>WACJ01000100.1:0-600000 GCA_008973525.1 Stenopsyche tienmushanensis
TTAGAAATAATTAATAACAAGGAGAAATCTTTTGATAGCAAAATTTTGACAGAGATTTATGCAACTTAAAATTTTGAAATAAATGTGCTAACAAAAAAATTACATTGATTTGAAAGCAGATTATGGTTTTTCATTAATCTCATATGCTCATATGATAAAGTAAATATTCATTATCTTGTTTGGCTTACTCTTTGTGTATATACTTATATAAAAATAACTCTCACAGCATTCGTTTTTAGCGCAAAAGTAGATCATTCCGTAGTCAAATTCTTTCCATTTAAAGTACATAATTTGAGGTTGTTAATATTGGAATTTTCCTATAAATACTAGAATGATAATATTTTAATATAGGACTATGTTTTAAGATCTAGAATTTTGATCAACGAAGAATTATTTGAAGTCAATAAAGACATAAAGAATAGTTAATATGCATTAGTGAATTTATTTTCCCGATCATATTAATAGATATTTTAGTTTAGTATTGCTATGCATTTAATTATTTCAAATTAGGTACACCTGGAGCTCGTATAACACGGTTTTATATAATACGATTTTAATATAACACGGTTGATAAATTGTGGCATATTTTTGCACATCGATTTCATTGTTTTTAACATTTTTTATTTGGTTATTTGGTCTAGGAAAAAGAATCTTGATTTTTAACTTGATTTAAAACATCCAAATATCTTGGATCATACACTCCTTGAATTCAAGAATAATTTCAATATTCAAAGCGTATTATATTCGTAGAATATTTGATAAAAGATTAAATGATATGGATCAAGATGAGAATTCAACAGTTACACTAACATGCAATAAAAATCTATTAAAGAATGAAAACAAATCACTTTAAATGCTTGCTTGAAAAAAATATATGGCCAGAAGTTGTTCCTAGATGAAAAATTATCCTATCAATAGAAGATGAATATCAAAAGAGAGAAGGGTTTGATGATTTTGATATTCAAGATATAGAAGAAATATTAAAGGATAGTACATAGAACGAAGGAATTTGAAGAACTGATTACTCAAAAAGCAGTTGTAGCAATACTTGGCGGGTTTTTTTGATTGAAAATGATCCCCTAATGGAAAGAGGGAATTAAACAAGAGATAATTATAACATATTTTAGCCCTTTATCGTAAAATACGTAAACATTTATACTCTAAAAGGGAACAATAGCTTATTACAGAATGTTTAAAGGCTTAATCCAAAAATACTCTAACGAATTCCAATGTTAAAAAACTTCGATATGTTTGAAACGCAAAGACTATTTTTGTATCAACTTCGAACCTCGTATAACACGTTTTTGTGGAACAATAAGACCGTGTTATACGAAACCCAGTTGTATATTCATTCTTCGACTATTTGGATTCAAATCAAGTCTGGATTAAAAAATGTAAATACTAAGACGATAAATAAGACTTATCCAAAGCCAGAGAAGTCTTTTATAAAATATAATCATATATATTTAATCATCATGAAATGATGCATAAATGATGATAGCTCGGGTGGAATGAAAATGCATATTCAATGGGCGATGTCGATCATCTTTCGATATTCGCTGCAAACGACGATGAAATCGCGATCCGTTGGATGTCATTTGATTTTATATAATTTTCCCGATTTGTCTGGCTGAAAATCGATAATATTCTATTATTACGCGCTTTTTTATGTTCACAACAAAAACACGTGGTTTTATAAGGGCGGTGGAAAGCCCCCAAGGGGCGGTCCTAAGTATTCCAGAGGGGAGGATTTTCATTCGGCTGCGTCTTGAGCATTTGATCATTTCGATTTAATAATGCATAATGTCGTACAAATTTGAGAATTTAGCATTCGAATATGAGAATTACAAAAAATTATAAAATGCTCATTTAAGATATATTAAAATTAAATTGCTTGTAAACTATGTATTTAGCGATATTCATATTAATTGTGCATTATGATTAAATGATAGCATCATTTTCAATTTTGTCTTTGGTTGATTGAAAATTTTATATCAATAATGGATTTGTATTAATATTTTTTGTTTTTTCTATGTATTAAATATGAATTTAGATGTGATTGTTGTGGGTTATAATTTTTTTGAATTTAATATGTTAGTGGGTTTTTTTGATTTTTTGCACGTTTCTAAACATGATGGGCGTAACGATGGGCGTAGGCTATGGGCGCGGCGCAGAAGAGCACGCCTTAGATAACGATTTTCTTTTCTCTAATAGGCCAATTCAATAATGAGAGTGGGGAAAGACCCGCCTACAAACTCTGATGCGTCAGACTGTTGTCGGTCGCCTGTCTGGCGAGTCGTGACGCACGTTGTCGTAAATCTCTAACGTAAATCGCGTAATGTAGAAGAAGAAAAAAACACAAAATTTATTGAACAATTTTTTCAGTGATGAACCTCATTTCGAGAAGAAAAAGAACAATCCGATCAAATAATTCATAAATCTAAAATAATAAATAAATCGAAATTATACCTTATATATAAAATTAGATAGAAAAATATGCTAAATTTAAATCATCCAGAAATCATAATTAAATTTATTTAATTTTTCGCCAAAAAAATAAAATATTTTTTTTGTATTAAAGTGTTTTTTCGCAGTGATTAAAAATATATTTATATCAAAACGTCTATCAATTCGTATTAGATCTTATTTTAAAATAAATATTAATACATAAGGATTTATAATTGCGTATTGTGATTCCAACACGTGGTCGAGATTTCAACCAATCGTATCGTAGCACGTGGTTGTAAATAAATTTACGCAAGCATTTTTTTTTTGAGAAAGATCTACGACAAAAATAATGACGAAATGATTGCAAATCATTAAGAACAAATACAAATTTTAAATTAGACAATAGCAGAGAAAACACAGTGAATGGCGACAGTCGAATAAGAGCACACGTGAGTACTGCACAATCATATTTTTTATCCAAATAGCATTAATTTCCCCATGCAAAACCATTTCAATACAATGAAAATCAAATTTAATGGCAATTATCCAGATACGCGATGTATATAAATACAATCATCACGTGACTTATTTTGATTAGACAGTATATAATATTTATAAATCCAAATCCGGCCCTGTATTTTGAGTGCGTTCACCTCTTTGGATTGTCGAGGTAAATGGCGTAAAATGATCCGTAGATCTTCGATATGCGGATCGACCATGAAATTACTGTGGCAGATTGGCATACCTTTTTCACCTTTGAAGCCTTCCGTTTAGCAGTACAAAAATAATGCGAAAAAAAACCTCGATGCAATTACATTCGGATCATCCCGTTTTTAAATCCTGATATTCGATATCGATTTTTATTCATTGGATTTGATCAATCTTCGTGTAAAATACATCCCTATGGGGATGAATTTAACAAAGACCCTGCAGTACTTAATGGTTCAACCCAAAGTTGCTAGATGGCGGATGGATCTATAAGAACGTAAGCGTTGGACCGAATCTTATAATTATTAATTGTTGGGAATATTTCGATTTTATTATAAATTTATTTATTTATAAAATATCATTTTTGCATGGAAATGTATTGGAATTTAATAACATAAGTGAAAGATTTAAATCCCATTTAAATTTATAGAGATGTCGCTAGTTAAATCCATCAATAAAAACATGTATATTATTTATAGAAATTTGATGCTTATTATATAGTACTAGTATTTTTGGAAAATTTTTTGAAGATGTTTCAAAATTTTAAAAATGTAAGATAAGCAAATTCATATAAATTTTTATGCGCGCGCATATGATTTTCTATAAATTTTAGCTTGAAAATATTTAAAAATATATAATTTAAATACTCTCCCTTTTTTGAAAAAAAAAAATTACTCCGCTAAATATAATTTAATATCTACTACTAAACGACTATTATATAAGCGAAAAAAATAAAAGATTTATATTGATATATTGATTTTGAGATATCATGATCATTCGAAGATCGATCATCATTAACAGTGGCGGATTTACCGATAAGCGCAAAGAGCGTCCGCCTCGGGTCTCATACATTTAAATAGAAATCGAAGTTGAAATTCCAACTTCCAATTGAAAAACTAGGCTTTATACAGTATAAATGCCGCGTAATAGTGAAATCGCATTTAAAAAAGCCGCGCATATCGATGGTCAAAAGGGAGTTGAATCTTAGAATTTGTCCCAGGTCGAAAATCTGAATGGGCGTCAAATTTAAATTGCGCCAAGGACCTCTCAAGTCACTGATCATTAGCCAGATTTATCTCGATTTACAAATCTTAAAAAAATAAATAACGAAACAATTTATCAAACTTGACGTTTAAATCGGTGTTTCTCAACCTTTTTACATCTGCGGATCAGTAAAATAATTGTTTTTTTGTAGACCATTAATACTGAAAATAGTTATTTATGTAATATATTGTAACAGATAGACATGACATGATAGAAATTAATGCGAAACCTACTGTTGCATCTTTGCTTAAATATTGGATATTCTTGGCTGCAATGAGATTGCTTCAATTTTATCGAGGACATGGATGAAAATACTATTTTGCATGAATAGGTTGTTGAAAATGACTTAATAAATTTATAGTATTATAGCTTAAATATGCATATTAATCTTCAATTTTAATGTTTTGTGGCATCCGAAGACAACTCTATTAATTGTCCTTTTTCTCTATTATAAATTCTCGGATTATAAATCCAACGATCCTCATTTTCGGGATAATAGTGATTTAATTTTAGTACCAAAGCCTTCAAATGAGCAATTAATTTTTTTTTTTGCAAAAGTGGAAACATTTCTAAATCATCTTCTTGTACGCGACAATCCGAAAGAACAAGCTTATTTTTAAAAGCATCGACCTTATTTCTCAAATCAAAAATATTTGTTAAATATATCCGCCATATTTTCGAGTTTATTCATCCATTTCTCGCATAAAAAATGTTTTGCTTCTTCCCTTAATTCAAAGAGATGTGAAAGAACTTTATCTCTCAATAACCAACTTCTGCATGGAGAAGGAGATGTTATGGTTTAATAATTTTGCATGGCGAATCTCTTTATATTTGGTATACTGTTTGCCACCGGGCCACGGATCACCGGTTGGGGAATACTGATTTAGATGATTTGGCAACCACTTTACGTCCAATTGAAGATCTGATACTCGACGAAAGAATTTCACTTTGCAAATCCGCATGCTTCTCAGGCGTTCATCAGACACAATTGACCTACGGGACTTACGTGATATAATTCCCCATTTTTTCCAATTTATAGCTGAAAGTTTGTAAAAAATTTAAGCACTGCTGTACGGTATGTAAACAATGGGTTGTTGATCGCTGTTGAACATTACAGTTTCAATATTGTCCAGTTAAATGGAGTGCGCTCGATGGTGCATTACATTTTTTTATAATTTCATAGAAAATTACATCACGATTGCTTATTTCATGAATCAATAGTTTTCGTTATTGATTTTTTCAATGAATCCAACTCTTCTCCGGTCGTTTGATTCAATTCCAACATGATCTTCCGAATGTTTGTTTCGTCTAAATTTATCGCACATAAAAAGCTCGAATTATAAGAATCGCTGCCGGCGTATCGATTTCAAATGGATTCAAGCGAATTGCATTTCCTTTTCGCTAATCGTTTCAGCGTTTTCTCGAAACGAGTCCCTCGCACTCTTTCTTTTAATATTCACGCCACCCATTACTCCCTTTCTCCTCTTCTAGTCATTCTATGTTTCATATTCCTCCCGGTCACTAATTGAGGGTGTATAATGCATTTCATCGCATAGATCTCGTTCAGTCATACTTGGTTATAGTCGAAGAAAAAACAGGGCTGCGATAAATTTTAAAAGATATCAAAAAAGAAATGCTGAAAATCCAAACAAATTGACTGGATATCATGGTAAACTTATGGCGAAAATGCAGCATGTCAATAAATTTGGGGAATCATTTTTATATTACCAATCAGATTTATCTTAATTACATGGTTCAGAGAAGTAATTCCAAAGACGATTAATATGATTGTCTGATTTGCTGTGAATATTTTAGTATTGATTCACTTACATTATTAATTATATGCTGAAAATAATGGATTAATTAAACATTTATCACACATTTATTTTAGCCCCGAAGGTTCCTTATTCATGATCGAATGACTATAGATTTTTTTAAGGGTTAAAGGATTTAAATGTTGGGTTAAGATTATTTTAAGAGCTTATTTTAAGTAGAAGATCTATGAATTAATGCTAACATTTAGCTCAATCTTGATTGGGATGATCAATATCAAATAATTTCTATAACCCAAAGGAACCCCTTTTGTCAAAAATACAATCGTATCAAGCTTTGTAGCTGTAGAATATCATTATCATAATGTATATAAAATAGATATGTTTTCTCATTGTTGCTCTGATTTTGTAATATTAATTTAATAAAAGTCTTGCATGTAAACGCATGCAAAAATCTCAACCCTGTTGATATTATGCTCTATTCCAGGGGTAGATGTACGTTGGTACAACAATTTCAGCCCTCACTCTCATTAAAAGCAGCACCCTCACTGTGTTTGAAGTCCGATTAGTTTAGTTACTTGTAAAAGTGTTAGCTGAGACCACTGCTCTCACAGAACCAGGGTATATGGAGTCTCCCGTGAGTTTATAGGGACCCAAAGGGCTGGGGCCAAGATATGATATGCATAATTTGTTAACCGGAAATATACTGAAATCATTTATCAACAGATTTTTGATTTATCGATGACCCACTCGATGATGAGAATTTTGGTCAAAAAATAAAATTTCGATGAAAATATTTTTCATCAAATATTGTATGCAGAATGGAATCGTCGCCCGATCGTAGTATTTTATTTTTGCATCTTTTTTGCGTCTCGATCGTACAAATATATAAAGAATGATAGTATAGCCTAAAGGTGTGGCTGTAGCGAGGGTGGCAAACACCCCTTTGAACCAACAGGTTGGTTTTCTAATGATTCTTTAATGATTTCTTCAACATCCACGTCGTTAACCGTCTACCAAACGTGAGTTCATTTTATTAAAGTAATATGTAAAATACGTAGTTATTAAATACGAATAAATTTCCACAAACGTTTATATAATGATGGAATATTTTCGATTTGCATCCTTAAAAATATGCTCGCTGAAACGTGTATTTTGTTCTTAAAGTGTTTCTATATTACGTGTTTCTCGGCGATTTATTTGGAGCCTTTATAAAGCACTCTATGAAGCCAATATTTAGCGAAAATGTATCAACGGACTTAAATAGAAATGCATCAATATGCTAAAAATCATTATTATCTGATTTGCCTTGACACATTACCTGTTTACTGTCATTTAAAATGCATAATTCAACAAAATATGTTGAATTATCTTCTAAATATTTGTAAATTTTGCTGCAATTTGATATAATGGATTTATATAATGACATTATTTAGGTCAGTCGTTTTATTAATTAAACTTCCCTAGGTTCTGGATTTAAATAATATTTAATCAGACTTTTCATGTAATTCTAAAAAATACTGCTTATTTAATGTATGAAAAATAGACAAGATCAATATTAAATTTAAAACTCATGTCAATCGATTGAAGAATTCAAAAGTCGTCCAAACTAAAAATATATTTTGCTCCAAATATTTTTTATCTTAGACCAGATGATGGCGTTGAGTCCAGTCATGAACGTGTAACACACTGCTTAATTGGAAGATGTGAAAACAAGCTTTCGATTTTATTAAAAGCTCAATCTCTTACTCGGATATTTTTGCCTAATTAAAATTTTGAAATCCATGAGACTTAGATCTAGCAAATGTAGACAAAACTTTACATTAAATTCCTTTTATTTTCTTTAAATATTAATTTTAATTTTAAAAAAATATTTGATATTTGCATGAATTCACTTGCATTCAAGTTTCAAATTCTTTATTTTACTCATCATTTAATTCTAAAGTTTTTTTTAAGAATAAGATTGATTAATACATTCAATGAATTCAAATCATAATTTATAAAACTTCGATAAAAGGCATAACATATCAGGCCAGTCCAAAAGTTCGTGCGCATTTTTGGATTTTTTTTAAATGGTGTAAATAAAACACAATTTAACATTTTAATCAGTGATATATTTTCCTCTACAATATACAATTTCTCATCATCTTACAGGTAGTTTTTTAATTCCATTGCTGTGGAAAGACATCGCTTTTGATGGAGAAAAACTTTGAAAGTCCATTTTGTATATTCTGTTTGGAATTTAATTTTTTTCCCTATATAAAATTACTTGGGGCAATATCCAGGGAGTAAGCAGGATACTATAAATGCTCCCAATTAAATTCACTAATTTTTGCAGCGTTTTTCGAGCCGTATGCGATCTAGCATGATGAAACAATACTTTCTTGATATTCACCAATTACGGGCGTTTTTTAATCAATTCTATGTTTAAACAACACTGTAAATATATGCATTAATTGTTTGATTTGGTTGTAAGAGTTCATAATAAATCACACCATACATATCCCACCAAACACATAAAAGTTTCTTTTTAGGATGTAAATACACGTTTGTATTGATTATCGATATTTATTTTCTATGCGTCCGATGCTTACGAAAATTGGTGACAGACTGACTAATACATTAGTCAAGCGACGACAAATTTCGAAAGGTTCGAAATCTAATGTTAAATTGTGTTTTATTGAGATTATACAAAATTTTCCGACGCAATGCGCACGAAATTTTGGACTGACCTGATATAAACGAATCAATTCGAATGTAATTTTATAGCGTAATGGATTTATCTAAGCTTGATAATCGCATAATTTTGTTATGCATTATAAACAGCCTTATTTTGAATATTCAAACAAGCCTCCCAAATTAAGGGTATCGACGTTTGATTACATTTTAATAGATTTAAACGAATTATGTATCACGTCTATATTATTTTTTCGTTCAAGTAATCACATTTCATATGATTATGTATGAGAAAAATTTCATGTGTGTAATGGAAAAATTGGATTAGTTTCGCTTGTTAATTATTCAGAGATGATAAACACCAGAGATGATGGAATCCGGCGTGTTTTTGTGAGCGGAAAATGTGTGTTAGTCGTTACATAAATTTAATTTTATCTCAACCGAAATGGCTTTATTCATCAAAATAAAATTATTCCATCAGAATTAATCGAATATTTATATTGTGTGTGGATGTTGACGAGCTAATTTGGATCGATGCGATGAAGATTCTCGCGCAAGGCTGAGCCAATGTCGGTCGTCCTGAGGACGAACGTGAATTATGCCTTCATACGTTTAGTTCGGTATTAAATTATACGTTTTATGTCGCTCCTGTGGAGCCGTAAGAAAGTTGGGAGATGGTCTCTCTCTCTTTTACGGATCCAGTTGCTAACAGTGGATAAGGAATAAATGTGGACTTCGTTAGACCGAACGATGATCGTAAACACGTCAGATCATAATTCTAGAATACGGAAAGTGTCTGGTTCCGTTATGGCCCTCGTAACGAGAAAGGAGCTTTCTGAGGTGTGGTATTAAGTGGGAATAACTCCAACTTTGCCACTAATGATGGGAACAAGAAATGCGAAAGGGGTGTACAGGTAATGCTTATTTGAAGAGTTGCAATAACGATCGTATTACAAACAGCCTCGGCGATATTTCGATATAAATTTGTTTTGGACAATATATATTGCAGTTTGGATGGATAGCTTGAAGACCTTTGAAGTTTTTGAGAGGCAATTAAATTAGCACAGATTAAAAGGAATCGGGATGATATCATCCTTTTAATTAGATTGATCTATTATTCAATATGTTCATTCCAATTAGGAACAACTCTTCTTAAAGTATAGATGAAGCGAAATGATGATGCATATCTTCTTCTAACGCGCTGTTGAAGATACATTCTGAATTCATGCTAAAGTGTCATTCATTACTCTTAAGGCTGCCATTTTTATAACGAAGATCACCTTCTCCACCCCCAGAAATTAATAATAAGTGGCAATGCCATAAAAATATGACATTCACCCCTTAACGCTACTTAACTTTAAAGTAGCTGTACATTCAATATAAGCGATATATATTAATAATGAAGTCACTGTCAGTAATAAAGTCATTTACTTAATTATGAAATCATTTTTGATTGCCCAACATTTGTGATCGAGAATCGCTGTTCATCATCTTGTCGGCGATACATCTTGTCATGTTCAATGTCTTTAAATGTACTTTGGAAGCGATTTATCGACGACGAGCCTTCAATAATTTATCCAATCAAATCGCAAGAAAGTATTGGGCATGTTACATACACAGCTTCATTTCTGTGCGATCTTAATTGTTTATGACCTAACTTTTTCTAGTTTTAAATCATTTGACATATGTATTAATTTTTCAACTCTTTTTTACTAAGATCAATAAATCACGTGGCTTCCCTACCACGAGCAGTCATTTGATCGCTGGAATATCTTTGTTTTACATATTATATATTTTTCTGAAATTTCTTATCTGGGATCTTAGCTCTTCTTCAATTATGTATCCATGTGGTGCTTATTACTCAACTGGTTTAGCTATTTCATATCTATGGAATTCGAAATAGGGACCTGATTTATATGAGCAGGAACACTTTCAGCATCGGATTTCGACAAAATAATACGAATTTCTGAGGTGGTTACCTCATTTGGTCGACCACTGCGTTGTTCGTCTTGGGAGTTCGTATGGCCTCTTTTAAACTCTGCCACCCAAAATCTTACTTATAGGGAGTAAAATCCGCGAGGGTAAAATCTAGCTCGGATTTGATATTAATTGGACTGAGACCTTTCAAATAAAAATATTGTATCACCACATTTCATACCCTCGGCTCTGAGAATGATAAAGGATATTTGTAAAAAACGTGATAAAGTTAAGGCTGTCAATCACCAATATGGGTTCCTACAATTAAATCACGGTCTAGTGAGCATTGAATTGCTAAAATAAATTGTTAGGAGAATAGGTAACGAATGGAAAGCTCCTCATAAATCCTTCTTTGTCCTAATTTTTATGAATATTTCGTGGGAATTAGTTGAATCAACATGTGCCCCATCAACTCACATCACCATCGGTGTGTTTTCTCGATGACGCAATAGAAAGAAGCCGTGGTTGTGGGGTCGCGTGCGGTTTGGTGCGTGTGCGTGTGCATGGGTGAGTGTATGTGTCACGCACGTGTCGGGACAGGCAGGTGGTTGGGTGGTTAGTTGGTTAGGTGGTTCGATGATGTATCGCGCCACACACATTATTATGCCATTTCGGAGTTATCGCGCAAGTTTTTTACGGGCTCGCCCGGGGATAGTCAGGCCAACTACGAGCCGAGCCGCGATAAGGACTCCACGCTTATGTACCACAATTTCCTAATTACGTCGCTTTACCGATAGCGACGTTTTATACGCCAATTTGGCGGCATCCATGTAAGTCAAATTACATTCCTGGCTTTATCATCTCGGTCTTTGCTTGCGGCGGACGCCCATTTCAATACAATGTCACGCCGTAAGCCGGACAGGTTTTTTGACAATGATCTAATAGCTGAAGCCTCCGTGTAAAAAATAAACAGAAATTCGATGCTCCAATCTATGACTATTCACCTTGTTTGGGCAGGCAATATTCAATAGCTAATGATGTTATAAGCTTTACTAATGTAAAGTTCATCAGGAGTTGCTGATCTACCGTGAAAATTTTCAAGCATCGACTGCACATAAAATTGAAAATATCAAACTAAGTTGAAGCACAATTTAGAACAGCGTTTATCAGCCTCTTTTATTCCTTATAACTCTAGGGCAGCGCTTCTTAAACTCATGCAGTCCGCGGACCCCCTCTTGAGCAAATTTTTTTCGCGGACCCCCTCTTGAACAATTTTTTTTTGGTAGACCCCATACCAACCCTTGTGACTTAATTTTTCAAACAAAAAAACATTTCTTGGTCAAATATTGGTCAAAATAGATATTTTTATAATGTTTTCTGTAAATAATTCCACGAAAATATCTTGTTCAAGTATAGGTTAATATTTTTTTATGTATGCGCGGATTCCCAGTAATGGCTTCGCGGACCCCCAGGAGTCCGCGGACCTCTGTTTAAGATCCACTGCTCTAGGAGATATTTATATTTGCACCAAAAATAAGATATTTGCACTCCTTATAATAATTAAATATGCCATAGAAATATCTATAATAATATTAGGTCTTCCCGAAAGAAATCCATTATTTTCGCACGCTTTCGTGCAAGGATCAGCCTTTTTTGCCAATATTATTGAAGATAAAAGCTTTACACACAAAAATGCATTTAAAAATGTTTTAATAAGTTCATTAATTTTTATTGAGGAGAAACAATCAAGTCGTTCATGCAAATACAAATATTTAACAAACTCATCAAGATTTTTATTAAATCCTTTGATTTCAATGTATCAACCAGTTTGGATAAAATAATTTGAAGATGCAATAGATCAAGACCAAATTATTCTGACAAAAGAAAGTGATTTCATATTCATAATCTGATTTTTTTTAAACAAATCTAGATGTTGTTTGGCAAAGAAGACTTTTTTCAGTTGTATCATATTCTTCATATCTCCAAGTTTTATTTTGCAGCACCATCATCAGAATAATTTGCTAATGATATAACTCAATTGAAGAAAACAGTCGATTCTTTCAAATGGACAGAGACAATCAAAAGACATGCTATGACATTTAAGACAACTTAAACAAAAATATCTTCAAATTATTGAATCGGTTATGAATGATTGATTGACTGGAAAATTATTTAATTCGCAAGGATGCAAGAAATCTTATATACATATCTGATATATTAAGGGATATATTTTTGGAAATCTGGGGCTTTAAATATTCATTTAACATCTGTAAAAGCTTAAGTTAATCGTTGAAATTCTCTACAAACTATGATTTACACTATCAATCGTTATGATATACAGTCAGTTTTCATGCTATATTTGCTTGTTCGCTATTTAGCATCAGTACAAATCCACTTATCTGTCAGGACCGTCGCAGCGTGTATGAAGCTTGTACATAAATAAATAAACAATTTCGATAGCATACAATATTTATTTATGGAAACCCAACAGCTTTACATATATAGATTAGCCATGGACTAGAAATAGTACAAAGCCAATTATAGGATTTCACATTTAGAAAATATTCGGTAATTCCTTCAAGTAAACATAAACAATACACTTGAAATACATTTAAAAACGATTCATTATCATTCACATATCATTTTTAATCTATAAATTTGGATTAATGATCTATGCCATCGTACGATGTACGCAAGATATTCTCCCATTCACAATCTCCAACCTGCATGATACTCTCTACGTCTTTGTCTCTCTTATCTTATATAAAATTTGTTAAGAAATTTATTATTGATTTCTAAAATATTTCAAAATATCCTATAGGCTTATATTAATGTTTGAACAAAAAATTTGTACATTGAAATTAAAGCATCGATTAAGATATTTTAAGGGGATGATTTTATTTCCCTCGGGATCCTAGAGTGCAATGGAATCAAATTTGAAACGGATTGCATTCAATATAATATGCATTTATATCGCTGGCAGGGGGTGGAATGGCCAGGAGAGGGTGCCTTTGGTACAGTATCTTAAAGAGTAATTATGCAGAATTTGATTTAGACCGGTCAAACTCCAAACGGCAGAACTGCACATAGAATGGACATAAACTCAATTTTATTCATTGTTATCTCTCGATTTATGTGATCAAATAATTTTGAAGTCTAATCTATAATCTGACGAAATGTTCATGTTGTATCGAACTATTTTTTAAATAATTAATTTCAAATGATAGTTGGGAATAAACAACTTATTCATATTTCAGAAAATGGCGCAATATCTTGCTCATATGATATTTTCTGTGAGTCACAATTTTCAACAATGTTGCTTATTTTATAAATTTAATGTTGTATATAGGATATTTAGAAATTGTAGTGTAGAAAAAAATGTAAAATGCTCATGGATGGAAAAGATCCCTGGTCGTTTTGGATATAATTATCAAACCAATCTCAAAGGTGATGTTAAAGAAAGAGCAACAAAGGCATGGAGATTGTATTGAGATTTATTTTTTAAATCTCATGTTTTATATATGGATTCTATAATGTATGAGCGGAGTATGAAATTCATAGCTGGCTAGGATTAGCATATCTATTTTGATATTCAGAAAAATATTATGAATACAGAACAACGCATAAATCTTGCGTTGAAAATGCTGACACGAAGATTTGAATTTATTAAAATTATTTTTCTTTGTTTTAGCTTAATTGACAGTACGGAATACATTATAATTGCATAGTCAATTTAACGGGTGAAATGTGCTGAAATTTACGATGATGATGTTCAGAAAGCATCGAATCGAAAATTTTACGCCTAAAAAAACATGGGCTAAAATTGCACACTGCAAATGATTTATGGGTTTGCTTTGCAAATCAAACTTTTAATGATGTTACGAGTCTATGATAGCCCGCCGATAATAGACACTTCAGATAATCCTTAATATATGAACAAATTAAATTTAAATTAACGTATATTTGAGGAAATATTATTAATAAATGTATGTAAAGAGTCTTAAATGATCTATTTTAAATATCATATTGCTTGAAGTCTTGGTTTTCTTAACACATCTCCATCGGGTAGTGTATTTTTACCGTTTACGTAGGTACTTGAGTCTGTTTTTGTGCGATAGATAGGTTTCACGGGGAGTCGCATATAAAAAAAATTAAAAACCGCATAACTTCAAATCATTGTGATAGAATAAACCAAAAATCGCATAAAAAAGTCCATAAAAAATTGATATAAATAAAAATATTACATATTTATATTAGAATTGCTTTATTAAATTCTATTTTACTCGATAATAATAAATCGTCATATCGTCATCAGTTAGTATACATTCATTCGTCATCCTTCTGTGTTGAAATCATCTTTTTTAAAGTGTAATCGGTGATTAACCCCTCATAGAGGTAAGACGATTAAAAAAAACCTCTTTACATGTTGAGCTAGGAGATAGACAGAGACGGAGAGAGTATCTTGCAGGTTGGAGATTGTGAATATGAGACAGAGACGGAGAGAGCATCTTGCGTACGTTGTACAATTGTATAGATCGTTAACCCAAATTTATCGACTAATAATGAAATGTGACGCTACGCTACGACGGTCCTGACAGATTTTTATGCACATTCGCATAAAAAAAACTTTGTCTTCTATAGAAAAATGAGGGATAGGTTTCATTATTTTTGAAAACCGCGTCAAAAAAGACTCGCATAAAAACCAACCCAAACTTGCTAAAATTATAATTCTCTTATAACCATAATCGTAATAAGCGAGTTTATAAAATGGAATGCAATTTTTAGGATTTTTTTTTAAAACACTTTTGTAATTTATAATTTTGGAGAATCAATGTTACCCAATATATTTTGTCTGTCTATACGAGGGATAGTGAGACCTCTTTTGGTAATAAACTTACAAATTGATAGCTCTTTATACTACTGATTTAAAGGACTATTAAATGTTCTCCAGCGTTGAAGAACATTTGTTTTTGTATATTTTCTGCATCGCGTGTGAGTAAAATAAGAGAGGCATCAACTTAATATATAATTGATAAGGCTTTAATATTTTGCGTGGAATCCTAAATAATTTATATCAATAATTAACGAAAGTTACGCAGTGTATTGTGATTAAGATTTAAAAGTTTGCATGCACTCTCTCGTCTCGAAGACTGACTGTCTCCCTCTTCCCGCCCCGCGCCCCAGCCCCCCCGTGGCTCTGCTTCACTTCATCAAACCAATATGGTGCATCCGTTAAACATCTCATAAAACAAATTTTGCACAAGAATAATGATATGATAATGTAAAAACCTTATCCGATGTACGCCCAATAACTCACGAAAGTTTCATTGTAATCGGATGAATGATATAAGAATGTATACTTAGCAAACCTCTCGCTCCACGACACACATTCATTTTTGTGTATATAGATTTGTTGATTTTATATAAAATTTGAGGTTGTATACAAAACATAAAGACATATATACATTCAATTCAATATAAACTAATAATTCCCTGGGTTTCCGTTAATATTTACTGAGTTATGATTGGCAGGACATTTTTAAAATTTTTCCCAATATCAAAATATTATAAAACCGATTTCTCTTAAGTATATTTTGAGTAGTATTATTTTGGAATGAGTTGTCGATCTCTGATTTTATAATACCTAGGCACTTGTAGATAGATGTATTGTTATTTTTATGGGTTGTCCCTGTCACAGATTTATGGGCTGCATGCTCTACCCTGGCAGCGATCCTGTATTTTCTGGATTCAAAGCTCGCCCAGCGAGTGAGACACGGCACATCGGAACTAAAATATAATATGGCTTAACTAACGAATGGCATAATCTAATATTTAAGAGCTAAAATCATTTTGAATCATGGTTTAGCCTAAAACTTGGCATAACATCGGGCTTAATCTTCCAAGCTGCTTATGTAATTATTTGAGATCATATGTATTGATTTATCAATCGATATCGTCCTGTGTCTAGTTTATATTATTTAAGGATAATTGAATTCCTTTAAGCTAATTATAAATGCGAATAGATAAAAGAGATGTGTCGCGCATTGAAAGGATTAATATACAATTGATGATCCTCCAAATGTATTTTTCCACGAAATAATCTTCTCAAGCTCACACATCTATTGATAGATTGCCCAATGGTATCTATGCAATTTCCAGCTATTTTAAAAGCAGCAGTCAATCAAAGAGTTATTTTCGTGGCGTGCGTCTAAATTGGAATGATGTCCCCCCCAATGATGTGTCTTCGAATTCCTGAGGAGCTGCATTCATTTAGAGATTTTAAATATGCATTCCTGATAAACGTTCTTTAGGATGCACATGTCATCCTTAGCATCCTCTGAGGAGTAAAATTGTCAAGATTTATGAATCGGCATGTAATTTTAAACGACTACATGATGTGTGCGCCGATGAACGAATAGAGTCATTAAAGAGGTCGTTATCCTCGAGACAAACGTTCCAATGCAAAAAAAATTCAATCACGAATTTCAAATCGCATATTGTTGATATAATGTACGTGATTTAATTTGTTATTTTATTAAGGAAAAATATACTAATTTCCAGAGGGCCATTGGGGTTAATAAGTACTTAATTGAAGATTTATTTCTTGCGCGAATTCCTAAGGATTAACTTTAATAAAATATCTTCGTTTAGAACACAATATTATTTAATTTAACTTTGTAAGAATATTTTAAAATACAGTTATCTAAATTCTTTCATATTTCATCTATCGTTCAGACTTGGAGCCATTAATTATGACAAACAAATTAATATTATCGCTAGGCAAGAGCAAAAAGACCTTCGAGATTAATTTTTGAAGCCTTCCGATAATATATATGAAATGGATAAAGCCTTCAGCAGTTTCCATTTAAATCGATAACTTTATGGCTGGAATGTAGGCAATAGTCGTGAAAGGATTATTGATTTATGATATTGTGTTTTTGGCATGCCAATGTGAGAATTGTGAACTATTGTGGTCTCATATAGAGGCCCAAAGCACCGCTTACAATTTATTGAGAAACAATCCCGAGCAAAATTCAAATTCCTCGTGGAATAAAACCGAGCCATCCCTTACTTAGCAAAAATGTGAAAGAGTCTGGAACCGGACGATTTTATACCAAAATCTATATATTACACGAGTGATTATCCGACATGCAATGTCACACAAAGAAGGACTTTTTTAATGTTCTAATTGTATTTATTGAAATGCATTCATATATTTGTAATTATGCTAAAAAAAAAGGGTATACGATCGATCGATTGACATCTCGCATAACAAACTGCATACAAGAACAATATTTTTACTATGCTTATGCTATTTCGGCAAATGTAAACAATTATCTGACAAAGTTTTATCACAATCGGATTAACGGTATGGCAGCGCATTAAATACGGACAAACAAACATATTTTTTTTATATATTAGACTATACCTATGTTACTCGCGCAATCCTTAGCAATAAATGTACGAAGTTTTATTGCAATATGATGAACAATATGGCAGCACATTACATACGAACAAACATAAATTAATTTTTATACATTAGATTTTATTCGTCAATTAT
Organism: Stenopsyche tienmushanensis; assembly: GCA_008973525.1. Taxonomy (NCBI): domain Eukaryota; kingdom Metazoa; phylum Arthropoda; class Insecta; order Trichoptera; family Stenopsychidae; genus Stenopsyche; species Stenopsyche tienmushanensis. The sequence continues at coordinate 18,127 of WACJ01000100.1, forward strand.
AATTATATACATGTTTTCTCTAATTTAGTTTTAAAATTATGCAGCCACCCATAATTAATATTACTTAGTCATAAAAAACAATTTTTGAAGAACAATACACTCAAACTCGGTTATAACGAATACTAAGAATCTTAAGTAAATTGCTCAAAATAATTGTATATATTTTTATATCCGTCATAAACAAATATCTTGGCCATTTTTATTTATAAAATAGTTCACCTTTAGCATAATTTTATCTAAATTTTTCCGTACAAACTATACGACCCTTTCTTGTACGACTGCTTTGATAAATCATACATTATGTAACTCAATAAAAAATATAAGCAAAAAGATGTCATTCTAAAGTGAAATAATTAGAAAGCATTTAAATGCTATAGCAACGTTTAAATATTTAGCATTCCAAGCTATAAACGAATGCTAAGATAGCGTAATCTCATAATAAATACGTTTTTGTAGTCATTAAAATTTTTTAAATGAATTTTCCTACTTTTTCACAGCTAACACAATGTCTGTTTAAATATTATTTTGTACGGTTGTGATTGTCCGCATAGCTGAATTAATAATTGAATAACTGACCATTCTGTGTATTCATAGAGGGTGTAAACGTGAACCTTCGTGTAGTGGATGCGATGGAGGGTGGGCAAGGCTCGAGGGGTGAAATCTAGTTGAACTAAGCGACTGTGTTGGCTCTTTTTTGAGCAAGAGCCATAGCTTGAACTGAATGACTTCAGGCACGCGACGTATTCGTTGTTATTGGCCCATACCGTATATAACAGTTTGGCCAACGTGTATTAATAGAACACGTCAAGTACTTTTTTATTGGACATATGAATGGAGTTATTAACCCTTATGTGCATCGTGTTGTCGTTTAGCAACACACCGAATTTTTAATAATTCTAATTGGACAGATACAGATATCTTGTATATTATTTTATATGACGATACTTGCCTTAAGAAAATATTTCCTGCAAATTTTAATAAGCAACAAAAAAAAATTATGAACTAGCCTTAGTAGAATTGTGTTGGATTTTAAATTGTTTATGATAATGATGTAATCCCACACAAATATGATGGTAAATGAATAAGGCATTTTAAGATGATCGAGCATCGAGTGATATGGGTATCAATCGCTATAACCGATATTCGGCACAATAATTATTAATGAAATGTTTTTTTAAATACAAAAATATAATAAAATAACTATTATTTAAATCATTTCTACTGCAAAAACATAATTAAAATTTCATTAGATTTGAAGATGTCACAAAAAGCTCTTATATTTTACAATCTCCATTAGACTATATTTCTTCTTTAGGCTTAAATGTCATAATGAGTTACATTTATTATCGTATCTTTCTCTTATGATCTACGTGCGATACTTAAATTTAACATATATTTTTATTCCATAAAAATGTCGGAATTCTACGCTCGTTATATCCATGATATCAATATTCAAACGCTACAAATGGAAACTACACTTAATCCTTTTTTTGTGCGGTAGATGCGTTCCGCTGAAAATCACATAAAAAAAGCTATGACTTACATAGAAAAAGTGATGATGCATTCCATGGTTTTTTAAAACCGCATAACTTTAAAACAGATATATAAAATATATCCAAAATCGCATTAAAAAAGTTACTAAAAAAATAAATTTTTGGTAACGTTTAACTTCTTTCGTCATTGATCAATTTTAAGGATGTCTGACATCTGGCATCTCAAATGCCCGACATCCACTAGTATACCCAAATCACAAAATGGCGACTGTTTAAAAAAAATTCAGTCAAGTCATTTTTTGACCAGACTAAAGGGCGTGGTCGTAATTCAGCGATAGCAAATGCAATATGATTTACACAGTCCCAAATTATATATTTTTTCTAAATTTTGGTTGGTGTTGATGATTTATTTCCTATTTTATTCAAAATATCTCAATACGTACTCTTTATGAAATTTAAAAAAATGGAAAAAATTCTTAAAAAAACCCCGCATAACTTCGAAATCGCACAAAAAGAGGTTTGAGTGTATTTAGGTGCAAATATATTTTTATATATTTTTCACTGTTTTATCTCAAAGATTGCTTATGATTTTGATCGCTATTTGATATGAAAGTGGGCCTTTGTAGTATTTTTTTTATTGTTTTATCGTGTTTCAATGCAATTTTACCCCGTAGCACCCCTTGGTCAACATGTGTATAATCACGCTGGCGAAGAATAGCTAATGAGCACTAAAACGCTTGTAAAAAAGCATAAATTTAACTGTGGACTCCCTGGAGGGGTTGTGCATGATAATAAAATGATTATTAATTCAAATCGAGAACCTGACATGTGAGCATGACTCAGAGGCCAAACTACCGCATTAAGCCAATGTAAACTTTGTATCGTTTTAGTATTTTTCCAATCAAAGTTATAAGCTAAAAAAAAAGAAAACAACACTGGGTGGTATATTCAAACAAGGAGACTTTATGATCTCCCAGATCCAAGCACTTCTTTGATGTGATTTATTATTTTTTCATTGTATTCGCCAAAAGATTTATAAATACTTTCTGAAGATCCAATTTCAATGAAAGAAGTTTTTATGACGTTCATTGCAAAAAACAATTTCATTAGCAACAGGGACGTAAAAGTCGTAGGAAACAAAGTATTTAGGACTATTTATATAATTAAGGGGGTGCAAAATAAGGATTGGACTATGTTCTTCAGGAAATCCTCAGAAAATCCATGTGATCACCAAAACTATAAAATCTATCTACTCTAATCCAATATTTAATTCCGACTTTATTGGGCGCTTAATTTATCAAGCCCTCACTTAGCTCGGTTATAACGAGCCCAAACGATTCAACATTTTATAAAATAGAATTGCAATTGTTAGTTGCACGCCCTGTCAACTGTGTGACAAGGACTTCTTCAATACATAGTCAAGTTGTTATGCTATCAAATTTTTAAGATCTCGTTATAAACGTGAAATCTGCATAAAACGTAAATAATCCATTAAGTCTCTGTTTTTTATATTACGATGTCAAAATTTTGCCAAATAATATAATGATCTTCGTTTCAATATGATTCGTAATGCATTATACAATCGCATTTCTGATATAAATTTGGATGATTCAAGTTTTAAAAAAAATCGTATTATTTTGCTCGTTATGTGGTCTGCGCAACTTCTCTAATATATGCAAATGACTTTCAAAGTATCGATTATGTCATTAAAAAATAGTTATTATAAGCATGGGGCTTAAATAGGTTATCGTGCCGCAGCATTATTAGGGGAAAACGACGGATTTATCGTTACAAGAAAAATATTTTTGTGGTTCATAACAATCGCATATTTCTTGGCCTGATCATTAGTTTGTTTCTGATTTCGACTAAATGCCGTGAACACGTTTTATATGGGGTGGACTTTTCATAATAATGACATTCTGAGCTGCTGCATGACTTTTATTCGAAAAGTTGGCCTGAGAATCGTTGAAGCTCATGGAAATATATTATTCTTGGAATTTTCTTGAAGACTCGGAAGATTCAAAGAGTATTCTCACGGCAGTGCGGGAAGAATGTTTTTATATATTTTTTTTTGGTAAAAATGTCAGCAAATACATCGATACAGAATTAATTCCCACTTAAGATGTTAATATCCTTCACGAGGTTAATTAAAAACCCCTGGAGATACTTCCAGCATAACCCGGAGATCCTTTATGTTTTAAGGTTTCCGTGCCAGTCTCTGAAGACCAAAAGCTGATTGCCTCCGAGTCCTCGCCGAAGAAGCCGCTTAAATTAATCTGCTGAGGTAAATTAATTTCAAGTTTCCGAATTTATTTTCTTAGTTTCAAAAAAAGCGGTCGATTCCAAGTAGAGATTTTGTATCAAGCGCCGAACAAAAGTATTAATTAAAAAATCTCTCGTGTTTGACATATTCAGCTACGTCTAAAGAATTTATTTGTGGCTTCGGGAGATAATATGAACATTTAGTATGCAAATAAAATCATTGCCCTCTGAATCTATATTTTAAAAATTTGAGACGAAATCTTACAACATCTCTACGTTAATATTTAGGGGTGATTTTGATTACAATGTTTAATTTTGCTCAATTTTTACTTGATTTTTTGCATACCTTTGCTTTTACTTAACATTGTCAAGTAAATCTACAGACGATCAAAGTTACGTTTAAAAATTATGAAGTGATGATCATCAAAGATGATCATTACTTCATAATTTTCTTCTGTCATTTAATATATTCAAACTTTTATTTGTATTATAAGACGATTTTTAATAAGAATATTTATGTAATTAAGTATTTTAGGACTATAAATGTATGTATGAAAAACTTTGAAAGTTATGCATATTTTAATGAGAATTTAAAAAAAAAGCAGTATTGCAAAAAATTACCCGCTGTTATTGTGTTAACCTTTTGCACTCCACCCATATTTTCTAAAGACCAATTAGCTACTCCAGCTAGAAAAATCTATAAGAAAACACCAGAAAGTAGGTAAGTTTCATTCGGGCCACCCGTTCTCTCGGGGAGGGTAACCATTATTTCTCGAATAAACATAAGATATTCATGATTGAAAATCACTTGTAAATTTAAGCTTGGTGAAATAAAAACGATATATGCCCTCCAATATATTTTATTTGAAAAGAGTTTTTTACTTTACACAACAAAAAATATGTATTTATGACAATAATATAGGTATTTACAATGAAGCGTAACTATTTATTAATTTCTCGAATCATTTTATTTCTTCGAACACGTTTGATATTTTGTATAACAATACTTACCAAATAGATCTAAATAGAAAAAAAGTATGGATTGAATGACATTTTATAAAAATTAGATTTTAATGCCAGATTGTATGCATTCCAAAAAACCATCTTCTTATAAATAAAAATGAATTCTTGTTTGTTCGTACGAAATGCGCTGCCATACCGTTCATTAGATTAAAATAAAATTTCGTCCATTTATTGCTAAAGATTTCGCGAGTAATATAGATATAGTTTAATACATAAAAATCAATGTTTGTTTGTTCGTATTTAATGCGCTGCCATACCGTTCATTCGATTGCGATAAAACTTTGCCAACATATTGTTTGCACTTTCTCAAATAATATAAGTATAATACAATTAACTTACAGTAGATCTTATATATAAAAAATAATGTTTGTTCATATTTATAATAAAACCAACGAAATAAAATAAATATAATTTATACTTATCTCTTGTATATTTTCAATAAATGTATTTATTATCGGAAAGAAAATAAATTTCATCTTTCTATCGTTCCTAATTAAATAAGATAACTCTTTTAAAGAAAACTGCTTTATAATCACCTGAATTTGTTATCAAAAATATATTCTTTGATGAATTTAACTAGGAGATCTGCTGAGTGACCATTCCCAAATAAACTTTTTATGATCATGCTACCTCTCCATGAGATCATGACCATTTTACTTCAATGGAAATATAAGAAACTCTAGTCCTGGAATGGAGTAATTTCAACTGTACTATAATGACAATAATATTAAAATTATGTTGTCGATCAATTATGGGTCAATTGAGTCAATTAAGTTTTGAATTGGGGTCTTTAAATGCGTAATTTGACTTTCATCGTTCAAAAAGGATTGTATGACAGAAAATGGTCAGGTAGTCTTGCCCTTTTTGAAAAATTGTGTTATGCAATAAATCACGATGATTACAATATTGTATTTTATTGCCTTTTGTGTTGTTTTAAATTATAAAATTGGGAAACGTAAGACAAAAATATGTCACTATTAGTGCTGGAGTATGAATGAATTTTTATCAAAAAGTATCCACGCATATTTTGCATGATGGAAGAGGATGTTAATAATTTGTTAAGAAGTATTTGAAGCAGTGAGTGACTATGAAAAGGCAAGAATCTGCTCTGGTCGCCTTTATAAATTTTATCTAATGCCTGTTTTCATCTCAATTATTGCTTTAATTTAACTGATCATTTTTATAGACAGTCCAATGACTCTTCCAGATATTCAATTATCTCCTCAAGCTCCCATCTTAAATCCAATAAATGTTAATTTCTTCGTATGTGCATTATTTGTTTCACATTAACATTGTTACATATAAAACTATAGCGAGCAAACGTCGCCATTTCGCGACAAGAAAAAAAAGGGTTTTTCTTTCAATTTAAATATGGGCACAATTCTGCTTAAAAATAGATTTGAATATTGATTCACAAAAAATATAAGTAGAATTAATTGTATTTTATATTATAACGAAATAACCGGCTATTTCGTGTCCATGAGCCCGACAGGAGGCTCGAAATATTGTAAAAAGGTAAATAATTTGATGTTTTAATTTACCTCTCAAATAATTACTTGGCATGATCGAATACCTGTTTATTAACATAATTTAAAATATACTATTACGAACTATTGGCGATAGTTTGGGAAAATTAGGTCATTATTTTGTACATACTGCACACAATACTTTTGGCGATATGTTATCTGTTTGTCACATTGTTTAACTATTTTAAATTTAATTACATTACATTTCGATTGTTATTATTGCTATCGTAGACTTTCTTTATTTGGTTGGATAGCTATAGAAAATCGATTATAATCAACCCATTTCTGAAACATCTTGCAAGTATCGTTCATTATACCGTGTATGAATAGTCGAGTACATTTCCAAATGCATGAAGTTTGAAAATTGAGCATTATTTTATATTATAGGAAGCACTGTCTTCTGTGGGCGAATAGTAGCAGTTTTCAACTATTTGCTTAATTAAAAAAATTCGATAGCCGACGGCTATCCGATACCGTACCGTTTTTTGTCTCTTTATTTTGTGACGAGCACACAAAGGCTACTACAATTTGAAAAATTCTAATTAACATGCACCCTCAAAAATTGTTTCTGAAATACTTTCAATGAAACGTGCCAAATTCTACAATCCACATGTTGGAGCAAAAAATGGGATAATGAGGACTTTTATCAAAAAGTTTGGCAGCCTTCTATGTGTCGTGCAAAGTTGCTGATTTTTAATGTTTTAATCTCGCATGCAAATAGCCATCAACATTAATTAAAATATCATCGGACAGATCTTGGGAGGATGTAATATGCAAAATGTATACCCTCGGGTTGTACGACGATTAATATGCGTTGTGAGGAGTCAAAAAACGAAGAAATTCTGTCCGCCCCTGGATAATCTGATAAGACTACTTTATCAATTTATGTATCGAGTGCATGCCACTTCCAAACACGTAGTTATACAACACAAATAAGTTTGCTAGAATAATAAAGCGTTTCCTGGTTAAGTAAATTATTTGGGGTGACCATAGATTGATGCTAAATAACATGTATGGATCAGATTTAAAATAATCAAAATCTTAGATGCTATATTTCTATGTGCGCCACTTATCATCCGCACAAATCGCAGCGTGTATGAAGCTTGTATTTAAATAAATAAACACTGTCGATAGCACACAATATCTGGTAATTTCTTCAAGTAAACATAAATAACACATATGAAATAGATTTATCATATCTTTCAAATATCATGATTAGTCGATAAATTTGGGTTAAAGATCTTTACAATCATACGATGTACGCAAGATATTCTTTCCTCTCTGTTTTTATCCAAACTCAACTTGCAAGACACTCTCCGTCTATATCTGTCTCAGAGCTCAATGTGTAAGAATGCTCTTTCTGAATCACTGGAATTCGCTCGCAAATATACGGCTATACTACCATGCAGATTAAAGTATGTCCCAATATTTATTACGCTTTGACGAACATTTTTAAATCATCTCAAATACTCATCTGACTCTGAGAGAAATAGAGACAAAAAGAGTATCTTGCGTACATCGTACGATTGTATAAATCATTAACCCAAATGTATCGACTGATATGTAAATGATATGATTAATCGATTTCAAGTGTATTACGCAAAGAAATGGCCGAATATTGTGTGCTATCGACAGTGTTTATTTAATTTATATACAAGTTTCATACACGCTGCGACAGTCCTGACAGAAAAATGGATTTGTACGGATGATAAGTGGCGGACAATCAAATATGGCATCTTAGTGTACGATGATTTAATATGAGCTCACTACTCAAAGGGTTAACATTTATAGTCAAAATTAACACTAACCACGTCTAATATATGTACATGATATCATTCGAAAAAATTTAATTGAAGGATGAATTTTTTTGTCTGTGCGCTGATGAAAATTCAAATGTTGCATTTTAAAGACGTTTTGAATTAATTCCGAGTGGATGTTTCCAGGCCGCATATTTTTTTCTTATCGCTCCAACATCGGAATCAGATTAAGGATTAAAAAAGGACTTTTGTGGAGGTTCACCGTTGAGAATGTCCCGAAGCAACGCAGACTGGCCTCCGAAACAACTCGTGATTATCTCTTTCAAGTTAAAGCTCTTGCCCCCTGTAATTTAACGCAATAATTTATTGAAATGAAATGATAATGTTTTGTCCCTCGTGGCGTATTGAGTGGTTGATTGCACGCATGGGCGGCTCGCGAGAATAATTCTACAACGATTTTTTATAAAAATGCAATTTTTTGTGTAAAAATTTATTTAGTCTTGGATGATTTAGGTATGCTCTGTTCTAATGTATTATTTCAATGGTGACTGGAACGCACATAATAAAAGTGATCTAAAGCAGATAATCAAGGATAAAATTTGATGATAAATGTATATATGTCACCGTCTTATTTTAATAAGTCAAGTGTGCTACTTCTCATTTTTTTTTGAATTGCGAAAAATGGAGAAGAAAAAAGTTTGAAGTGAAAAAGAACCTACGAACTTATTGAGTGATCAAGGATATCAAGATTGATCTTGATCGAGACGATCAACTGAAAATATTAATATTTCCGATCTCCCAATTTCGTTGATATGATGAAAATATATCTATAAGCTAGGTTTGAATCCGAACTTGTATAACGCTTATATATATATTTACATCAATTCACTTCTATATTAGCATGTTTTTTAAAATATTAACAAGAAAGCAGTAAAGTGGTAAGTCTCTCAGTATCACGAAGCATCGCTCTTCATATGTATATCTCTCAGGACCGCGCAGCGTGAATCAATCTTGTATATCAATAAATAAACACCTATTGATAGCACACAATATTCGTTCATTTCTTCGCGTAAGCATAAACAGTACATATGTGTGTCTTCTTTTCGAGTAACAAACGAATGACTTTGTTGAAGTTTGAAATCAATTAATTTGGGTTATCATTATAAGTCCATAAAATTGGGTGATAGATACAATCATACGATGTACGCAAGATATTCTCTCCGATTTATAATCTCCGAACTTAACGTGCAAGAATGTTCTTTCTGTATCGCTTGAATCCGATCGCCAATACGCGAAGCTACTCATCAAATGGCTAGGCGACGATCGTGATGCACAAGGCCTATATATAAAAAGGAAATCAATTTGTGGACTAAAAGAACGCATTTTTAAATTTGAACTTTGCCTCTATTCTAACGGATTTAACGAATTCTTCTCACGCCCTTCCATTTAATCGTAGGATATATGTAATATCGACAGAGGAAAAACTTGATTGAATGTTAAAATAACAATAAATATGGAGTTTTTCTGTATGATTCTAAGGGAAGTGTATTCATTAGGTCGCAACAGCGCATCCATTGAAGTATTATTACTCCCGCAGAATGACTGCTTTATCCCTGCAGGGGTAATTACCCCCAGATTAGGAACTGCTTCTATAGAGACATTAACATATTAATGTTGTTAGAAATAAATTTTATTATCCGTTTTTATAATAATATATAATTATAAATCCCTTATATTTAACCCTTTGAGTAGGGAGCTAATCTTAGATGCTATATTTGCTTGTCCGTCACTTATCGTCATACAAATCCACTTATTTGTCAGGACCGCAGCAGTGTGTATGAAGTTTGTACATAAATAAAAACTGTCGATAGCACACTCGAATACACTTGAAATCGATTCATTATATCATTCACATGTAATTATTAGTCGATAAATTTGGGTTAATGATTTATACAGTCGTGCGATGTACGCAAGATATTATCTTCGTCTCTGTTTCTTTCTAATTCAACATGCAAGACACTCTTTATCTCTGTCTGTTTTTGCGAGTTCAACGTCTAAGAATGCTCTTTTTGAATCATTGGAATTCGTTCGCAAATATGCGACCGTACTATCATACAGGTTAAATTGCATTTAATTCTATCACTGGCAGTATCACTTATACAATATGATTTTAAATTCGTTGATGTCCAATTTCATTGTAATATTTTCCCATTGGATATGTTCTCAAATAATATAAAATAATGGAGATTTGAGAGATGTTTTGACGTTAGGTCTTGAGCTTTTGCCCGCGGCATTCGACGTGTCGGGCCGGGCGGCTCAGGGTTCGATCACAACCTGTTATTACCCCACGGGAAGGCGCAGATCTCTATGCGATATCAAAAAATAACAATAAAATGATACAACAACGTATATATACGGCGCGTATCCGAGTGATATGGACATTCAACATTCACTCGCGTATCGTAAATCACCCTGACTTGCTCTCACATTGGTACCCTCGATAATTCCCTATAATCGAGCGATGACACCATAACAAGAAACAAAAAGCACCACTTAAAATCGACCCGAAAAGATGAAGCCTCCATTCTGTGTCTTCTGCTTATACTCGTCCAGACGTCATTCTAACGCTTGAAATTCGTCTCTGATTGTTGGGACGCTCGAAAGCAACATGACGACCACAATATTATTGGGCCATTCTCTGAAAGCGTAACATTCTGTGAGTGTTATCCGTTTGGCATCTGATATGGAAATATTGCCCTAGTATGTAGAAAGCGACCGAATGAAAGAAGCCGTCTTATTCGCGGAACATAAATGACTGCGAGAAATTCGCATAACGTCGGTCTGTCCTGTAATCACGTATTAAAGGTGGAGGGATCCCTTATTTGGCGCAATTAGTTACAACGAGGCATTATTATGACGACAAAGGAAAGTACCAAGATCGCCGAAGACAGATCGCTCTCAACAATCATAATGGACTTGTCAGGGACGTGCCGCTTCATACTCTCATTTACCTGGCTACATCAAATCCTAACATGGACTTCAGCGGAGATAAAATGAGTCCTTCCAGGGCTGAACGGCGAACTTGAGGACGGAATTAACAGCAATGAATGTGAATATGGAAAATGCTAGCTTTCGCTTTTTAGTTCGCCGACAATCGCTGAAGACATTCGCGGAGCATGGTAAATGAGGGAGTCTCGCTTAAACGCTATGCTGATTTCTTCTTACAAATTAAGCACAATTAATACCTATACATAAAAGGGCATTTCAAGGTAAAATCACTGCTTAAGACCAATTTTTTTATCCAATAAGCGCCTTTGCTTTTAAAACATACTGATAATTAATCCAGATATATAAAAAATATTTCAAAAATAGACTAATAACACAATCTAAATCCTAAATTTTGCATACACGGTAGAACACGCTTATAACGAGCATCAAGGAACCTAAATAATACTCATTACAAACATTAATTGTTAAATAATTTTCCATCATCTTTTAAAGTAAAGAATCAGATTTGGCAATAGAAGATTAATAATCATTATTTTATGGCTTTTAAATCAATGCGGTCCGCTTACTTGAAAAGGCGTGTTTTGTAGTTTGAGCTTTTAACACAACAAAATTACATGATGTTCAATCCAATTTGTCTATTGTATTGATTTTTTATGATTAACCCCAAAATGCATTACGTTTATCATAATTTGTATTTTTTTTTATCACAGTGATACTCGAACTACAGGTTGAAATATAATACGCTTTCGTGAATGACTCAAAAATTTTCGTTTCTATCCATCTACTGGTTTGTTCTGTATATTAGGATGATCGCCTATTTGTGAGTGAATTCCAGTGATGACGAAAATAATATGTTGCGTACATCGTATGATTGTATAGATCGTTAAACCAAATTTATCGACTAATAATGATGTGTGAATGATATAATTAATTTATTTCATGTGAATTGTTTATGTTTACTTGAATAAATGACCGAATATTGTGTGCTATCAGCAATGTTTATTTATTTATGTACAAGCTTCATACACACTGCGACGGTCCTAACAGATAAGTTGATTTGAAGTGGCGGACATACAAATATAGCATCTAAGTTTATGATTATTTTAAATTAGCTCACTACTCAAAGGATTAATAATTGTATCGAGTTTTAGGAAAGAAGTATTATTTTGCTCGTTCTTCGAAACTAGCCAGACTCCAGGCAACACTATATGCTAAATATAGCGAACTGGAATGTGTTTTAAGATGCTTGAGTATTTAAAAATACATGCGAAAAAGTAATGTAGAATACGATCAATATGGGCAAAAATTAATATTGATTATTGATTAAAATCAATTATGTAATTATAATGAAATTGTTTTGGTTAAGATTACTTAAACAAACAACATACAAGGAAATAGTTCGCATCTCCAATAATTATTACTAATGAAACTTGATTCTTTAAGCTTTAATATGTTAATTTTAAGCCATGAGATGAATATGCTGATGAATTGACACAATTAATGTACGTAGAAAAGGGATGTTAATGAAACAGAAGATATTACAGAGTACAACATGGGAGTAAGCTCTTAATTAACCCCTACACGATTATATGGACCATATAATTTATGATAATTAGTGACACATTATTCCTTTTTGAGACAGCCAATGTGCCATCAAAATAAATATCGTTTGATTGGATCGATCGTATTGTGAAATATAATTTTTGCGTTTAATCCACTTTATTTCTTATTGGCGTGTTTTAGGATTTTTACGCGGTCGTTCAACGTATCGCGTAAAATGATCGAACTATTTAAAAATTATTTTTTGGAAAAAAATTATCATATAGATATTATGATCAAATAATATATGAATATGTACTTAAAAATGCATTTTATTATTGACATAATTGTAAATAATTACATTACTTACGATCGTATAACGAAGCTCCATTTGAGCAAAGATATACAACTATTCAGTATTAATAACATCCACTGATTCATCTAATTGCAGGGATTGGAATCTGCTTCTATAAATGTTTTCCATCAAAATTTCTTTCAAAATGTAGCTTTTTGGTTTATTAATATCTCTATATAATAATTTTGGAAATCACTGTAATATGGATCAAAACAAATTAATTGGTTTTTGAATGATTTGTTCTATTATACTCGTAGTTAAAAATCGAAATTATAAAAATGATTCATTTACGTTGTTTATGTATGATGATAAGATGCACTTGCTTGGATGCAACAACTGTATATATGAGTGGCTCTCAGAAAGCGTTGTTCCTCCAACATTTATTGTTCGCCATATTGTTCCCCGAGGTGAACATATATGGAAGCTGGCTGAAGGCCTTGGAATATTTGTATAATTGAAGCTTGTGCTTTCTGATAGTAAGTATGCTGCACCTGCAATTGCATTCAAACTTACCGCCTCTAGTTCTGATTGTGGGCTTTTAGCTCTGCAAAGTATCTCAAACTAATATCCTCTGCAATGCTCACGAAAACCGACGGCCGAACGATTATTAATAATCTGCATAACTGGATAGCGCCAAAGGATTAATTTCATGATGATGAAGATGTCCCCAAGGCGAGCTGGTGACGCAGTGTCTCAGCTATTTGTGCTTGCCGAAGATAAACGAGGAGGCGAAGAGCCCTCTGGATAATAAATGGATGCGGCAAACTTTTTCTTGTTCATCTCTTTAGTGTTATCTTCTTGATGAACGTGTCGAAAGGATGAAACCAGTACCGCATATTGTCAGGAATTCTGCCGTCGAGAACTGCTGTCATGTCACGGAAATAACCGTCCCTAAAACCAAAATAGCTACGAACGACGTCGCGAACACCACGACCATGCCCAAATAGCGTACATTATCTATGACCAAAATAGCCAAAACATGAGCGTTTAAGTCATTTAAATGTCTCCTCTTCCGGGAGAGATAAGATTCGGATAAATTCCAGGGAAATAAGTTGATTTCAGCAACGCAAAATAGAAATTTAGTTATAGAATAGCAAATGCATCGCAATATTTTAATGGCATCAGTGCCTTTGATATTGAAGATTTTATGAACAATAAAATAGTATTGTGATGGAATAAATTTGCACGCAAGGCTTGACAGATCGAAGGCACGACTACAATCTATTTATTGTGATAACGTTTGAAGAGAAACAGAGACGAACAGAGTATATTGCGTACATCAAAGGACCAAGAAAGGATGTGGTCAGTTAGCAATGCCATCTCAAAATTTCAAAATGTCGTAAAACGTTATATAAAACTCTTATTTAATAGATAAATCTATTTTTAAGAAGTAATTTAATGCGTAATTGCGACAGGGAGTTACATTTTAAGGGACGTTTCTGCCTTGTTGGGCCTAAAACCGATCGGTTTTTTAACATTTTTTAATACAAAAAGTATTAAATATAGAATGTTGATATTTAGTGTGTTGACTAAGCGATTTTTATTGATCATAAAAATATTTTTTAAATATTGTCAAAGTATAAAATGGGAGTGGGGGAGTGGCCACGTATGTAGGTGTGTGAGCGATGACATTCTCACCATGGAAGTCTTAAGTCCTGGACAGGTAATTTGTAGCAAAAAAGTTGAAAATATTTTTACTTTGTATAATATTATGTATAGTTATATTAGTATAGTGAGCTTAAAAAAAGTAGTTTTGAGAAAAACGCGTTTAAACTTTCTTCTCTCTACAGCTTCGTATGGCACAACTTTTTCTCTTCGGCCTATAACTTTGTAAATTTAATTAACATCGACTTAAAATTCACTGATAGTGTTCTTTAACATTGGTTCTTTCCGATACACGAATAAAAATATATTAGGTTGTCCCATAAGTTTCTTTCGCAAATGAACACAGATCTAATCATAGCCATGGTTGAAGAAAACCAGCGATATACTGTTCGCGAAATAGCTAACAAGTTAGGAATTCCACGAACATCCGTCCATAATCATCTGACAAAATTGGGCTACATCAATCGTTCAGATGTGTGGCTTCCTCATGAACTGACTGACTCAAATAAACTTCAGCGTATTTCAACATGCAATCTTCTTCTCCAACGACATAATAGCCAACCTTTTTTGAAGAGACTTGTCACTGGAGATGAAAGTTGGATACTCTATGAAAATATCCAACGTAAACGGTCTTGGACCAAGGGTACAGAAGCTTTAACTGTAGCTAAACCTGGCCTACATCAAAAAAAAGTTTTACTATGCATTTGGTGGGACTGGAAGGGGTTAGTTTATTATGAGCTACTTCAGCAAGGTGAAACAATCAATTCAACAAAATATTGTTTCCAACTAGACAATCTAAAGGTTGCAATTGCCAGAAAACGACCAGAATTAGCGAACAGACGAGGCGTTGTTTTTCATCACGATAACGCCAGGCCTCATGTGTCTTACCTTGATCAATATTTTGCCAACCAACCTGGAAAATTTTGGCAAGAAGACATTATGAGGCTTCCGGAGAGATGGAAAAAGGTAATAGAACAGAATGGATCATAAATTATTCAATAAATTTTGATGTAATACAAATTATTGTTTATTTTTTTCTTAATATGAAAACGAAAGAAACGGGGATGGGACACCTTAATATTTTTGAACCAACAAGGCAGAAACGTTCCATATTCACAATTTTTTGTAATGATTTTTAATTAATGTGTGGTTATTAACAGACATTGGAATACTATTTGAATTAATTTATTTTATTTTGGAAATATAATTCTTTCCCTAATTTTTGTAATTTTTTTCTCAAATCTAATCAAATTAGCTGGATATTCTTTACTTAGGTATACTATTTTTCATTCAGCACTAAAAGGGATACTATATGACACATCGGTCGATAAGTTCGTAGGATTATTTTTTTAAGAGATTGCGAAAAAAGACTCCAAATGAAGTAGAAAAAGATTTAAAATGAAAAATCCTACAAACTTAATGAGTGATGTGTTAAATATTTTTCATTGTAAAATACTCTCAGACATGTCAATAATTTGATATTTTTTGATGTTTTTTTAAATTTATAGCTTCAAATATATTTAAATTGGTCGCATATATTGAGAATGCGTATATGAAATATCCTTACGTATAATCATGAGGAGCAGAAGTGGCAGCTGTTTAAATGTAGTGTTGAGGAGCTCCCCAAGCAGCGGCGGCTTTGAGGTAATGCTTGAATCTTGGAAAAACAAAGGACACTTCC
Organism: Stenopsyche tienmushanensis; assembly: GCA_008973525.1. Taxonomy (NCBI): domain Eukaryota; kingdom Metazoa; phylum Arthropoda; class Insecta; order Trichoptera; family Stenopsychidae; genus Stenopsyche; species Stenopsyche tienmushanensis. The sequence continues at coordinate 34,377 of WACJ01000100.1, forward strand.
TGTGACGCAAATTTAGCGTGGCGGACGCAAATAGCGGATAAATGGATGTCAATTATGCGTGGAGTGAAGATGGCTTCTTCTGGTGACGATGACTTATTTGTCCGGTCCGTTTAAGAGAGTTTGGGTAAAGATCCGGCTTGAGCAAATACTCCAGGAGCTTAGTGTTGGCGCAACTAACGGCCCATGAGAACTTCAAAGAATTAAAACAATAAGCACACACGCGCCGACAATCTTTTTCTACATCTCACGTTTTCGAGGATTAACTTCTTCAGCATCAGCACGTTGGGACGATGCTTCTCGGCGCGACAAACGATAAACTTTGTAACAAACAAAGCCGACACCTTTTATTTATTATTATATTTTTGAATGATCTTATCGCAACGACTCAACGAAGGTCGTCTCCAGCTTCTTCAGGCAACTAAGAATGCGAAGTAATGTTACCATCGTTGGTGGTTGTTAAGATCAGGCCGCTTGTACCTTCAAAGCGTTTTAACAAAGTTTTCGTGGTGCATGATGTTGAAAAAATGTTTTATTGCTCTGACAATTCCAGAACGATAACTCAATTTGATATATACATATTTACATTTAAGCTAAGCATTGCGCCTGGAATCTAAATGCGTCTTCTATCTAACCTTTGTCTTTCCATGGGAACGCCGAAAAAAGTAAAAATGAAATTAATTGAACTCTGAAGACAAAACAACATTTTGCCGTGCATGTCCATGACCACCTGATTTTTATCAAATTTATTGCTCTGTCGCTTATGAATCCATTAGGAAGAAAAAAGGTCAAATCTTGTTACAAATCAATATACGGTTTCAGTTCTGTTAAAAATATGAAAACCATTAATATTAAATTAAATTTATTAAAAATAATATGTGATTAAATTTATAGTGTTTTGTACATGGACCGATAAAATTTTTTTGGGGGTTGCTGAAATAGAATTTTTTTCAACATTTTGAAAACATACCCAAAATTTCACTTTTAAATCATCATAAATTTTTAATCTGTAGTCGTAATAGCACGAAATAACTGTTTTTAGGCATAAATAGAGCACATCTTTCAAATCCAGTCTTGTCAGATCTAGAGACCGTGGGAGTCACGGAATAGGGCACATCCCCAGGCAAAGAAATCCATTGGTGTCAGATCTGGAGACCGTGCTAGTCACGGAATAGGGCACGTTCCCAGGCAAAGAAATCCAGTGGTGTCAGATCTGGAGACCGTGTGAGTTGCGAAATAGGGCCGCCAAAATAATTCATTTACACGAAAGAGGTGCCCACAAAATAAATCCTAATTGAAGGAATAAGCGCCGCTTTTGCAAAAATGAAAGAGGAGAAAGTTTAGGTGCTACTTCACACGAAGCAGAGATGGCCTGTTTGTAAATAAATTTAATAAAAACATCTTAAACATAAAAATGTATTTTCGTAACCCTGACCCTGCCAAACTGATGCCCCTTAAAGTTTAACGGCTTATTGAACTATTTATATAATATTGAGCATATCGTTGAAAAAGGTATAATCTAGAGAACTTTTTCAAATTAAACTAAGTTCAAAATAGTTGTTACTTTTTTGTTTAAAGAACTTTGAATTTAACCGTTTCGTTAGTGAGCAAATTTAAAATCGATGAAGTCGTTGTTGTCATAATCGCTTTACACCGATTACTTTCTGTCAGTTCCTAATCAGCATAAGACAATCTTCAATTCGAGGCAGAGCCACTTGTCATGAACACTCGTCATTTCTTTACATAAACAATGCACAAAAAATCGATTCCAGTGCTCCTCCTTTAGAAGGAAATGATAATTGGACAAAGACTCATTCAACACGCAGCGAAGAACAGCAAGCAGTTAAATAAACAAACACTCTTGATAACACACAATATTCGGTCGTTTCTTTGCGTAAACAAATAACACACTTGAAATCTAAATCATTATAAGTAGATAAATTTGGGCTTGCATATGCGATGCATATGAAGAAGCTATCCTCTTTGTCTCTGTCCGCCTCGGAGCTTCAATGCACAAGAGTGCTCTTTCTGAATAGTGAAGGTCAAAACGGATATTTCCGTAAGTACTCACGAAAAGGTTAATGTGACTTTTGAAGCTCAGAAATAATTTTCTTTAAGCCAATTGCATAAAATAAAATAATCAAAAATACATTGCAAGATACAAAAACAGCTATTTCGTGCTATTACAATCACATTTAAAAAAGTTACGACAGCCATACCTTCTATATATTTGGATTTAAGATGATTCAATTACGATTTTAACCGCTTAGCTTTGGTACTACCTACAGGTCCTATCTACACGAGGATGAAAAATTAATGTTATACAAAATATTTGTACGAAAAATTTATTGAATCAGACCTGGACCAGTACCTTTGACCACCCCCAAGCATCCACCTTATTTTCCAAATCTTGCTCCATCAAATTTTAATTTGCTTAGAGCGCTATATATATAAATATGCTTATGGAAATTTGGGAAGCTTTAATAGCTAATGATGGAGATTATATAATTGACTGATCAATATGATTTGATGCAGCTTGTGAAGTTGTTCCCTATGATATGGTTATTCTCTGGTTATACATCATTGAAAAATATGATTAAAAATTAGATTTAATAAAAATTGTGCACTTTGTAGATATTAGTTTGAATGTGGGTGATAAGTATCCATTTGCGATGTGGACGAGTTGCTGAGTACCCGAGCGGCTTCGTTAATTACCGCGCTTGGTATCTTTTATAATCTTGCATGACTCGCCCCGCGTTTTGTACAGCACTGAGTGAGATAATTAGTGAGGAGTGCGAGGAGGTCCTCCAACTGCACCAGACCGGCAGCCCTCCGAGATAAGCCCCAAGATATTTTGTTTATCTCCGATGCCAATTAAGAAGAACTGCAACCGGTTGGCACGTCATCACTGCATAGTCGCCGTACTTCCTATAAATTCTACCATTTTTAGCCGACTCCTCCGGGCTCACAACAGGAGGATGAAAAATAATTAATATTTATTCTGCGTATAAATTTCGTAATTGTTATTTTGAAAGTAATGTGAAATGAAGCAGTGAACGGATTACTCGAGTATTTCGAGTGGAAGAGGAGTGGTGCCTTTTTATATGTTTCTGTTGAAAACCCTTAAGTGGTTTTCCAAGTGCCTCTGGAGCGGCTGTTGACTGGGCAAACAACGGGGTGAGCCGACGAAAAGATAGCATTGCTTGGATCGAGCCAGTTATATTACATGGACTTTGTATTTAAACATAAATTTAAAAAGTACGCATTACAAAAAGAAAGTATTAATGTAATGGGTAAATTCTTGGACACTTACTATAAAATAATCGATTTCACCGCACCAACAAATTTGGTAGATTTTGGAGATAGTAATATCTCATTTCGATCCCTTTTATGGGACCATTGCCAACCTTTTCGATATAGATTTTCATGGCGTATATATGTTTTTAAAAATGTGGTCGCCAGCTACACCTCCTATAAGATTTGAATCCAAAACGATTGAGTTACAAATTCAATTGCTTAACCATGGGACTAGCTACAGACATTAATTATAAAAAATATTATAATCTTATCCTTTTTTACCCATATGCGAAAGATAATGTAAATCCTCTACTATTTCCAGGAAAGATATCCATTGCGAATAAGAATATGTTCAATTTATGGTGTTTTTAAACTATGTCAGATAACAACATCCGACAAAATATTATTCAACAAGAGAACCAAATTATCGCTTTTGAGGCGACCGGATGAATCGGATGATAAATGGGGAACAGGAAAATTATCAAAATGCATAACTAATCAATATGTAAATAAGACATGCATTCAATCTGGTGTTAACACTTGGTAGAACTTCATAATTAATTTGGAATTAAATTCATCATTTACATTTCTGCTCCACATTTTGCATTAACCCTTTGAGTTGTGAACTAATTTTAAATCATCATAAACTTAGATGCTATATTTGACTGTCCGCCATCTAACATTCGTATAAATCCACTTATCAGTCAGAACCGTCGCAGGGTTTATGAAATTTGTATATAAATAAATAAACACAATATTCGGTAATTTATTTGCAAATTTGGGTTAGCGATCCAGACAATCGTATGATGTACGCAAGATACTCTCTCCATCTCTGTTTCTCTCTAAATTCAACGTGTAAGACAATCTCCGTCTCTATCTCTTTTCGAGCTCAACGTGTAAGAATGCTCTTTCTGAATCACTGGAATCTGGACATTATTTGTGTAATTATTCCTACAAATCGGATATTTTCTCATTTTGTCGTTTTGATATTTTAAGTAAACAAAACGGCAGTCTATCACGATGATGCTGTTGTAACCATTTATATTTTTTTGTTTGCATATTATATAAATGTCTTATACCTACAAGACTGAAATTATGTTGCAGTCGCTAATAATAAACATTATACGTACTTAATTTGCAATTTGCAATGCTTCAATCAAATTCCCGCCCTACAACTTCAACCATGTCTACTGAAGTCTTAACCACCTTGTATCGAAAGTAGACGACATTTATTTAACAATAATTAAAGTAAATTATTTGTATACGGAAAAGTAACTTTGTATTTCGGTCGCTTTTAATATCTTGTACAAAAAGCCGTGGGACGATTAAAATTTTCACGAGTAAATCTCATTACTAAAATGATCATAAATTTTATAGCATTCCCACGGAAACACAAGGGATAAAATATGCATATATCTATATATTTACGCCTCTGAATCTAAATATATTGCTGATCGTATTTATCTGCCTCATATTTCTATGTCGTCTTGACTTCCAATATTAAATTACACAGGATCTATAATGACTATAAAATCACATGCTATGCTATCATTCAAATCAAATTGAGTATCATAGTTAACTTCCTTCTCGTTAGTGCCTCATTAAAAGAGATTTATGGAAGAGTATGAAGTAAACCAAATTGCATTTGATTGCATTGATTTTATGTCAGTATTTTTAAAATGGAACTTAGGAATAAAAAAAATAACAAATTAAATTAAACCAATTGAATCTAAGCTTATAATTTATTAAACAGATGACACTGCGAATTATTTATTTTTTTTAAGTATAAAATTATTTTATTATAAGGATTATTATCCATATTATTTTTGACAATGCCCAATTAATTATTTCCCTTTTCAATGCAATAAAGGTCATAACATATTTCATATACGGGAATAAATCTGAACCATAAGACTTGGTAGTAAGTGGATGTGAACCAGGGGCACAGGTGACTATCTTGGAAGCAAACAGGTGTCACCTGTTACTCATTAGGGTCCATCTGGGTACGCCCCACGTTCCATCATAGACCGCTTTTTACCTTCTTTGGGAAACGACTCGCTTGCTCTTCGATAAATGCAACAATTTGCAGTCTTCACTTTTGCCAGCAACAACCATTTGAAAGAAAAACCACCTTTTTGACATTTCCTCAATAGAAATACAGTAAGGATCGTTGGACGATCAACAGCAAAGATGAACTATGAAACATCATCTGCATTCAATTTGTTCACGAATAAAATTTTATACGCATAAATTTAATATTTCTTTTATCTTATTAATTCCAACTCAGAATATATCCTGCGTTTTTCCTTAATTTAAATTTGAGGACAAAATACAAAGTGCTCACTTCAAACATGCAGCTCGACAAATAAAAGTACACTCAAACCTTTTTTGTGCGGTTTCGAAGTTATGCGATTTTTTTAAAATCACTAACCAAAATTTGGGGAAAAAAATACAATTTTGGACTGTTTAAATCATGTCACGTCTGCTATCACTGAATTATGACCACACTCCTTTAAGGGTGAATTTTGTCTAGGTCTAGAATTTTGAAAAAAAAATATTTTTTTTGTAACATTGTTTCAATGTTTAGACTTTTTGAAAATATATCCTTCAAAGAAATTTTCAAAATTCTAATTATTTACGGAGTTTTAGCTATTTTAGTGACGCGGCAACTAAGTCAAAATGAAATTTTTAAACACGTTTTTCTCGAAACCACTTTTTTTAACACGGTTGACATAATATCTCATGTTTTAATCGACTAATTAACTTCAAATTTGGTACAAATCTTTTATATATAACCTTCTATTGTTTCTACCAGATTTATATCAAAATTTAATTTTTAACTAATTTAAAAAAAAAATAAAACTGTGAAAAAATAAGGTCAAAAAATGACTTTTTTTTAAATCAGTCGTCGTTTTGTGAAAATATCTTATTTTTTGAGGTAGGAACTATAGTGACATCTTTACTAATTATGAATTATATTTTTAGAAAGATTAAATCTACACAGAACAATTATGATATTGACACTGCGCATACTATTTCTTCTGAAGAAGAAAACGATTTTGAATCATATTGAAAATCGCAATCCAGCGACGATAGTTTGCTATTAAAATAATTATAATTTCTCTAGTGGATGTCTGGCATTAGACATCTCTAAAATGTTACCAAAAATGTTGTTGTTTTCCAGATTTTTTTTTGTGCGATTTTGGGTATATTTTATATATATATGTTTCAAAGTTATGCGGTTTTTAAATTCATGGAACGCATTTTCACTTTTTCTATGTAATAGCTTTTTTTGTGCGATTTTCCGCGAAAAGGATATACCGCACAAAAAAAGTTTATGCGTATAAAAATATTTTTCATCACATGATGCAATAGATATCGAGGCCATAAATTGTTGTCGAATTTTAATGGGTTCTATCAATTTGTATAGAGTCCTTGTTTCATGCCTATTTTTTTTTAAATTTATAGCCAGGATTATTATTATGTCAAAATATCAGATCTTTATTATTACGCCTAGATAAAGACCACAATTGCGATATTGGAGAAGACGGTCACGAAAGGACTAAGTCTTCCCGCGGCCAAGACGTTCGGTCGGATCTCAAGACTCAAATGGAAACAATAGAAGATTCGCTTGGGACTGAACTGATTCAGATTTAAACCTAACACACTGTGGCTATTCCTACTTCTTTCTCTCATACGACCTTCCTTAATATTTTCTAGATTGTTCTCAAAGCTTCAATCAGACATATTTAATATATTATAGTTCCAAAACGTGTTAATATGGTGATATTTGTTTCCAGAATTTTTATGAATCAGAACTTTTGAACAAGACTGTTTATGTATATTTTCAAAATAATATGTCTATATTTCCATACACTCCTAATGTTGTTTAAATCCATACTTCAAAAGCAATTTCAAATCATTTAAATATTTTATTCAACTGGCAACGATAACGACTTTCAAAAGCATCAAGTTATAAGTTATAGTATGTGCCTATATTGAAAGCTTAATATATTAAGCTAATATGATAAAAATCACAAAATCTTCTTCCCGAATAGATTTGATTGTATACAAACATCTTAGAAAACACAGGAATGGCCATTAAGTCTAGACACACATAGTGCTTTGAGCGTAAGCAGTTGCGAAGCTTTTAATATCGACGCCAGTAAAACTGATTTGCGGGTCTATCTTTGTCCCACAACCACCACGAACGACAAATAAATTAGCTACTTTTAAATATAAACGCGAATAACATATGTTTAGACCGGATGAAACATATGTTCGAAACGAATCACTCCGTCATTCGTAAGAGTCGGACGGAATTACACTTATTAATGTCGATAGTGTAAGTAGGCCAGAATAGACCCCAAGTGCTTGAAGATTTGCGAACGATCATCTAATCGATGATATTCATTATAGTAGTAGATCTTCTATACAACTAGTAAAACTCTGTTCTCTGTCAAACTTATTATATTTTTGATGATTCAACATTAGTTACTTCGACGTTAAATTTGATCTGATGTCTGAAAGCAAAAGTAATATTTTTATATTGCCATAATTATGTATGTTTTTCATGCGAATGAAATCACAATGTTATTATAGGATGGGCTTTGGCATTTCAAGTAGGTAATATTATAGCTCTGATTGAATTAATGATCGTCGAAAGGCACACAGCAGAGCTTAATTGCTGCATATTTGCTCGCCAAGGAAATCTTAATTAAATAAGAAAAACCCAAAGAGAATATTTATTTTTAAGTAGACGGATGTGATGTCAATTTAAATTGAAAGAGGAGCTGTCGTGTGATTGCAAGAACACTTAATTCTGTCCGAAGTGTGACGCCTGCCACAGACATACAGATAAATCCTAGCACGTTAATTAAAAGCGCTGATGACAGTTGCAAATAGGCGTTCGTGGATGTCATCGTCATCTATCTGATGACACACACAATTCGGACCTGAAAGCTGGACATCTGGACAAACGAATGCTCGACGAAGTATTTTTTAGCCCGGTACATGTCATCGATGCAGCGCAATTAAAATTTGGTACATTTCCCCCGAATTCATGGTATGATTTCTGTAGAATTAAATATGTAAATATAATAAGAATTTTAAACGCAAAATTATTTTTAAAAATACATAGATAAATTCACAATTCTGTACTGCTTACAAAATATGCATCAGTTAGAAGAAGTTTAGCGTTTGCTATAAAATGAAGCTTGTCGTTTCAAAGTTTCAAAGTCTCATATGAAGACATTCATTTGATAAACTTTCATCAAAATTTGCAGACTTTGGTGCTACTTGTTTGTGTTCATACAAAATCTAATGCAACAGATTGTCAAATGTACGCCAGATCAACATTCACATCGAATTTGTCCAATTGTGGTATATAATGTGTTTATTCCGATTGATATTGCTGCTATGTTCATCAATACTTATATTGTACAAAAATTAGCAAATATGCTAAATTTGGTTTAAATCTACCAACGCAATTGTATGAAGAACAAACAGATAAACAGACTAACGCAAATATATTTTAATATAATTGGGTTATAAGGATTAAATAACAAACTAAAAGCTAATTTTTTGTCACTCATTATGTGCCAGAAATTGTTCAATCGCTGCAAATATATTCCAAGAAGGATAGAGGGTTGTTAAGCTGAATAAATTGAAGATTTGAACCAAATTGAGGATTTTTTCGATCGATTGTCTTCGATCAATCCAGGTTTACCCTGAATTCTTAGATCTGAAAAAATAAATATATTGAGGTGATTCATAAAATCGCTATGAATGACTTGATTTGCAATTGTAAGTTAGAGGGAAACTAGAAAAGCACAAACGGTCTTACAAAAATGAAAAATAGTGTTGTCGTGCAAAATCGTCAGTTTAAAAATTTTCACTTCTTTGGGGTAGTATAAATGGTAAATTTAGGGAGTGAAACTCGGAAAATTATGCCACTCTAAAACGTAGTACACGTGCTAAATCGAGGATGTTAGCTCTGGAATGTCAACCAAATTCCTAAGTCATATATAAAAGAGTTGTGAATAGTTATATTGAGACAACGAGATATATTAGACTCTTTAACCCTTTAAAGAGGTAAGACACAGTATTGTGTCCAAATTCCGGTAATTCAGAATGACCATCTTTACACGTAGAGCTCGGAGACATAGGACAATGTTTATTTATTTATATACAAACTTCATACACGTTGCGACGGTTCTGACAGATAAGTGGATTTGTACGGATGATAAGTGGCGAACATACAAACATAGCATCTAAGTTTATGATGATTTCAAATTAGCTCACTACTTAAAGGGTTAAGACAGAGTTCTTGCCCACTGTGCCACTATGCGATCTGTTTCCTTGGATGCCTTCCACCATGTAGAGCGTCCAGGTGCCCACCCCTTTTACTCTATGTCCTCGAAAGGAGATGAGTTTCCTGGAGGAAGACCGGTTTTAGACCACGTGCATTCGAAGAAGCATTGGAAGAGGAAAGAATAGTTTATACCATCATGAGTCCAACCTCAATTTGAAGGAGGCTGCAGCAGATGACGGACTGCAGGGACCTTCTCCATGGTACTCATATCACGAAGACGAGTCGCCATTTGAACGACTGAGTTCACTTACACCTTCTGTAATCAGCAGTTCCACAATCCACTTACTTGTGGAACTCTGGAAATAGATTTAGCTGGGCACCCCTCTACTCTGTCTTTTCGCCCATCTCTACTCTGCATCATTACCTCTGGGGTTCGACTGTTACCCACAGGCATAGGATAGCCATAGTGAGACAGTTAAGACAAATTTAATCAAATGCAAAAGGCAATGCATGAAAATTTCTTTTCCTTTCAATGTTTTTATGGAAATAGCCTATATCTAATAACAGGTATGATGCCTTAAGAAGAAGAAGCTCAATTTTATCTTGTTGATAAACAATTTAGTTTTCAGATCTGATGAATGTAATATAGTTCAAATGTCTGTCTATTGAATCGCATAAAATCGATTCGATTATATTTACACTTAAACCTCTTTTTGTGCGATTTCGAAGTGATGCGGTTTTTTTAACGCCTTTTTTTTTCAATTTCATAAAGAGTACGTATCGAGATATTTTGGATAAAATAGGAAATTAATCATCGACACGCCACGCCGTTGATATTATATCTCAAGTTTTATTTTATTAATTTACTTCAAACTGGGTACGAATCTTTTCTATATAACCCTCTATTATTCTTACCAGATTTGTCAAAATTTATTTTTAACTGTTTAAAAAAAATTAAAAGTAAAAAATTACTTGACGGAATTTTTTTAAGGATTTCTGGTATATAAGATCCCAGATGTCAGACATCCTTAAAATTTTACCAATGATGCAAGACGTTCTTTAAATTTTACCAAAAATGTTATTTTTTAATTGCCTTATTGTTTTCCTGCTTTTTTTTAATAACTTTTTTTATGCGATTTTGGATATTTTTTCTATAGCCGTTTCAAAGTTATGCGGTTTTTTAAATTCATGGAACGCATCTTTATTTTTTCTATGTAAGTCATACCTTTTTTTGTGCGATTTTCCGCACAAAAAAAGTTATAAGTATATAATTATTTCCATGCAAAGTTTATTGATTTATCTGTGTTTAAATTAGAGTGTGATTGTATATGCTCGATTATACCAATCAAATGTCAAAATTACATATATCCGCAGGAAAATGAGTCTGTAAATCGAGGCGTTTGGAAGTCAGACGTCTGCGTTTTCAGACGTGCAATTGTATCAATTTTCAATCTATTTATACCCGTATCGGCCTCGTAGCTCTTTCATAATCGTTATTTTTTATCGATTTTGTGTTTACGAAATTCTTCGGAGGTAAACAGGCCGTTGAAAGCACTCCGAGCGATGGTTCTGAATCATCATATGTTCGTTTTCATAATATGGCGCGCAGTTGTTACGCGAACAGTATCGAATACGTAGAAGCGACCGGATGACTCTGTTAGTTAAGACGTTGGACCCTCGCCAAAAAACACACATCTATAAATTAGCTTTGACCATGTTCGCTCGTCTGAGACGGCATATTTAACCGGCATAATGATGCTGCTCCGAATGATGCTGCTTCACAAATTTACGATACAATTTACGCGATTCCCCCCCGATCACTGCCAACCGTGGACACGCGCTGAATACTCATTTTTCCCGGCCAAAATTATAAATCTCGCTTGAACTCCGAAGAATATACGGCTTATTTTGCAGATGGGGTCCGTATAAATTTGTCGCCGGATAGTTATTTGATGGAATCTTTCAGCGCGATGTATAGATCCGGCTGACCGCAAATATTCGGAATTTATAAGCGCGGTTTTCACATTAATTTTCGTGGAGGATGATCTTTGTCAAAACACTGTATGTAATGAAAGGCTGTGTCGTGATTTATGCTTTGTGTAACGCATGCTTAAAAACCTGTTTGTATACAATGTATAATGTGTTGGAACAATTTTGCGTTTAGTTTGAAATGAAACATTTATAATAGCATTCATCAATTTTGCCATCTCGCGATCGTGGATATCATAAATTCATCACTATCAAGATATCAGCTTCAAGACAGTCTACACATTTTTATAAATTCACGTTATATCATGGTTATATGTAGAGTGTTCTCAATTATCCGAATTCATATTAAAAATATATAAAGCGTTCACTAACTAAAATTTGCAATAAATCATACAGTCCACTGCTAGCTAACCGCTTTTTGAATATCCATTTCAATAAGCTACATTCAGATTAGAGATTCTGATTTCTCGATGATTTTTATTTATCAAGAAATGAGAATTCTCGATTTCATACTCAAATTTCTCGATTTGATGTAATACAAAAATAAACAATAATTTGTATTACATCAAAATTTATTGAATAATATATGATCCATTCTGTTCTATTACCTTTCTCCATTTCTCCGGAAGCCTCATAATGCCTTCTTGGCAAAATTTCCCAGGTTTGTTGGCAAAATATTGATCAAGGTACATTTTTATATCGTTTTTTGAATTGAAATTTTTACCACGTAAAAATATTTTCAATGAAATAAATAAATAATAATCTGAAGGGGCAATGTCTGGAGAGTATGGAGGATGAGGTAAAACATCCCAGTCAAATGATAAGAATTTATTTCTGACGAGCAAAGACACATGAGGCCTGGCGTTATCGTGATGAAAAACAACGCCTCGTCTGTTCGCTAATTCTGGCCGTTTTCTGGCAATAGAATCCTTTAGATTGTCTAGTTGGAAACAATATTTTGTTGAATTGATCGTTTCACCTTGCTGAAAGTAGCTTATAATAAACTACCCTCTTCCAGTCCCACCAAATGCATAGCAATTTTTTTTGGATGTAGGCCAGGTAAAGCTACAGTTAAAGCTTCTGTACCCTTAGTCCAAGACCGTTTACGTTATTAGATATATATTTATATAATGATATTAGATCCTGGACTTTTACTGTAAAAGTTCTGGTTCAAATTCAGATTGTAGAGGGGAAAAAATCACTCTACCAACAAATGTGGGAAATCAGAAATAGGAATATTTTCGATCGTTCGTCTCGATCCAAGTTTACCCAGATTTTCGGGATATGAAAGAGTAAATATTGAGGCGATTAATAAAGTATTAATCGCCTCTGTGAATGAGTAATTTAATTTGCCACAATTATTAAATTATCATTTAAGATAATGAAAATATCGCTTATCACTCATATATTCTCTGAATTCTCCTTCATGAATTATAATTCCTATCCAAATAATGCTTTCCTCAATTTACCATGTGTGGAAAGCAAATGGGAAACCACCACATGAAAAATTATTTTGCTGGTGGAGATCATCTTCGTTCGAGATATAGGGTCTTTTGGTTTAAAAATTCAAATGAAATTCGAAATATTTCCATCTCTTCAGGCTCATTTCAAGCCTTTTATTAAGGTCTTTCGATTTTCTGAAAAAGTGTGAATATTCTAATGGCAGAATAAATAAATTTAGGACGTATTATTTTAGTTTCATAAATATTTTTTGTCATACCTTGAGCCCCAATAAAACCTTTCAAACAGAATGCATTTCGGCAGAAACGCACTCATATGTGGTGCAGTATTTTATACATGGAAGCGGTTGTATTTGCATCAAAAATATTCGTACAAATGATATTTAATAGAATAAAAATTGATTTCTGAAATTTCTCGAGAAATCAGAAAATTTCTTAAGAAATGAGAATTCTCGTTTTTGCATATTTTTTGAGAAATCATCTCCGTCAAACTTTAATTTCGCAGTCATCTCCATGGGGAATGTGGGTAGTTTTTATAGCCTAAATATTGTTCAAAAGGGGCATCTTAGAATCGTCTCTAGACTTGTGTGCCTTCGACATTGTACACATAAGCCAATTTTTAACTATTATCTTTCCACTTAAATATTCCCATATCTGTTTTTTTTTGGCGTGTTTGGATGTGAACATGCAGAAAATATGAACAAAGAGTCGGTATATAGCCTTGTCCACGGGAAGACGTGTTCTTTCCACCGGTTCTCTTATAGTCTCGTAGTTGTGATCTCTTTTTGATTTAAATAAAAGCTCCAGTTAATAAGTTTTTATCCTAGTTTGACATCGACCCGCTAGGAAAATACTGGATTCTATGTAGTAATCAACATGATTGTTTCTATAAATTGTTCACTTTAACACCTGAATTTCCCATTCAAATCGTTCAGCCAAGTGATCCATTGGGTGTGCATTCAAAAATAAGATAATGATATGGATTATAAATTTTAAAAAAATATATAATTGGTCGATGTATTTTTTGCTTAAACGATCAGCGATTGTTCGACGATTGAAATCCGTATTTTTAAAAAATATCATAACATCATTAGAGGAAGACATCAGACACTCTGAAGTAAAAATAAGATGTGATGAAGGTCTGAGTAAGATTTACTGCAATGTTAACGAAGATGATTAGGCTGCAGAGTGGTACTGGAAAAGAAGCTGTGATGACAACCCTCAATTACTGTTGAGCCGTGTGTGGGCGTTGTTCAGAGACATTAATACATTTTCACAAAGTGTGAATAGTTCTTGATATATTCACGTGCCACTTTTGCATGCTGCTACTAAATTTAGAATCAAGGCGAATGATAAAATTATCATTATTCATAATAATACAAAAAAATATATATTTGTACCTTATAAGAATTTAAATACCCATACAGAAAAATTTTCATCCCGATTCAATAAAAGCAATCGTAATTTGATCTGAATATGTTAAAACCAACACATCTTTCAATTAATTCAACGACTTGCACGAGTTAGAATTTCATCAAAATATATTTTTTGATTACATCAAAAAGAACAATAACCGATTGGGGTGGTGAGTTTCTTACGTAATTAGTTTACATAATCAAAATATTTGCGAATGGAATTCCATCAATACACAATTTTGACGTCGTTAGGCCCAATTGCACGTGTCAAACTTTTTAAAACATTTTTAATTAAAATCAATCAAATGCTATCCTTAAATAACCCTTTGATGTGTCAAAACAATTAAGCACGTTTTATAGACTTCTTTTCGTAAAAAAATATGGCATACAACCTGTAAATTAAATTTTATATAACGTGCTATAAAGCATTTACAATAATGTCCTTGCTTTTAAAACTTTTAATTGATTTAATATAAGTCGTTTCCGCGTCATAAATTATGTCATCGAAATGGATTTGAAATCAATATGTTGCGGTGTGTTTACAGTGTAAATTTACAAAATAATGTTTGGATAATCAATAAAATTTGTATTTTCTTTCTCAGGATATAATGCAATCGCTGCATGTATTTTTTTCGTAATGGAAATTCAGTAGACCGATAAGAGTAATTTAGTTTGTGGAAGTCACTTTACAGAGCATGAAAAAATTTGATTTTAATTGTTACGAAATGTATAAGCAAATTTTAACAAAGAAAACGTATTAAAACAGAAAAATCCAACGAAAAACTTACAATTTTGCAATAAATATGTAAAGTTTTTAGTCATATACATTCTAACTCTATTACGAACACAAAGGGGGGGTTGTTATGAATATTCACATAGTCGTTATAGCCGCATAATTCTATAAATACCCTTTTTTTAAATAATGCTTATTAAGATTATTCGACAAGGCTAATTTTCGATTATTTCCAATTTAATGTATCATATAATTGCTTTTTATTATGATGATGAGTTTGACAGAGCCGTAACAAGGGGGGATGAAAAGCCTGTGGTAAATTGAAGTGACGTATTGACTTAAAATTTGGACATGATAAAGCTGTGCACAAGATGGGTGCCGCGTTTGCTCGCAATGGAAAAAAACAACGTTGTATATCAATCGAGTGTTTGGTGATGTTTCATAGCAATAAAGATGAGGTTTTGCATAAATTCATAAACGTGGATGAAACATGGGTCATCTGAGACAAAGGAACATGGAGAATCTCCACTGATCCGAATTGTTTAATGGTCCCGCTATCCGGGACTAAACAGGCCCGCTCAATAAAAGTGCTCAGCAAGGTGCAAAATCTAATTATAATATTCATATCCGTGAGGACATACTGATTCTCTACTTCGAGTGGTCACTTGCACTCTGAGCGCAAAGAAGAAACTATTAAATTCTATATATAAAACTAAAAAAACTGGTTAAACTATATATGTACATATATATTGTAAATTAAAATTAGATCAAATAAATTAGTAAGATAGATAAGCATATAGATTTTATTGGTGGAGGGAAGTCTTTTTTTTTTTTCCTGTGGGAGCGTAAATCTTCGCAAGACTTCCGGATAATGTTGCCATCATCCGGGGAGTGTGGGATTTACGTCTGCATGAGTTTCCATAAGGGAAACCCACCAGCCGCACCTACCCACTAAATCGCTCCCTTTGGTCTCCTCTGTCCCCCTGGTATTGTTTTACACATTGCTTCAAGGGTGACAGGTAGTCTAGCCATTTAATGGCCCTATTCTATTGTTGAAGAGGCGCTCTGCGCCTCTCTCTTTCACTGTCTTCTTTGGCGCTCATGATGTCTTCTACATAGTCGCGCCAAAGGTCCCATTTTCTCTTGCTTTCCATCATGCTGTGGACCATGTTGTCAGCGTTGAGATCGGTCACCCCGAGTGCTTGTTTCAGTAGTATTCTCTGGGGTGCCCAAGCCTCACAGCCAATGATGGTGTGCTCTGCGTCATCGACCTCCGCTTGGCAGTGTTGGCACGTAGCGGATGGTTCTTTGTCAATCCGCACCAGGTACACACCGAAGCATCCGTGCCCAGTGAGCACCTGCGTCAAGCGGTAGGTTGTTTCACCGTGTTCCCGGGCTCTCCACCGACTTATGACCGGGATAAGTCGATGGGTCCATCTTCCCTTGCTGGACTGATCCCATCTCCGTTGCCAGGCTTCCCTCAGTTTCTGGTCATGTTCATTGCGACTTTTAGGATCTTCGTAGTCCAAGGCCCTCTTCTTTGCTTGGAGGTCCAGCGGGGGTATTCCAGCGATCACGAGCACCGCTTCTTCAGATACAGTTCTGTATGCTGCGGTGACTCGGAGCGCTCCCTGCCGCTGGACCCCGGCCAGCTTCCTTCTGTAGCTTTCGTGTCTGAGCGACTCATGCCATATCGGGGCTCCGTACAGAAGGATTGAGTGTATTACCGGAGGGAAGTCTAGTCTAGACGGAGTGGTCACAAGGTCTGTGTGTCCAACCGGTCCGCTTTTCGGATCGCTAACACAACGAATGTGTGCCTCGCGATCGAACACCATATTCGAACATTTCCATAAAACATGGTCTGCGTCCATGAACGGATCTCCGCGATCTGAAGTCCAAACCTGAAAAATGAAGCGATCGGGTCGCTATTATGCGTTTTGCGCCCCAAACCCAATTGCCTTCTTTGCCACTTCTTTGTTACGACCCTGGAGTTTAGTGATGAACATATTTCCGAAAATCAATATTACTTACACTATTTTCATTTTTATTTAACATCTTTGCTTCCAAAATGATCAAAATGGAACAGATCATGGGATTCAGCTCAGATTAATATAGAGCGCAGAAATATTGCGTCAAAATGTTTTTGCTGCATTTTGGAGACATCATAAGTGTTACGTTATTCCAAAAGAAATCCTTTTTTTTAGTTTCCAAATGAATCCAAATGATTTTTGACTGTATTTAAGATATGTATTTATTTTGATTTTTATCATATCCCACCAAAGACATAATCAACCAAGCTTGGGTGTTTGAACAGAAATGTATTATTTATTATTTCTTAAAAAGCCATTGTTTTCCATGTTTACCTTAATAATAAAATGATGTTTTTGACATAAAAAATAAGGCTGACAAACCATACAACAAGAAAAAAATACAGCTATATCTGGACACAAACTAAACTCAAACTAGAAAATAATGGATTTCTTTCGGGAGGACCTAATCAAGCGTCTTTGGTTTGTTGTGGGTCGATTTATAAACACATTTTGCATCCGATTTAAATTAATGATTTTATCGTATTGCTATTTTTCACACATACTGACCACAACAACACCATCTTGCTCCCCCATCCATCCAACATCCTGTGGCTCTTTGTTCCAAGAACCCTATTTGTATGAGCTAAATGCAGTTCGGTACGAATCACTGGAAGTCATTCCATTCACAAGTCGATGGTCTAATATAAGATTTTGTATTTTACGAATAAAAATACACGTTCTACTTGGAAATGTATGATGGACACACCTGCGAAGCACTGGAGGATGTAGAAGCTCAAACGAAGCATTTCATTTACATGTGGCGGTGCGTATACAAGAACCGACCAAACAAATTAATAGTATGCATATGAACTTCCGCTCTTTATATGTTTCCCTGGAACGGTCTCGACGCAAACAATGTGCACTTTTAAAGAATTCTTATTTAAAACAGTGCTTCACAAATGCTTCAGATTTAAAGCATGACTTTCTGCACGCAACGTGTTAAAAGCACGCCAACAACCGCTTCGGCCGACAACTTACTCCAAATATAATCGAGTCCGATTAAAAGAGTCAATAACATAATTAATGCGTTAAAATCGAGCAATTAGCTTGAAGATTATGTCAAAATTATAGGAAAATACAACACTATTTATACTTAATATTTTTTATATTCATAGCACGCCTATTGCAATTAGATTTAATGATGAAGAAATAAAATAGAACGTGAACTTCAATTATGGCACCTATAATTATCACGCTTCAGGAGTGATAGATCTTAAAAATGGCTCCTTTGTTGCTATTCATTTTCATGTATTTTTCGGGCAACAAATGTTCAGCTGCTTTTATGATTTTATGGTCATAAATCATGACTTTTCATCGCGTTCATAATTTTATGATGATTTGAATTGCGTTTACTTCAGCTAGCCTCACAAGTGAACAAGTATTTGAATTATCCTAGTAATGTTTTCTTATTATAAGAAGGAAATCGGATAGGGATCAAATCCAAATTATAGATTTAATTTTCAGGACCGTCGCAGCGTGTATGAAGCTTGTATATAAAAAAATAAACACTGTCCATAACACATAATATTTGGTAATTTTTTCAAGCAAACATAAACAATACACTTGAAATCGATTCATTATATCATTCGGGGATAAATTTGGGTTAACTATTTAAACAATCGTACGATGTACGCAACATATTCTTTCCGTCTCTGTTTCTCTCCAAACTCAACATGCAAAATATTTTCCATCTCTGTCTGTCTCCGAGTTTAACGTATAAGAATGCTCTTTATGAATCACTGGAATTCAGTCATTATATTATGAAGATCGGGTTTCAAATCCGAATTGCTTGGTTGCCTTGATCCATATTTGATCTTTTTTCCTGGATCTGTAAAATTAAGAAAATTTGGTTAAGGCTGCCATAAAGTAAATGATTTGCAACAATCTTTAAAATATAATACAAAAATATTTGTAATTATATTTGCAGTCTAGCTTGTGGATCCTTGGGCAGTAGAAATTAAATTTCTAAGCTCATTAGAAAAATATTATTTTATGCATTGCTTTTTTCCATTTTTTAATGATTTTTTTTTTAGCTAAAAGATGAAGCCATGTGTTGTGTAATATATAATAAAATAGGCAAGCCACTGGTCTAGTGCTTGCTTTATGTTGCTTATAAACACACACACACAGTAGAAACGGCGGGGTTTATATGCGTATCGTGTCTGTGATGTATGCGATGGACATGGATACACTATAAACGGTTTTCCATCTCTTTCCCTCCAACTGCCGCTTGTAGTTTCATTTTTCGTGACGTTTACGCCAATTTGCCCTACTACACATATAGAAGCTTCAAAAGCCCTATTTAAATACTTCAATCCTAACTTAAATAGTTGATGTTTAAGGCTAGCTCTATATTTTCGCATATTTTGCAGCATTAATTTAAATTGCAGAGCATTCTATTGTTATATTGAAGCATATTTATTCCCCCAAAGCCATTAATATAGACAGGCTTTTAAGTTAAATACTAATGAGGTGGAATCTCTATTATAAATTCGAAAAATCCCGTTGACTTAACCACCCTTATTGCAGTTGCGCGGAATCTCCATTACATAAATTCAACAAAATTATTCAATTCATTTAAGTATTTTTATTGCTAAACTAGCGAATACCCAGCATACGTTGCAATGCGCTTAATAATTATTTGAAAAGAAATGCATACTCGCCCTCGTCTCGAAGACCGACTTAACCACCGTAATGCGCGCGCATCCTTTTTCTCCCCATCTCCGCATCCCAAATTTCATTTCACCAGACCAATATGCGCCAACATGGTGCATATATACAATATTTTTACTATGCCTATGTTATTCCCGCAAGTGTAAACAGTAAATTGACAAAGTTTTATCGCAATCGGATGAACGGTATGGAAACGCATTAAATACGGACAAACAAACATTATTTTTTTTATATTAGATTATACCTATGTTCATTAACTTTATTAAAAACACGTATTTTCAATAAATTTGATTATATTAATTGCATTATAAATTGTATAAAGCTAAAAAGCTTCGATAGACGTAATTATCTGTTTGCTTGCTTTTGATTGATATAAGCTAGTATCTCAAAATACTACCGCCAACCCTTCATATTGTGAGTCCCAGCTGTGATGGCTTTGGAGGGTATGCACCCCTTAGGTCGTGTATTTGACATGCCTGCCCCAGGAAGGGTTGATCCCAATGCTTCAAATTAAGATGTTTTATATAAATTAATATCAGGTAAATCAGCACTAATTTCAGAGATGTATTGCATTCGACAAGCTCAGGCTTATCCGCAAAGATCTTGCCTTGCCAACCAG
Source organism: Stenopsyche tienmushanensis (assembly GCA_008973525.1). Classification (NCBI taxonomy): domain Eukaryota; kingdom Metazoa; phylum Arthropoda; class Insecta; order Trichoptera; family Stenopsychidae; genus Stenopsyche; species Stenopsyche tienmushanensis. Next base: position 54,963 of record WACJ01000100.1, read on the forward strand.
CCCTATCCTCGCTGATAAAAGTTGGCATCTACACCGAGCTCATTGAAATGCTAGTAGCCTATGTAATTAATTATCATAAAATGTGGGTAGGCACATGCATATTCATCCGAGTATTTATTAACCGCCGAGTGCATATCCAATTATACTAGCTAAACGCATAAATTGGGATTCGAGCTGTGGGAAAAGTGCTCGCGGGCCGCCAATTCTAACCACTGCTTTGAACGCATGATGGCTATTAATGGCGTGTCAGTTACCATCATTAGCTTAAATTATTACACTTATATTCTAATTAAAACTGTCTTCCGATACATAATATAGTTGCTCAAAGCGTCACTTTCTAACGTCATCGACACGCACGAATATCTCGTGCGTGTGCGACATGGTGACCATTCGTCTCGATTGGGAGGGACAGTCGCGCAAATTTATGATACATTGTTTTCCCCACATATTTTACATTAAAACTATTTATTGGAAAAAATGTAATATCAATATAACATTACATGATATCCAGGTATTTATAAACAGTCTAACCTACCTAACATAACCTACCGAATTTAGGTACTTGATGAATACGGGAAGTTTTGAACATGGACCGACAAATAGGCCTTTAATTCTTTTGCACGTCCCTAGACAAAGAAATCCAGTGGTGTCAGATCTAGAGGTCGTGCGAGCCACGAAATAGGGCATATCCCCAGACAAAGAAATTCAGCGGTGTCAGGTCTGAAGACCGTGCGAGCCACGCGATAGGGCTGCCAAAATAATTAATTCACACAACATAATTGAAGGAATGAGCCCGGCTTTTGCAAAAATGAAAAAGACAATGCTACATCAGACAACTACAGTTGAAATAAGAAAAATATGTAGTGCGTGCATGCGAAGCAGAAGTAGCCAATTTGAATAAATTTTGTAAATAAATTTAATAAAAACGTCTTAATCATAAAAAATATTTTCTTAACCCGGACCCTGCCAAACTGGTAACTCTTAAAATTTAACGACTTATTGAATGATTTGTATGACATGTAGCATATCGTTGGAAAGGGTATAATCTAAAAAACTTTTTAAATTTAAATTCAGTTCAAAATATTTGTTACATTTTGGTTTAAATGATTTAGAAGTTGACATTCCTTATTCTTTTGCAAATTTAATGTGACTTTGGAAGCTCAGAAGTAATTTTCTTTAAACCTATGGCATAAAATAATGATTTATTTAGATCAAAAATACATTGCAAAAAATACAAAAACAGTTATTTCGTGCTATTACAATTAAAGGTTGAAAAGTTATGAAGATTTAAAGGTGAAATTTTGGGTATTTTTTCAAAATGTTGAAAAAAAAAAATCTATTTCGACAACCCTGACAAATGTCGGTCCATGAGCAAAATACCCTGTATTTTAATATTTTTGATTGCTAATCCCGATTCAGGTTTATCCTGGTTTTGAAACAGTAAATATTGAGATGATTAACGGATCAATGCCACAAGCGTCTATAGACGCGGCTGAAAATCCGTCCCAATAAACATTATATTTAAATTCTGGTTGTGTTCGAAAATTATATTCGTTAATGACATCTCAGAATATGTTCAGAAATATATGGTAGTGCAAACTGATATGTATTCTAGTTTATAGTTTATATACTATATATTCAAATACGCATTTATGAAGACCACAAGGGCCAATGGGTATTTCTAAAATGATTGAAATATAATTTGGCAGGCAATAATGTTTTGAAAATGTGAGTGACTATGTTTATTTCTCTTCTATGTTTCTCTCGGTTTTTCGCTACATTAAGATCTATTGGCATTCAAATAATCGAATACAATTATTCTATTTAGAAAATAACGCAATAAAATGTCTTTCTGAGCTTCGAAGGCCCGTAGGAGTTATTAAACGCACAACAATAGATCGTCAACGATAGTTTATGTGCGTTTTTCTCGAATCGAAAGGCATTAATCATTGGCATAGTTCCTCGTCCGAATGATACACTCTAAGTGTCAAATCCACCATTTAACAAATGTAATGGAATGGCATATGAATTATTACAAAGCCGTCTAATAAGAAGCAGCTCAAAGAAGAATTCCAAATGAAAAGCCGTTTCTGTAAACTGAGCGTAAAATTTATGATCACAATGATAAATGCTAATCCAATTTATTTATTCATTGTTTGTAGAAATGCTTGTATGATTGTGCTCAATTATGAAACACGCTTTATTATTTATATGGAATTCAACACAAAAAATCCATTAATGAAACGCACTGAGAAGTCACTTTGCATGGAAATCTCTTAGAATTAATATCTCATATAGAATTTCTTAAATCAATGTAAAAGCCAGTTTATTTTCAGTATATATCATACTTAGTCGCGGCTTATTAAAACTATAATTTAGAAACCTTTATCAGAACATTAGAAAATCTTAAATCGGGAGATGATTTGAAGTTTAATCATAACTAAGCAAAAATGTTAGAAAAATGTTGAATTATCCAAAAATGAGGAGCTGAAGTCATTGTTTTTAAAAAGGATTCCATTGATTCTGGTTCCAAAAACATATGATTTATAAAACGCAGTGCCGTTATGTGCTTCATCACAAAAAAGAAATCGACTGGAAAGATTAAATTTGTATTTTCTATATGCAACTATATAGAGTTATTTCACTTAGGGGTTCATATGCAAGTTTTTGGGATACTGAAAACGTGGCTTTGTCTTAAAATCATTGTACACTGTACCTTTTTTGTGCGGTAAATGCGTTCCGCGGAAAATCGCACAAAAAAAAGATATGACTTACATAGAAAAAGTGAAGATGCATGGATTTCAAAAACCGCATAACTTTAAAACAGCTATATAAAATATATCCAAAATCGCATAAAAAAGTTAATTATGTTAGTATTTAGTTAGTTAGTATTAATGCTTTATTTTCTCTTTTATCCAAAATATTTCTATACGTACTTTTTATGAAATAAAAAAAAGGATAAACTGCTTTTAAAAAAACGCATAACTTCGAAATCGCACAAAAAAAAGTCGAACAAAAAAAGTCGCACAAAAAAATTCGCACAAAAAGAAGTTTGAGTGTATTTATAGATTTATTTATATTATTTAATATTTTTTTCAGTCAGTGTTTATACAATATAAATATCAGTATGTACAGTCTATTAAGCTTTCAACGTTACGGACGTTAATAAAAAAGATTTCACATTTTGCAATGATTATTTATGGAAAAACTATTATTTTTTTAACAAAGTTATTCTATTTTATTAAAATATTATATTGGGAAGACCAGAAAGAATTTATAATCTTCTGTTTGAGTGCAGTTTGTGTCTAAATATGGTGAATTAAAAGAGTATGTAAATTCTGATCTCTCTTGATTGCTATAGAAAACAGATTGAATCTTGTGAAGAATTGAATTTCAATTCACATTCGACGGAGTTGATGATAGAATCTATTTAAATCGCAACAAAATTGACGTTTCAGCACGTGAGACAGGACCGCAGACACGACTATGAATCTTGGGGAAAATTAAAACATACAATTATTCAAATATCATTTAAAAAATAAAATACAGAAGGCAGCGACCAACATACAAAGCTACCCTTTTGTCTACAAGTAATTTATGTTAATTAGTGTTAAACAAACGTCGTCTACGTTCGATACAAGATGGCTAAGGTTTCAGTAGACGTGGCTACATTTGTAGCGCGGAAACTTGATTAAAGTATTGCAATTTTCAAAAACATTGCAAAATTAAGTACATATAACATGTATTATAAGCAGCCACGACATAGTTTCAGTACTATATGTACAAGACATTTTTATAATATTTATTTACAGATCTCAAAGAAAATTATAAATGTCAACAAGAACATCATCGCGGCAGACTGCCATTTTATTCATTAACAATATCAAAACGACAAAATGAGAAAGAATCGGTTTTTTAAGAACAATTACACAAATAATGTCGCTACTTCCCGTACTAAAATTATAAATGCTTCTTTATTATTTAATGTTAAAATTTTGCTGCATACATCAGTAATGCCATTACTGTCAGTACTATAGACATTTATCTTATATTTGAATAGTTGCAATTTGAATACTAGCACGTAGCCCTTATTCTGCTATAATATTATGTCTATTGAACGGCAATGATTTGCATCGGTTTGTTTTATCAAAGCTGCATTAAATGCAGTCGATCAATATCTGTCAATAGTTTGTTATATCTTGGGGATATAACGAACCATGAACTGTTGGGACAATGTTAATTCCCACATCATAGGCATAATGCTGTTCTATTTGAATCATCATGAATCATGTATTAAAAAGAAGTTTGGAGCAAATTTGAGGCAAAACTTCAAGCGATGGTTTTAAAATTTTCATCGCTTTTAAGATGCATTTTTTACCAACCGTTGTTAAATTGAATGGCATCTGCTTCTCCGAAATCAAAGATCAACGTTACTGTTAAACAATCGCTGCCATTAAATTCCCCACATTCCCCATATTGTTGCTGGCAAAGAAAATGTATGCGATATAATGTACGGTATGTCCCTGTTTTTATGCGAAACTGCTGGGAATATAAAGCGGGTACGTAACCCACTAACCCAAGAACGACTTTTTAAAAATTATACGTCTTCATAACGTCATGATGGACCATTTCATATACCGCAGCACAGATGATGGTCTTCGGGGAAGTTCTCAAATTTTAGCTCGGATGCCGGTCACGTGTCGGTGTTATAACGCATGCATTATTCAGTTTCATGGTAGACCACCGACATCTTCAACATTCGCCATCACATGAATGCACTTCAATGCACTACCACTTTGTGAAATTATTCAAACGTAGGTGGTAATCCAGCAGGTGCATTTTACAAGAATAAAATGTGAGCATTTTAGTAGAATAGCCGCTCTCTTTGTGTTTTTCACCAATAATAAATGTTGCTCCGAGTGTACCATAGCAGAACAATCCTTCGTGCCTGATAAATTAGTTAGTTCCACTTCTTATCGCCTCTTGCTTAAAAACTCTTCATTCATTATTCTCATATTATCTATTGTTGACTTTTTAAAAAAATAGTGCTACTGTTATAGCTATCAGTGTGGGAATCGTGTTCTACCGGTGGCTTTGTGGAGGAGAGGATATCTCACCGTGAACATCCTGTAAAAATAGATAAAGCCGCCATAACGTCTGAACGATAAGAAATTAACGTACTTTTAAAAGTTAAAACACACATTTTCACTCAACATCATATGAGCACTCATCGAGCAAACACTAGCATGTGTTTTTTCCATCGAATGGCGCTGTTGGGCAGTTGCAATTTCCTAAGCATACAGCGCAATATTTGCACACTATTCTTGTTCCAAGATCGAGGGTCTTATTTACGGATTTGGGTCAATATTAATATTATATATCAAACACAAGTGCAGATGAACGATGCTTATTAAACAGGATGCTGCGCCTAATTGGATGGAATGTGCTGAAACTCTCAAAACAATAGCCGATTCTAAATACGATGTTCAAATAGTGTTTCAATCAAAGAAATACTCAAATCATTTCAACCATACATTTTATTCAAATCTAAATTTGAGCTCCAGAGTCATGCTTATTTAGCTTTGGAAATTCCAATTTCGATCATAATATGCGAGGTTTTTCATTTAAAACTGTTCAAATATGGATTTCTATACGGATCAGCGAGTGAAATATAATGAGTTCGGGTCGTAATTCTATCTACGATGTAACCGATCCTCAATTGTTTGGAGTATTAGGGGAATTTATTAAAATAAAAAAATAACACATGGGTAAACTCTATCAATCCAATCACATGCAGAATTATCCCCGTATTTGAAAAGAAACGTAGCACGTGGTTTATTGCTTCAGGTCACGTGTAGCGCGAACCGAAGAGCTGGGATCCAAAAGCATATGCACTGACTTAACCACCGTATTGCGCGCGCATCCTTTCTCTCCCCGTCCCCGCGGCCCAAACTTCATTTTTATAATATTTTTACCATGCCTATGTTATTCCTGCAAGTGTTAACAGTAAATTGACAAAGTTTTATCGCAATCGGATGAACGGTATGGAAACGCATTAAATACGAACAAACAAACATTTTTTTTTTATATATTAGATAAATGGAGGTTATAATAAATCGTTTGATCTGCGGTTATATTAGCTCACTTGTGAAGCACAATATTCTGTTCTATAAATTTTTATAATCGAGCGTTCCTACAGAAACATACGTAGTAAATTAACACATTTCCGTCGGGTTGCGCATATGTGCGTCTTTTAGGTAGCCAAATAAGAACCAAATTTAAATGATTTTGTTAAATTATCGTGTGAGCTATATAGGTGCTTTCATATTTGAATAGAAATTGAAGTATTTTTCGCGTTAGATCTTTCTTTTTAAAGCCAATGAATCAAATGCCTAAATGCCCCTATGTTAGCCATTATAGACTACTTAACCCGCACGGTGGTGAAGTCGCCTATCTGCGAGCGGATTATCTTGCGTACATCGTACGCAAGATAATCTGTTAAATAATAGATAATCTGGTAAAGTTCTTTCAGATAAATGGATTTGTACTGATGATAAGTGGCGGACAAACGATTATAGAAAATTTAAAAACTACTATTGTGTTAATATATATCTATACAGTGAGATGTTCTAAACATTTTGTCCAATTTACAACACTTTTTCCAATATTACAAAATTTCGCAAATAGCATACGCCACGCGTCAGGCGAAAGATACTGCCTTGTGTAGCCCGACGGGAATGTGTTAACATAAAATAGTATGCGTGTCCGTTATTTTTATAATTATTTAGAATTTTGTCCAAAATATAAGCAGACTATATCTTCCTTGGTTAACCCATCTTCTCCCATTAAATGCACAAATGTACGATCCACACATATGAAGATAAAGATGGGCACTTAGAAGATTATTTATTTAAAATAATCGTCCCCCTATTCGTTTCCATACTATTGTATAAGTCGAACTGAATTCATAAATAAATAAGCCCCGCAACACTCTAAACTGTTATTAAAGCAATGGATTTCAAATTTACGCTAAAAGCCGCTCTGGAATGAAATTCGCATAAATTTTTGATAGTCCCACAGAACGATAAACTCGAATCAATATTTGCAGGGAGAGAAATAGTTTTACATGAAGAGTATACGTAATGGTATTAGGTCGGGGAAGACGGTATGCAATGATACAATCTAGTTGCGGATGCTGCACATACTTTGGCGATAGGAACGCAATTGAATTCGGATTGCTAAGACGATGCCAAAATAATTTCGTGAGGTCGGTTGCCAGACCTACGGAAACTGGTAAACCAATAATATGGTTATCCAAATCTGAAAACTGTGAGATAATTTAGTGCTCAGTAATACCGATAGACTTTATATGGGGACAATAAATTTATAGCGAGCGATACTCGCTGAGCTTCTGTGGAGACCAAGAGTCGCACAATGTATTGCGTCTGGGGTAAATCTCATTATGTATAATAACATTCTGCTTCATAAATTACTCTTTCAAAGGCCAAAGATGCAATGTTTCACTCCAGATCGATTGGAACTCATCAAAAATTATATTGATAAAGCTGAAGATGTATACTATCTAAATGATCATGTATGAATCATTTTAATGCACAATTTCCGTATAAAAGGAATGACTATATTTGGCGTTAAAATGCTATAGAATATATCATATGATACAAACATAAATTTAAATGAAATTTCTTTATAATGCACATTTAGCACTTGAATTTTAAGATTTATACACAAATGTCGCATTCAGCAAGGAAAACATTTTTCATTGTATGGTAATTCAGTATAGCACTTAGAAATTCTAAATACATTGGAACTTGATACATATATGGGCGCGAATACAACGGAATCACGGTTATAGCGAGCAATCGTATATTTTAGTCTTGGTCAATCTTTAATAATTGAAAATGCAAAATAGATGTAAATGTATCAGGTCATTCCAAAAATTCGTGCGCATTTTTGGGATTTTTTCTATAGGGTGTCCCATAAGTTTCTTTCGTTTTCATATTAATAAAAAAATAAACAACAATTTGTATTACATCAAAATTTATTGAATAATATATTATTCATTCTGTTCTATTACCTTTCTCCATCTCTCCGGAAGCCTCATAATGCCTTCTTGCCAAAATTTCCCAGGTTTGTTGGAAAAATATTGATCAAGGTACATTTTTATATCGTTTTTTGAATTAAAATTTTTACCACGTAAAGAATTTTTCAATGAAATAAATAAATAATAATCTGAAGGGGCAATGTCCGGAGAGTATGGAGGATGAGGTAAAACATCCCAGTCAAATGATAATAATTTATTTCTGACGAGCAAAGACACATGAAAAACAATGCCTCGTTTGTTCGCTAACTCTGGCCGTTTTCTGGCAATTGCATCCTTTAGATTGTCTAGTTGGAAACAATATTTTGTTGAATTGATCGTTTCACCTTGCTGAAGTAGCTCATAATAAACTACCCGTTTCCAGTCCCACCAAATGCATAGCAAAACTTTTTTTGGACGTAGGTCAGGTTTAGCTACAATTAAAGCTTCTGTACCCTTCGTCCAAGACCGTTTACGTTGGATATTCTCATCGAGTATCCAACTTTCATCTCTCTCAAGTCTCTTCAAAAAAGATTGGCTATTATGTCGTTGGAGAAGAAGATTGCATGTTGAAATACGCTGAAGTTTATTTGAGTCAGTCAGTTCATGAGTAAGCCACACATCTGAACGATTGATGTAGCCCAATTTTGTCAGATGATTATGGACGGATGTTCGCGGAATTTCTAACTTGTTAGCTATTTCGCGAAAAGTATATCGCGGGTTTTCTTCAACCATGGCTATGATTAGATCTGTGTTCATTTGCGAAAGAAACTTATGCGACAACCTAATATTTCCGATCGATCGTCGCAGTCAAGATTTATCCTAATTTTTTTGATATTCACAACCAGCGACTTAGAGGACTCGTCGATGCTCGCTATAACCGAGTACATCCTAAAAAATATCTTTAAATTTCACTTTAATTGAATTTAATAAATATTCATTATTATGCATATAACTGTTATTCGAAAATCATAGTGGTTTTGTTAAACAACTTCAAAGGGTTTTAAATTATTTTAGCGTCTTCATAACAGTTTAAAGCTCGGATTTATGTACTTTTATGTCAGATAAGTTTTTATGCATATTGATGTTCATTTTTATAGGGGAGGTAATTATCCTTTGATCAATCAAAACAGTTGTATTTTATATATTTTTAATATAATCACAATAATAAAAAACTATGTTTAAAGTTAAGCATATTAAATCTCCATTAATCATGCCATCGGTATGTATTGTCAGGACGTATTAAGACATCAATAAATATTTGATCAGGCGATAAGGAATGTAGTTTTTAGATTGCTTATAATAAAGTGGCAGTCGGGTGGTCCAATTGCTGGAGTATTCCAGGAATACCCATTACGCGCATCAAGAGGACCGAAGCCCTTCAGAAGATCAAGACTGAGGCTTGCGGACGCTTCGATTATTTTTATTTACATCAAAGTGAGCCACGAGATGATATCGAAAAATATCTGGGTATATATATTTTTGATTGCTGTTTTGATTGGATTTTTTTTAATACGAACATTTATTATTTAACACAGCCTTAGGTCCGAATGGTTGTTTTTTTAAAATGCTATTTTAATGCAGACCACTAATGAAAATCACTGGCACTACCCCACGAGTAGTGCCATCAAAATGATTTATCTATTCTTCGTTCATCACGTTTTAGATTTATCTGGCCGGCGGCCTTATGCGGCAACTTGTGGCGTGTAAGAGGGGTGTAACTATTTCACACCATACAAATTCTCTTTTTTTTTGTTTCTGTCGTATCTTATTAACGTTTTCTTTTATAGCAATTTATTTATGTACAAGATGCTTAGGCTCGGCTATTAAACCTCATTAAATAGTTATGCGTTTGCGTCATTCAAACAGACCATTTCAAGTTATTTAAAAAAAATAATTGAAAATGGAATGTTGCTTTATGGTAACGCAAGAAATTTCATCTACTTTTAACATATGTGCATAAATCATTTTAAATTTGTGCAAACTTTGCAGACAAGTATTGCTACTTAGACCAAGTGTTGGTATAGTGGTTTAGATCCTGGTTTGGGTTCAAATTCAGATTTTGGAAAAAACCTGTACTGTACCATATGTTAATTGATGGTTTCGATTGATAGTTCCGATTTAGATTTATCCTACGCGTCTACTATAACAAATTTAAAAAAAAATCGTACAGATCCACATATGAGTGAAGGAATTTGCAATAATAATTTAAAATATCATTATAAAATAATGCTAATTTCGATGCTCATTTATAGATCCTTTTTCTAGAAAATGATCTTATGGAGATCACCTATATTCAATAACTTTCTCTAAATGCTTTCGAGACAGAGTCCCCGGGTGATGCTCCGCTCCCGCGAAATAGTCGCACTCGCACGCGGGTTCGTTCTGCTTTCGGACCGTTATGTAGCCGAATGGATGGATGGAATTGGATGAGCGTCGAACAGAAAGAACTTCATCTTAGATAACGTCTTTATTGAACGCGAGACAGAGATCTAGCTGCGGGAAGGACGTCTTCTCGCAGCCAAGGCTATCCGACGACTTTTCACGACTCCCGCCTTGGACACGAAGAGAAAAGAGAGACGGAAGATGTCACTGTTAATCTGGCGAATTGAATCTGATTTGACTCATCGTATCTTCGATATTGAATAAACTTGACAGATTTTTTTTAAATCTATAAAAGCACAATTTTTCATCAGGATCTTTGCATATTTAAAATAAGAGTATTTTTTTAGAAGTCTATTCGTGAAGAACAGACAGACATACATATATTCGATTGTATATCATATTAAGACTATTACGTTTTTATATTATTAAATCAGAGTGCCAAGATTTTTTTCTAAATTAATAAAGTCGTCTGTATATTTGATCGTCTGTAATGTATTGTTCTCCGTTTGTGTTTCCGTGGGAACACAAAACAAATTTGACCGTTATAATATTATTTTCTATAGTTGATATCATAAACTTAGATGCTATAATCGTTTGTCCGTTACTTATCATGCGCACAAATCCACTTATCTGTCAGGACCGTCGCAGCGTGTATGAAGCTTGTACATAAATAAATAAACACTATCGATAGCACACAATATTCGGTCGTTTCTTTTCGTAAACGTAAACAATATACTTGAAATCGATTAATTATATCATTTGCACATCATTATTAATCGATACATTTGGGTTAATGATCTATACAATCGTACGATCTACGCAATATATTCTCTCCGTCTCTGTTTCTTTCCGTCAATGGAATTTGGACACAACATTGTGTATTACCTCTTTGAGGAGTTAAGTCAATAATTATCTATAAAAATATCAAGCTGTGTTTGTGTAATATATAAAAAGTGCTACTGGTTGATTTATGCTATATGGCGCGGCGCATGCGCGTAATGCGTTAATGTACATCTGTGTATGACGAACATAGAGAGTAGAAACGATTTTCTCTCTTTTTCCGATCAACTACCGCTTGTTTCACTTTTCGTCTCGTTTAGTCCAATTTTCCCTGCCATTCCTATAGAAGTTTCACTTTAAAAAAATCAATATGACAAAAACAAAGTTTATTGGCGCAAAACGATATTCAATGTAATGGTTGATCAATCCGAAATCCTCAATTAAGTCAGTATGTTTGTATAATAGAATCGTTACAGGTATTTACTCGACGGGGCTCTGTTCTTCTTTAGCTGCTATTCGAGTTGCTTTGATGTTAAAATAGCAGACTAGGTGTGGACTCGGTGTATACTTTGTATATCAGGGACCAACCTCTTGCATCGGTTAACAGGAGATTTACGGGTCGTAAACTACACTTTTGTATGTTTGCACTGGGTTATTTCACTTCTTGGAATTCGTTCATCCATCGCCTGCTATTAAATGTCTACCGACTTAAATCGCGCCTTGAAAAGATCCATAATGAAATATCTTTTACGCTATACCGGCCCAATAACCAATTATTTGCGATGTGTGAGATTCGCTAAATAAGCTATATAATTCGAATGGAACACGACCCGATGAACATAGCATGTTTGAGGATGTTATTTTAGATCGTCATTATCAAAAATGAATTATTTTTTAATAATATCACCCATTTTCCTCGTCTACAGTGTTGAATTCATCGACTGATTGATCGGGACATTTAAAAAATACCCCGCCGAAAATACTTTGCATAGTCCGCCTATTTTTAGCCCGAATATGCCGATAAGTTTTATGAGGGCAAATCTCGCGTGCCTAAAATCAAAACTCCGACTAATTAAAGAATTAATGAAAATTTTTACAGCCCAACCCAGACCTCGTAGAAAATTAATTACATCGATGAAATTGGCAGAGACGGTGTTATTAAATATTTTATAACTCGAATTGTGAGCATATAAAGAACAGGGGAAACCATGCCGGCTTCACTCTGCACCCTTTCTATGGAGATTTTTTTAATTTTTGTTGTTGGCGCGATTGAATTTAATCAAATATCTGAGCATTTTTGATCCTTAATAATATCGGGATGTTTCGTTTAAACGACGTCGTTAAATTGATACAGCAAATTAATATCAATTTCTGTAATGCCTGTAGAAAAACGTACTGCACAAAATCGCAATGAAAATGCTGCAGTATATTCAAAAAGCACAGCGAATAATTTTATTACAAACAAAGTAATAAGTTTACATGGAAATGGAATTAGTCTCCTTCAAAGTACTGTCCTCGGCTAGAGATGAACTTATGCCGACGTTGAATCCATGACTGGAAACATTTTTGGAAGGTTTCTTTCGGAAGCTTTCGTGGCCATCTCAATGTTAGGAATAGTGTCAAAACGTTTTCCTTTTAGCACGGTTTTTATTTTTGGGAAAAGCCAGAAATATCATGGTGCTAAATCTGGTAAGTAAGGTGGATGTGGATACAGAAGAAGATTTTTTCAAGAAGAAGAAGAAGAAGGAAGCCATTAGTCCATTTTACTAGTCTCTTTCTTCATATATCGTTTAGCAAACGTTGCACTACGTCTTTGTAAAATTCAGAATTTACAGTTATTCCCCTTGGAACGAACTCGCACTGCTTGAAGACGATCATTCAATTCCGTGCAAACTAAAACGCCATTTTCTTTCTGTTCGTCAGCCAAAAGTCTGGAAACAAATGCTTGGCACAGACCCGTAAAAGATGTCAACTTCTTCAGCAAGCTCTCGAATAGTTATTTGTCTGTTTGCACGAATATTTTTTGCCGTCTTCAACCGACTCATTTTGATTTTTAAACCACTTTTAAACGGTATTCAGAGTTACCACATTATCGTCATATATCGATTTAAACATGATGCGCGACAGACGCGATAAACACAACCTCACTCTAGCGGCTATGGAGACTGACTAACCGATTAACCATTAGCCCATTTTTCTGGCCTCTTTCTTCGTATATCGCTTCGTAAACATTGCACTACGCCTTTGCAAAATTCGAAATGTACATGGTCTTAATGTTCGATTTTGGACGATGTGCCTTTTTAGAGCGAGGGGATTTAGGGATTTTCCATTGAGAAATCTGCATTTTCGTCTCAGGGTCATAGCCATAGACCCAACTTTCATCTCCAGTTAGAATTTTGGTCATGAAGTCTGGATCTATTTAACATTTTTCCTTATGTTCGTCAATCAAAAGTCTGTGAACTGCACTCACTAAACACTCTTCAGAGCTATCACATTATCGCCATACGTCTATTTTAACATTTCATGAGCTTCTTTGGCATTTATGCAACTTAAAACAAAACTCAATGCTAACGCGTTGATTGAAATTCATTATGCGCGACAGACGCGATAAACACGATCTCATTCTAGCGGCTATGGAGACTGATCAACTAGTCATAACGTATACAAACTTGACACAGTTTGTCTCAGCTGATCGAGCTATCAAATATATGACATGAAATGGATCAGCTGAGTGACCTTCTTTTTTGAAAAACTTCTCTATTTGCTTAGGTTGAAGATTAATTTCCAAAGTGGAAATCTGAAAATTGTAGCGATTCCTCATTCGTTCTTGGTATATTCCAATACTTTCCCATTGATGAGATATACTTTAGAAAATTATAAGCCAATAGAATTTATTTGTGCTGAATAAGAAGAAAAAAAAATGGATTAGTTTTTTGCTTTGGGATCGTTGAAGAGCATTCCCACGGAAACACAAAAGGCCTGATTAAAAATGCAATTAAGCGTTTGTTACATATATAACGCATTACATAGTAGCTTTTGTTAGCACAGTAGATTAATTTTTGTGTCTTATTTGTGGGTGTAGGTTCAAATTCGCTCTGTAAATGAGTCATCAAATTATTTGGAAGATTAACAGTATTAATATTTTGATAAAACCGCAAACTTTGATTTTTATGAATTCTTTGGGCACTATTATTTTTTTAAATATGAAATTCTTTCAAGAAGACGATGATCTTCAGCAATGACAATTATTGTGAATATTAAATTATACTATAATAAAATCTGCCCTGATTATTTTAAATTATTTTCAACATTAAATAGGGGTAGAAAAATGTAGGAATCTCTCCAATGCCTGCGTATGTTATCATCTTAATCAACTGTCCTTTTTCTCCATTCGTGTACTAAATCATCCCCCCGAGCTTTAATTAAACCCATTAAACCCTGGCGATTCAAAATTAAAGCCATAAAAAATTATCAAATTATCATTTCGTGCATTCATATGCATAAGAAAAAATACACACGTTCAGCGGGCAGCATGCAAAATCTAATATATTCGGCCCCGCCTTTCACTTGGTCGTAAAAAAGGGTTGTTTGATCTATCCCTAAAAACAATTTACATATTCTTCCCGTTGAAGCCCACACGTCCCGTCGTAGCCACCCTCTCGTTTCTCTGGATTTGTTCGTTAAATTATTTAATTAAAAGCGGTGCAAGTTTTTATTATTTTACAAGCGGCGGGGTAAAAGAAAAGGTCGATTTGGAGAGAAGCAGGTGCGAAATAATTAAACTCAATAATAAAAAACATGTTTCAAATGTAAAAAAAAGTTTTGCCATACTTTCAATTACCACATTAGCAGAAAATATATTTTAAAAACCCATAAGAACAATGTACACGCTTTATATGCAAATTGTATTTAAATACCTTTTTCAAAAGCCTATGCAATTCATTTCCATCTTGATGTGAACTCATCTATTGCAGCGTATTTTAAAATTGATAATTTCTTTAAGGATGATTCATATTAAGCCCATGGATTGATATTTGGAATATTTTGATTAAATCTCTCATTAAAAATATTGTTTTGGCAACAAGATTTCTATGCCAATAACACGAGTTTATGAACGCTGATTCCATGAACTTGGACGATGTCTCTTCTCTTTAAATTTATGGTATCATATTTGTGTGACTTCAGTTTTAACATTTTTTAACCGTTCAGCCATTCTTTATTTCATTCCAAATTACTTGACAGCTGATATATACGACAGTAGGAGGTCGCACAGATGTTAACAATCATTGGTATGAAACCTTATTTTTTGTATTTAAATGAATTAATTTTTACCTATCTTCAATAGAATGAGGTTTTTAACCCTTCCTGGCTATGAACTATGTAATTGACTCCAATCATGCATTGAACCATATGCAACTAAGTGATGTCAAAATTACTATTTATGTGTTGATTGTCCAAATCTATCAATGTATACATAATTTTGTATGCCAGTCTGTGGTATATTTTATAAGATATATCGTCGTTGCATATCGGCGTTTTCTGGCAATTGCATCCTTTAGATTGTCTAGTTGGAAACAATATTTTGTTGAATTGATCGTTTCACCTTATTGAAGTAGCTCATAATAAACTACCCTCTTCCAGTCCCACCAATCAACTTTCATCTCCAGTGACAAGTCTCTTCAAAAAAGGTTGGCTATTATGTCGTTGGAGAAGAAGATCGCATGTTGAAATACGCTGAAGTTTATTTGAGTCAGTCAGTTCATGAGGAAGCCACATATCTGAACGATTAATGTAGCACAATTTTGTCAGATGATTATGGACGGATATTCGTGGAATTTCTAACTTGTTAGCTATTTCGCGAACAGTATATCGCGGGTTTTCTTCAACCATGGCTATAATTAGATCTGTGTTCATTTGCGAAAGAAACTTATGGGACAACCTAATATATTGTATAGGGTAGGGAGTTTTTAGTCTCACTCGCGGCCCCGAAAAAGGATGCGAGTCCACTAATTCTTACCGGCTGCTAGGAAGGGTCAAAAGGTTTCCGTGTTCAACCGGTCCGAATTTCGGATCGCTGACACAACGAAAGAGCGCTTCGCGATTGGACATAAAAATGTCCATAGAACATGATCTAGTCACCTAACCTAGCCAATGAGTCCTTAAATCGCCCGTACCCTTTGAGGAACTTCATTGAAAGTGAATTTCATATGGATTTAAAAGTGTTGAAATGTTGGTATTTTTTAAATTTTAAACCATTAAACAATAGTTGTGTTCCCCTGACTTGGCAAAGTCGGTAAATATGATTAAATACCCATAAGAATTCGTGCAGCCATCCTTCTTAAAGTATCTTGCGGGATATCTAAAATCTGATCTCATTGGCCCGTTATCAAGATATACTCCAGATCCGAAGAGATCACTCTTCGGAAAAAAGGGAATGCCGTTCAACGTCAATGTCAAAAATAATATTCTGTTGACCTCAACATTGAAGGATTGCTATGTCGTGATGCTGAACAGATCTCGAAACGAATTTTATCGCCATGCCAAGCTACTGATCTTGGCTCCACTTAAAAATCGAAGAACAAATGTACAGCTAAAAACGTAAAATTGGGTTGAGGAGACTTGCATTGGATTTTTCGAGCTTCTCATGGCCTAATCGCTGTCTATTAATTTGGTGAGGTGTCAACGGGCTCTCATTTTGTCACGTTCGATAATCGCGAAGAACTGTTATTCTGCGTAAGTTCTGCCTATTTCGGTTTCCAGTATCGTCAGATCTTATCTGCTGTTTTGCTAGTGAAATGACCACAATAAATCACAGTAGCCATGACGAAAGAATTAGCATACCTGCTAATTAATATAACACTTGGTATATATCACCTTCCGATGGCCAACGTCAGATAACCGGATCAGAAAACTTATTATTGTGTCGGCTGTTCCATAATTTATTAACGAAAAAATATCACCCGAAAGATCAATAGTATGCTAATTAAATAGTGTAGGTTTTATTGAAATGCTCCGAGATTAAATTGCATCAATAAAAATCAATGCGTTCAGTGACTTCTTGAAAACATCCCAAATCTTTCAATTAATCGAAGAATGATCGATGCGAATGAAATTGTTCATAAGAAATTCATTAATGAGTATATCAAATATGGTGAACGTTAAAGAAAAGGTGAATAAAGACTTGCAATATATATATATAATAACCTGTAGGGTAGGATAATCGCGTATTTGCGAGCGAATAGTACACGTCTTCCCGTGACCAAGACTATCGGACGACTCTGATTGTTCAGGAATCAAATTAAATTATCCACGTTATATCATCATTATATAATTCAAAACGTCTAAGAGATGAATAAGCCATTGAAGATGATTAAATTCAGCAATCATTTGGGACAGCGAGCAGCCATGATAAACCAAAATACTGTTGTGGTCATGAATTGTAACATATTGACTGCTGAAGATGTTTTTGGACCAAATAATGTAAATAAATGCTGAAACATATTGCGAAGAGATATTTTAAACTATGCCCATACCGTAAGCACATAAACAGTTCGGATGTAAATATTTATAAAAAATCGGGGTAATAAATATCATTTTATGTAATTTTAAAGCAAAAATTCAGAATTAATTCAATTATGTCTTCATTGCATTAAATAATAATCGAAAAAATATCTACAAACGGCGTTATTTCACCATAAAAATTCCTCGCGGCTATAAATGGTGAACACCTCAAGCGTTAACTGGCAAAGTGATGTCAACGGTTCTTCGAAAAGGACATTACCCATAACATTTTTTAGAGAGAGGAACGACAATCAATTCGGCTTGTAATATTAAGGCGTTGGAAAAGCTCCGAAAAAGAGCTAAAAGCCACGGAGGAATGCTGCAACAATGGAAATAATCGCGCCGGAGAAATTCAACACCGTATTTGAGAGGCAGCCGAAACGGTTTCCACGAAAATATTACGGCAGTCATGAAGACCAATCAAATTCGATTCAATTGACCAAACATTTCACGAAATAACTGTGGACTTTCGGTCGTTTAACATGTAAAATTATGCTTTGATTGGTTTATAAACGAAACAGATACGGCACGTCCCCGTCGCACGTACATCCATCAAAACCCACATGGAGGACATTAATAAATGACCATCAACTATCTACATCGTGTCATCAAGTTTAACCCTAAAACTTTAAGCCTCAAATATTTGTCAAAGACCTTGCGCAAGTGTCCTCAGATGATAATATCAATTTAAATACATTTTTTCCGAAGCGAATTCTCCTACACACGTGACATGTCACCGATAAATCTTCCTAAATTATACCCAATAGGAATTTATCACATTAAAACTATTAATCTTCACGAAGATCTCTTATGCGGATCGGTTATTTCAATTTATCACGGTTGCACAACAGAAAGAACCAAATTAAAATTTGTACATTTCTATTAACACATTGTTCACCGGAAACGTTCAAATGTGTTTTTAGCATCTGATAAAATCGCCATTCAATTGTGAATATACACGAAGCATCCGACAGCCGACAGGATTTACAGCATCTAAGCAACATATATATTTTTGGAAGACAATGGAAGTATAAATATGACCTTTGAAATTAAATAAGTAATATCGGGACACACTAAGCTATAATTCATTTAAATCACGCTATTAACCATTTGAGGAGTTCAGTCGCGTATTTGCGATCGAACTCCTCAAATGTGATGCAGAAAGAGCATTCTTACATATTAAGCTCGAAAAGAGACAGATATGGAGGAGTATCTCGCGTATAGACTTTGAAAAGTTTTGGTGAAGAGTACACCACCAAATACAATCATCTACCGAGCATTTAAAAAACGTATGTATTAAATAAATTGAAAGCATTCGATATTGCAGTTTTACAAGCATATACACATGGATCTGTTTTTATGCGGATCTTTTTGATGCAATTTTGAAGTTATGCGGTTTTCAAAAATAATGGAACCTATCGGTCATTTTTTTATGCGAATAAAAAATAAAAAAAAGTCATCTAGATTTAGAACATCCAAATGTAAAAATAGTGTTTCTTCCACAAATAGGGCCCAATTTCCACGTTTAAAAAGTATTATATTATGAAACTAGAGAATGAGTCATTAATTGTACCTGAAGATTGGAAAAAGTTTTCAATTTTAACTGTATAAATAATTTTTCATGTGCGGTATCTCAGATTACTCCACACACTTTAAATTCTTGTTGGATAGCAGTTTGGCATGAATGTGTTACAGATGGCGAAATAATAAAAACTTCGTCATTGTCAGCTGAAATCATTAATTTGGCTGATCAACTTGGTGGAGAAGGCTTTGATACTTTTTCTCAAAATGATGTCAATGAATTGCTTGAATGATATTATTGGTTTGATGTTATACGGCAGCAAAAAAACGGAGAACGATAATGAAGTGAAAGAAACTCTTACTTAGCTTAAAGCTTACTTTAAAAATTATATAAGAAACTAGTTAATCTATTTATTATAAATGACTCAAATTCTAAACGAGCTTTCAAATTCCAATGCGAGCTGCAGAATTGCATTATTAAATTATTGGTTAATCTTCGCAAAGTTTTTTTTATGCGATTTTTAATACATTTCGTCACATTGATTTGAAGTTATGCGGTTTTTAAAAACAACGGAACCTATCTCTAAGTTTTCTATGTAGTTCAAGTCTTTTTTTATGCGGATTTTTTATATGCATTTCCCCGTGGAATGTATCTATCGCATAAAAATAGAGCCAAGTGTACTGTATTTATCTTTCCCAATTCGAGAGCTTTTTTCAATTACAAAATGATGAGAAATGTGAAATATAATATGAGAAAAATTGACGAATAAATATTTGAAAAATATATGCAAGAACAGAAATGATATCAGGTTATCCCGAAAGAAATCCATGATTTTTGACTTCATCTACATTTTGATTTTCCAATGTTTTAATTAATGCTATAAAGATCGAAATAGATCTCGCGATTATGTATGATGGGATAGAACTTCCCAGTTTAGTAGTTTGATTTTTTCACAAAGTAATTTTGGATCTATGCGCGTGTGCGTTATCATGCTGTAAGATAACTACTTTTCGATTGAAAAACCTGCTCGATTGTTTGAGCGTATCTAATTGTTGACAATAAACTTCCGCAATAATTGTTCCGCTCGGCTTAAGAAGATCATAATAAATAACTCCAGTGATATTCTATCAAGCACTTGAAAGAACTTTACGAAGTGTCAATTCTGTCTTGGACGTTAGAAAGTTGGTTCTGTTCTTGGAAAGCTATTGTTTTTTTTTTACATTTTCTTGTACGATATGTATCTGCGTTTTGAATTAATATGTACAATGGATATTGGAGACGAGAGAATAGAAGAAGAAAACCAGCATACAATGTCAAATATGTTCTTCGTTGGTTTCGAGCTTCGAGCTAAAAAATAAGGCTAGTTAACCATATAATAAAAAAATACCGAAGTGTTTCCTTCACTGTTTGGATACAGATACGATAATATTATAAGGATATTTTAAAATTAATTATTGATTTATTTATACACTTCGTTGATTCGTTTTATTCAGATAAATTACAATCATGGCCTGTTCCCGTCATGCAGAGCGCCCATGAATCGAAGTCGTTTTCCAATTCAGACATTGCATTGCGAATATCGCTCTGATGAAGTCTGATGATACTGATGACACTTCCTGAAGACATCAGGGAAACCTGTTCGGACATTTATCTGCCCACGCCGCTAGCGGTCCCTTGTCCAACCCGCGTTATATTATAATACATTTCATGCACATTAGCCATTAGACTCGGTTTTGATGTATAGTCTCGTCTGGGTTTCGGACCCTGGTCTCTCTGACGACTGCGAGCCGATTTTATCAGAGACTTCGTTAAAATAGTTTGCATAAGCGGACCGTGGCTTCAAATTTATGGCTCTCCAAATCGACCCCACAGGCTTCCTTGAATCGTGTACAGAACCACGGTAATTGAGTGTAAATTAGATTATTTATATACATTACGTCATACGCGCTTAAAAATATATGATTCATGTATTGATTCGAAATATGCGAAATACGTACATAAGATCGCCCTAAAGTATAATTATGGATGCTCTGCTATAGATTGTAATGCAAAAACCTAAATACGTCGTATTCTTTCTGAAAAATATCATCAGTATGGTGACGTCGATGGTTTTATCGGAATTTATTGACTGTAATAAGGTTACTGTAGTAAGGTTACGTGCAGTGAAGGTCTATACCAAGTATACTTAAACCTTTTTTTGTGCGGTAGATGCGTTCTGCGGAAAATCGCACAAAAAAAGCTATGCCTTACATATAAAAAGTGAAGATGCGTTCCATGGATTTTAAAAACCGCATAACTTTGAAACAGCTATATAAAATATGTCCAAAATCGCATAAAAAAAGTTAATTAAATTTTAATTACAAACTATGATTGCTGTATGATAATTTTCGTTGCGATTTTCGATACTATAGTACCTAACTCAAAAAAAAAACCAAATGGCGACAGTTTAAAAAAAATTCAGTCAAGTAATTATTTGATTTTATTTTGTCAGTTTTAATTATTTTTAAAATAGTTAAAAAATAATTTTTGACATAAATCTGGTAGGAATAATAGAGGGTTATATAGAAAAGATTCGGATGAAATTTAAAAAAAAATGCTTTAAAAAAACCGCATAACTTCGAAATCGCACAAAAAAAAAAGTAGCACAAAGAGTGTATATCAACGCACATGTGTTAAATATTGACATAATCCTTTAAATTTGGAGTGTTGGAATACGTAAAATTATTAATGGGCTTTTATCTCAGCTACTCCGATCATGCCTATCCTTTTATGAGGAGTGTGATAATCAGCATTTCATGCTTAACATTTCTTGAAAATATGAATTAACCAGCTTGAAGAGGAAAGATCTCTCTGGAGAGATAGGGAAATTAGTATGATTTGCCTGGCCTGACGATGAATCAAGGTCAGTGGCTGATAGTCCGGTTCGACAGCACGACTTTTCCGTGGTGGGTAAGCATCGATCATCGCTTGTCAATTATTGGTGCGCAGGCTGCCCTCGACATGTTCATTTGCTCACTGCGTACACCGGATTATCATAATGAAATGCACGTTGGCTCTTTGAGCGAATGCAAATCCGGTTGCACCCGCGCAATGATCCACACGCCTCTATAAACCAAACAGAAACTACCCATGTCGATAACGAAAATTAGCATTCTTTTGACTTTTAACTTTATTGCCAGTCAAAAACGTAACTATCCCTCAAGAGTGTTTATTGCAAATCGCATCAACTAAGCGCCCTGAAGAATAAAAGTGGTTTGCTCTCATGAAAGCTTGTTGAAATTTAAAGTAATGAATGACAGTCACTGATTTCTATAAACAAGATAAGACTGTAGGGTAAGAGTTATGACAAATACTGGTAGTCTCCGTTAATTCGTTTTGGATAAAGTTGCGATAAACGGGGGGAGATTGCGATTAACGGGGGAATGTTAATTAATGACATGTGCTGCATTGCAAAAAATCTAATATTCTTTGCTTGACCTGTTTATATACAAGAAAAGCTTTTATGATGCATTATTATGTATGCTTTTTATGATCAGCTAAATTCCAAATGGTCAGTCAGTCCGTTCGATTTTAAGATTGTGTCATTTTGTATATATAAAATTTCTTCTTCAATTATTGGTGTCTTCTTGAAGAATTTCTGCTTTGGAATTAGCAATTTTAGTAATTTGAAAGGATTTTAAAAAAATATTTCAATTTTTGAAAATTGCTGGAATCTATTTACAAATTGTTCTAAAAGTGTCTTCAGATGAGTAATAAAAAATATTACGTCAAAAATATTTTCACCACTTCATCATTTTTTCCATCCTTGGAAAATGTGCAAGAGATTTTTTCGAAAATGTATTTATCCAAATCTATATTTTAGCTTTAAAGACTCTTATAGAATTAAACATTGATGTTCAAGATTTAAATTGTTTAATTTTTAACAAAAATCAGTCAATTTTTACAAAATGTTTCGAATTTTGGTGAATCCAATTATGATTACCTAATCGTTCGAATGTTTGACCTTTTAAAATGAAATATGTTTTAATCGCGTAATAAAAATGACTCATTGGGCGCACAAAAATGGCTCCGCAGGCACACATGCGCCCGCGGGCACGGGATTGGGAGCCCGTGGTAAGGCATTACAATTCCAGCGGCTCTTCATTGGTTAAGGGTACTCTCTGTGATTTGAGTAAAATTTAAACATCAACATCTTCAATACCTCGGAAATTATTAAAATCTATTTTATAATTGATGTGATTGTTAACCATTTCTCTGAAATACTCTTTCCAAGCACCCTTCATGCTTGACTGGGTAACTTCATTTCACACTTCGTCGATGTTTCTGATGACTTTTATAATAGTAAATTTTTCGACCAAATCCGTATGTCATCTTATGTTTAATTTCTGATGATTTTTATATAAACGCTTTTAAAATATTCTGTTGCATAATGGATGTTTTATAGCTCTTCAATGGATTAACTTCGTCAATCTTAACCCTTTGAGTAGTGAGCTAATTTAAAATCATCATAAATTTAAATGCTATATTTGTATTAATGTGTCCGCCACTTATCGTCATACAAATCCACTTTTCTGTCAAGATTGTCGATGATAATTTCTTCAAGTAAACATAAACAATACACTTTTAATCGATTCATTATATCATTATTAGTCGATTTATTTGGGTTAACGATCTATACAATCGTACGATGTACGCAAGATATTATTTCCGAGCTCAATGTGTAAGTATGCTCTTTCTGAATTACTGGAATTCGCTCGCAAATACGCGACCGTACTCACATACAGATTAATCTCTTGCTCAGAGTATTGTAATTGAATTCTAATTTTACGGATGTACTCAAGAAAATCATCCCTTTATCATGCAAATGTCATACCGAGGATGATTGATTGACTCCTGACATCATTACGATCTTCCGTCGTCCAAATAAGAGGACCCTCTGGTTCGTGCTTTATCATTAAATTAGTCGAATTTTGATTGCATTTCAATCATGCACATCATAAATTTTATCATTATGAAAGTTTATATAAACGAAATTGTTTTCCAAATGCAGTTTTTGCAAATATTACAAAAATAAGATCCAAGCGTGATGTCATGATGGATTGACTTATTTCCATCGTCTTGTATTTTATTTGTCCAATAAATTTTGAAATCCTTCCAAAAATTTTTAAGGACCGTACTCGTTTCAAGGATCATAAAATTATTTTAAGAGGAATGTCTTGCCAATCATAATAAATTTTTGCATCAGATAAAAAATATTTACGCAGTCGTAAATACGAAATGTCATAAGTCGAGGAAAACTTGCGATGTAATATAAATTACATACGAATTTATGTTTGGCCAAAAATTTAATTAAAGCGAAATAATAAAATGAATCTTGGAAAGAAGGTAACTTTGCCGACGATCATTATTTAATTGGAACGATACTAATTTGATCTAACAGAGCTTACATTGTGAGATTATTGAGAGAAATTACAGATTTCCACTGAAATACATGGTGTAAAAACGGAAACACATTAGATAACAGTTCAATAAATACTGCTACTCAAATCATACACTCCTGTGCTTCGTTTGCAGCTTCACGAATCTTCAAGAAAGAATTGAATCAATTGGCGTGAAATGTTTATATAATATACAATGATTTTCATTGTCCTATGATAATTTTGTGATTTTTCTATTTGTTGAAATAGTTGATATTTAAAGCATCAATTTGAATATAAAATTGATGCTATCTTTTTAAAACTGGATTCAGAGGAAAGATAAACACTCAGGGCGCGCGCGTTTGCGGACCCTTCCATAAGAATGTTGTTCCTCCCCAAGCCTTATTCTTCTCGCTACCCCTAACGTACGACTACTCCCGCCGATTCCGCGTAACCGCTTGTACAAAACCATCCTATGAATTGTAGAATATGTCTTTATTTTATATACACTTAATTGTTGAAGCTCAGCCTGGGGTGTATCAAGCGTAAAGGAGATAATAAAATCCTCGACGTGTTTGCGGAAATACGATAACATGAATACTTGATCGCTCGGCTCGGAATGGGCGCAATTGTTCGTTCAAGTGTCAACAAAAAAGCCTTAAATAATTTATCACCGGCAGACGTGTAAATTAATAAGAATTTTGTCCGCGGCCTGCCGACGGGAGTGGGTGGGGTAGGGTTCGTATTGTTTCAATTTAACGACACCGCCACCCCCGCGACAGTTAAACAGCCTGAAGCTGTAAAACCTTCGCTTTATATCATCATGGATGAATTTGCGCGATGAACCGGCAAAAACCGGCTTGTCAAATAAAATGGCGCTGTGCGGCAGCCCCGCTCAAATACCGTTTTATTTGCTTTATCAATGGGATATAAAATACGTGTATAGGGACTAGAGCCATGCCGAAATACACACGTACTTCTGTCAAATCATTTAGCCAATATAACCATCTCTGCTGCCGAATGGCGGCATATTTATAAGTACTCAGTCGACTTTGTCAAACCTCATCCACCCTTAGAAAATTTAAAATTCATGTACGAAGGCTGCAAACTCAATCGAATGAAAATGTTTCATACTAAAGGCGATATTTTGATAAAATATTGGATATATTCATTATTTATATTGAGAGGGCTACAAATAGCATTATTAACCCTCTAGATCAGCGGTTCTAAAACTGGGGTCCGCGGATCCCTAGGGTTCCGCGAAGCCATTCTCAGGGGTCCGCGAAAATAAAAAAAAAACACAGAAATTTTCATGGAATTATTTACAGAAAACATTATAAGAAGATCTATTATGATCAAGAAATTATTGTTTAAAAAATTAAGTATTAAGAATGACGTAAAATTTTGGGATAGAGTTTGCTAAAAAAATTGTTCAAGAAGGGGTCCACGAAAAAAAAAAATTACTTAAGAGGAGGTCCGCGAAAAAAAATTTGCTCAAAAGAGGATGCAAATTCGCAGTTTTTTCATTCAGGTTTAACTGAAACCAAAAGTTAAAATGATTCTTAATCTGTATGAATGTTGCTATTATATAATATTACACTCAATTAATACTTTTTTTTAAACAAAATAGCGCTGGTTTGAAAAAGAGTTTGGAAAAATATATCTTTTTTTGGGGTATTTTTTAATGTAAGCCGTAAGATAAAATTAATATTTTGATCTGATTCTGCTAAATACTATAGCTATACGTGTGTAAAATAAGCTCGTAAAATTTCAGACCAATCGGCGACTTGCTTTTTCGAAATTCTTTCAATACCACATGCAAAAATGTCGTTTCGACAAAAATGCGTTTTAAAGTTTTAAATATTTAAAAATTATTGAAAATGAAAAGACACTACTAATCTGATATTTCAGATCCATAAAGCAATCCTTCAGCTATTTTAGCATCTATGTGAGCTGTTTTAGCTTTTTTAGAAGGCGAGGCGTATATGACATCTAAACCGATTATGATCCCCATGATGACCATTATTCTCGAAAAAGTAAATCATCAGACGATAATTCTTCATAAATGAGTCTTAAGAATCCAAGAGCTGTAACTAGGGTATGAAGCGCCCGTGGCAAGTAACTTCCGCCTCCTCCCCCCCCCCTCCTGAAATCCAATTTATTGTTGCTTTATAGTTGCTTCCGTGGTCGTACAGATCATAGAATATGCCGCAAAAAGCCCTAAAAGAGGACGGAGTGGCCACAAGGTTCGTATGTCCAATCGGTCCGCTTTTCGGACTGCTGATGTGAGCGCACATACAGAACGATTACGAACTCTTATTATATTACGAAGTTGTTCGAAGAAGGCTGATCGAGTGGATTATAGAGGGATTAGATAACTTAGCATATATTATATTATAAAAATGAATAGAATCAATCAGTGTTGATTGATGTAAAGTAGATTGATCGAGTAAAATTAAAACCATGTACAACTTTCGACCAGCTCGGTATTCTGCGTTTTGCGCCCCAAGCTCATTTGCGCCCGTGGCGGGCGCCTGCTTTACTGCGCCCTTGTTATGGCCCTGTTTCTGCCATTCGCATCAAGAATTTGCGTCTTCCGGACGGTGTGAATGCTTAGGGGCTTCATGAGTCGAAATTGTATGATAGAATGTAGCCCAAATAGCATTTTTCATATTTTCTATTGAATTAGGATTTCGGCGGATAACTAAGCCATAATAATTAGATAAATATTTTAGCAATGCATTTTCGAAGCATTTCGTACAGAGTTCTTTCTTTTTGCGCCCTTATTATCCACTTGCTTATTATCCTTTTTAAAATTTATGTTAACATTTTTAATTTAACGACTTAATTTAATCCCTTATTAGAACATAGATAAGAATGGTTCTTAACGGGGACCTCTGGTTTGCAAACAAAAGCTGATATAGGGGAAAGCCTGCGACCGCAGCGGTTTCAGAGCTGTTGGGGCGCAATCTGGACGGAGTGATTGTTTCGAGTGCATCTCGGGAATTAGCTGTAAAACATTGAAATAATCCAAATTTCTTCACTAAAATTATAGACGACATTCTTAAAGAAGTGTACTTTTGAAAAATGAAATTAAAAAAATAAACGATTTTGACGTGATAAAGTGAGATGATCCCTTAAAACAACGTACTTTTATATAAGGAAATCAAGCGAATACTTTTTGTTATTTGGTTTTTTATTATTGTTAATTTCCTTAGAAACAATCTTTATTCTTACTTTGTAAAAGCTTCAAGGGCTTTATTGGAAATAAAACGCTCTCAAAAGCGTGTTCAATGAAGACTTACATCCAACTGACTATTATACATTGCCAATTTAATACGACAAAAACTAACACTGACGAAGAAGAGTACCTTTATTTAGTTATATACCTGGAGAAGGCAATGCGAAATCACCACACAAAAATGTTTATGTTCAGTTAAATCTCCTATGGGGATCATTTGGGTCTATTTTATTGATTTGGTGAAGTAAAAAAATATTTTGTAATCGAACGCTGATCATATAAGATCTCACTTAGTTACAGTAATCAATGGGTTTTTATGTTTTTCAATACAAAATTGATGATTATCCAATTATTAATTAAGTCTTGCTTATATCAAACCGCATAAATAATTTTAAAAGCACTTATTTTGTCGTTAAAAGTTTTCAAAAAAAAAATAATGAAATCTTTCAGATTCAAAGCTATCGATTAGCAAATTTGCTACGGAAAATAAATGCAGCTGAAAAAAGCTGTAATCACTTTTACAACTCGAGTTTACGTCCAGCAAAAATTGATTTATGACATGTATATTTTATTTTTTCGCCAATGGTCTGAGTTTCGAATACACTTTTAGCACGAAAACATGCGAATTTCATGCCATTTTTTTTATTTTTGCCCTAAGCCACGAGTATGGCCCTGAGTCGTAACTAAGCTAATAGCGTATGTGGATATCCTAGATCTGTATTTTTATAAGTGTTCGTGCAAGTTTCTATCCCACGTATGAACAGGCTATAGATTTTCCGCGAGTTGCGTGCATTTGCACAACCACAGCAATACAAAACGTTGTGTCTTAAATCAGTTAATGAACCAGTTTAACACTATTTGCCGTGGTCATTAACACGCAAGATGTGGTCACCCAAATGCAGTAAGCTCGTTTTGAAATGGATCTCTGGGTCAACAAGAATAGCTTTCTTCTTAAAAATCAAAGCCAAATCAATAAAGCCATCTGAAAGCTGATTGTGTTGATCAATATCTTCATCAAATATAGCTTGATTGTCTTGATTACTTTAAGCTTAGTTGTATATTTACCAATTCAAATTGATTCCCTTGTATTCTATATATAATATCTATTTCATATAAGCGTTATGATGCGGCAGGGAAACTATCTTATTTTAAAAATGAATGACACAAACAGTATATGAGATATCAGTTTAATTCTTTTTCCATGTTACAGAGAGACATTTAAAGACAGTTCACTGCATGATCGTTACTAAACCTACATATCAGAAAACGGTCCCGATCTTTCGAAAGAGGAAGTCTGTTCAAATAAAGAAGTTTCCCTGCCGCATCCTGTATTTATAAACTACTTCTATTAAGGCATCTATTATCAATTTTGGTAAGCAACACTTTTATTATAACAGCCTTTTTTAATTACGGCACTTTTTCGATTTATCGCCCACAATGTTTCGTTATGAATTCAATCTTGATGATTATTATGTTAATATACTATTTTTAAGTTTTGATATAGATAATATTTCATAATAACACATGATTTCTTATGAAACACACGAAAACGTTAATTATGGGGGAATTTATTTTTTTCTCCAGGAAATTAGGTTAAACTGGATCTATGTGATCGATCGAAAATATTAATATTTGCCAAAGAAAATTCTAAATTCTTAAAAAACTCTTGAAGAAGAAAGAAATTAGGCAAATGGTTAATAAAAATAAGGATCCTGAAAAATGAGCAATTTCAGGTAGACTGACACTTGTATGCAAAAAAATGCATTAACATTATTTTTATTTTTAAAAAGCAACGTATGTACGAATTTTAAATTTTTATCTTTACAGGAAAACAGATTTTTTGTGCAAATTTTGATCCGTTAGAAATAATCAATAATTATTGTTTTAGTTTTATTTTAGTTAAATATAATATTGATGATATTTGCTTGTTTTTTGTGGATAAATGTGTGTGCGCATGGCATTTGTAGGGTTAATTTACAATTCGTATGAACATTTTATAAGTTCTAATGCAACATTCTAACATAACGCAAATGAGTTGATATTAGTAAGCTGTGATTTGATTTTGGTTTTATCATATTCATATTGGAAAATAAAGATTGGCGCAACCCTAATATTAGGTGGAGCGAAAAGAAATCAATTTTTTTTCGATGACCTCTTTCACAATTAGTTTGCGTTGAGACACGATCCATAAGTTTTATTATGGCGTTGAAGCTATGATTGTAAATTTTATTTTTTCTGACTAAACAAGTGTAATCTTAAGTGAATATGGATCTTAAAAAACGGAATTAAACTAATTAACGGAGAAATTACAGTTAGGGATCATCTTCGTCGCATAGGAAAGTTGTATAAACAAGGAATTTGTGCTCCCCATGAATTGTCGCAGATGACACTCGATTTATGTAATACAATCTGTGCATCTCAGCTGTTTCAGTATGAAGAAGATCCTTTTTTGTGGCGAATTAGAAGGACAAGTGCTTGTTCCGACCCCAACACTAACAATAAAGAAGGTCCTTCTTCATGTGTGGTGGTATTTTTCTGGATTTATTTATTATAAATTGCTCAAACTCAATCAGACCGTTACAATGATCGTTTATTGTGAATAATTCGAATGAATGAAACAAGAGCTCATATAAAAATGATATGTTTTGGTTATTAACTAAAAAATGATTCTTCTTCGCGATAACACGCAACCACATGCTGCAAAAATAGCTCAGGAAAAAATAAAGGAGCTTGAATTAGAAATTCTATCTCTATCAATCTATTCATCAGATCTTGCACCGTTGGATTATTACCTTTTCAGATAGTTAGAACACACATTAAGACGTAAAAAAATTAACAAAGTTTGAGAACTAAAAACGCACTTGAATAAATTTTTCAGTGAAAAATCAAAGGACTTTTCTGAAAAAGGAATTAAAAAATTATGTGTATACTGGCAAAAGGTTATAGATTATGATGGAAATTATTTTGTTGATTAGTATTTAAGATTTCTTTAATAAATAAATTTTCAGCAAAAAAAATTTTGATTACTTTTCGGTCCCCCTAATAATCTACCAAAATAGAGTCGAACCACAATAAAAGGATTTTTAAAAATTGTATCCAAGGGTTCTATATATTAATACATTACTTGCTAATAAAATAATTTTAAATTGTTTCATAAGTTTTTTAAGATAAGTAAAAAATAATTTTATCATTGGAAAATGTATAACATAATTTTTCTTCAAATTATCCGAAACTGTATTTTCATCTTTAAAATGCTATTCTATTAATTATTAAGGTGTTGATATATTTGGAATATATATATAATATTTGATGTAGATTGTATTGTATAGTTCGACTCTACAGTCATGAGTCAAATTAAAATAAACGTGTTCCCCGAGAGGTATACGGCCGACGAGAGAAAACTGATACGGGGTGAGTTGTTTGCCACACGTTTAATTAAAAATGCATTAAAACGCATGTTGTACATCTTTATTAATATTTTTATGCATTAAACAGCCATCGCCAGTTTGTTAGTAGACATTTAATTAACAGCCAAGATGTGCAATAATCATGGCGAGCTAATTGACCAGTATTTGCCTCGATGACAGCTAATCATTACGAACAACTTCAAATTATTGTAATTCCCAAGCAGAGAACCAAGAAACAACTAAATAATTCAAAGCGTTTAATTGGCAGCATTTAAGAACGCAATGGCGCTTCGTATGATTGGTTTATTGAATATGCTTCGAATGAATATGTATTTTAATTGCGGATGAAATTAAGCATGATTTGTATGAATATGGCATTTGGAAGTGTCCTGAATTGGAAGGTGGTCAAGCCAATATGTAGCAATGGGTGGAAGAGGTCGCCGCCGAGGGCCGGTCCTTTCTCCTCACGGTCGAGAATCGTGCGCGATTGTAAATGCTGTTGCATGTTGTGTTCAACACCATTGCTGATAATTTGTTGTCTGCACTCACCACACTCCCACTGCTGAAACTCTGACACAAAAACAATGATCATTGTTCTCCTTGGGCTTCCTTTTGCACCAGCATTCAGCACGCGAGTGCCGAACGTTCTTGTATACTTATTCGCCTTTTATTGCTCTAAACACAGATACAGATATCCAGTTGGAAAAATTACACTTGCCGGCTCGAAACAGGAAAGCCTCGACAAATAACTACATTCCTTGTGGGGATCAATTTCTAATAGATATGCGTTTACTTTGAATCAATTAGCGCCATTGAAATTGATCCTTATCGTGAAACCACAAGCCATATGCATTAATGTTATATAAAGAGCTTATGCAAATTACCATGAACTGTTGGCAATATGACAATGAAATATACTATGCAATTGTATAAATTTCTAATACTTGAAGTATAAATATTTAATATAAACAATCTATAAACTCGAATGATTTTGTCTTCAATACAGCCTTACCTTCAATCTGTTAAAACTTTACTATTGTCAATGAAACTGCAGGGTCTTAACTAGTTTCGTCATTTAGTCTAGATCTGATTTAGGCAACTTGCTGCTGAAAATGCGCGCTCAACCTCCACATTCGATGGAGGTATCATCATCAGATATTTAAATGCTAGTTCGAATTGATGACCGCGTGAGCCCCCATTTTGGTAAAACACCATCAATGTGACTGATGAAATTCCTTTCTGCTGAGACACGGACTAAAACTCGCAAAATTCCCGATTTCCCGACAAATTATTTATTTTCGTCGTTGCAGATGAATACTTATATAATATAATATTTTGATGTGATTCATAATTATATTACGGAGGAATACAAAAATTCTGAACCCCACATCTATTATATTTCATATCGATTTTCCCATTATTAGAGTCGAGGTGTAGTAATTACATCACCGGTAGAGAAAGGTTATTATAACAATTTGAAAAGCATACATGTACGCTATATATGTATACATAGATTAGACAGTCAGTTTTGCGAGTTGATTAGACAAAAATTCAATCCCGAATTTTTCGGGATTAGGTTTACTTATTCCGGGATTCTTGAGCACCTAAAACTGTCCTGGATCCCGGAATTGGATTCCCTAGTCTTAACTCAATTTGATATTTTAAAAAAAGTCCAATTTGACTGATTTTGAAGGAAATTATAAAAAAAATAGATGTACCCATTAGTGGTTTCGTTTTTTAAATGAAAAATTTGAATGCTTATTTTTTTTTTTTGATTTTCAACATATTATTACAAAATATAATTTTCATCGTTAGATATAACCTATCTGGTAACATTTTAATGCCTCTGTCATAAAATATCACGGGTTTTGAAGGAAAATATTCTTAAAGTCCATTTTTGTCCTCATCGTTTATTTTGTAGTTTTTCCCATCCAAATAATGCTGTATAAATCTAAACATGTAGAAATCCGACGGAGCGATGTCTGGAGAACAAGAGGGATGTCAAATTGTCTTCCATGCAATGCTGTCTATTTTTTTCCGGGCTATTTTTGTCGTACGGAAATGAGCATTATCATATTGTAAAAACACTTATCTTCGATGCACATAAGAGGGTCGTTTTTTGTCACAATTGTTCACAATAAAGTATTGCATTTATTGTTTGTCCAGATTTAAGTGTTTCAAAATTAATGAAACCCTTGCAGTTCCACCAAACAATCAAAATATTTTTTTTGTTGTCAGGCCAGGCTTAGGGGTTGGTTTTGCTATCTGACCCTTCGATAACTAATGATTTTTGCGTCCATAATTAGAGTAAAGAAATCATTTCTCATCTCCAGTTATTAAGTCGCCTAAAAACAGCACTTCGGATTCCATTTTTTGAAGTTGTTCGCATGCATTAATGCGATCATTCAGGTTATCTTTGTTTAGTTCGTGCGGCATCCATCATTCTTGCCCCCACATCTTCCCGATTTTTTTTCAGATTTCTTGGAACACTCGACCATGAGTAGCCGAGGTTGGCCAATATTTTTTCAATAGTTACTGTTGGATTACTTTCAGTTTCAGCAGTCAATGTGGCGGCATCCACTTTACGCAGTTCTCCACTTTCAGGACAATTTTTTAAATTATAATTTCCAAATCGAAATTTTGAAACCAATTTTGACATTTGTGAATATTTAAAATATCGCCCAGAACATCGCAAATATTGTTAGTAGCGTGCGTTGCAATCTCTTTTTAGAGAAAATGATAAAGCATTAAATTTCGAATTACAAAAACAACGAAATCGTGTTAAAGCGAGAATGAAATTGAGATTCCCAAGCCTTAAATTTAGAGCTTGAATAATCCTTTTATTAGTGATAAGGAAAAATTCTCAAAAAAATAATGCATTTTTATCTAAGAAACACAATCCCAAAGCTAAGCTCGATGCTGATTTACACAATATATTTCAAATAAATCACATTTGGCATACAATTTTGGAAACATATCGAATAAAAGCAATGCATACAACCAATTTTTCCTATGAGCTGAGCAGTTTCACTTCTACCACGCGAAAGTCTCACACAACTTTTTTATGAATGTATAAACAAAAGCTTTCATTCATCCCGTTAATAAACACATTACGAACAATGCTCAGCTCTACGTGCATTTTTATCTTGTGTGCTTAGGTCGACTGTGGATTCTAAGTTTGTAGATAAAATTGAGCTTATCATTTAAGCGTTAATGAACGGGCTTCATTATAAAGTACGTGTTCAGACAAGGAAATTGTTTCGAACTGAAGTATAATCTGTTCGGCTGAAAGGGGATCGATATACGGATGTAGAGATGGAAAACGGTGTTAACAGCGAAGGTCCCAGAAAGAGGTAGAGTATCGAAGCAGATATAATGTTAACGATGGTAATAATTGGTTGGATGGTGGTACAATGGTGAGAGCAGCGGTCGCGGCTTCGTGAGGTGTCCCCTAGCAGATTGCATTCTCGTGTACCCCAACTCTTACATACAAGTGCTATCATCCTCACCTCGTTTTACACCTCTTCACGGTTCACGGTTAACCACCTATCTCACTCTTTATATTTATTCAATCTGATAAAAACGCATATTACCTTCAATTTAGTCTTAATTAATCGCACTATCAATTTTATCGAAGCAACTATTATAACATATGAGTATTTTACATGTATTCAGTCCTAAATACATAATTGAATAAATTATGTTCTTCTTATTATGTTTTAATCTATACTTGCAAAATATCTTATTGAAACGATAAGACATCCGAAAACATCAATTTATTCTACTCATACCATTGCTATTCATCTGACGCTTATAACTAATCTTAACACCATTAATTATATTCATCATGACTCTGTTCATGGACGCAGACTATGTTCTGTGAACATGTTCGGGCATGGCGTTCGATCGCGAGTCGTTTCTTCAATATGTCAGCGGTCCGAAACTTGGACCGGTTGGGCACGGAAATCTCGTGGCCTTCTAATTTTAGGGCATTTAGGGCTTTTGGTAATTTTTTTAAGAAAAAATGCATCCCTGGAATTTTCTACATCTCCACCGGATTGTAGAGGCTCTTACCAGTGGCCTGTAGAAATATGTGGGCTTGCACCCTTTTTCGTGGCTAAGAATTTCAAAGTTAAAATTGAATCTTTAGCTAGTTTGTCAGAAGAGGGTCGCCATGTTGTCATCGTCTATATATCTAGTATATTATTACTTATGCTTATATAAACTAAAGTTGCAGTTTATATCAGTGGTACATCAACTGGTCTCTACCGCCCACTAGTGGGCGTTCAAATTTTCAAGCTTTTTGGTGGGTGGTAAGAATTTTGTCATGTTGATGAGTGGATGAAAAATCCTTTTACCGTAAATATTAAGGAGGCTGACATAATTTTCCAAGAAGAACTGTTAGAAATTAGATGTGATGGATATGAAAACTTATGGCAAAATAAAAAAATACCTTCGTTATATCCAATATATGTGGAAAATAATATTCAACTCATTGATACCTTCACTTACTTCATATCTTGAAGAATCAAGCTTTAGTGTTGTTCATCATATTATGACGAAATAGAGAAACCGTCTGAATATTGAACCGAAAAAGGAGACCTTTGTTTGTTCCTTACTGAATTTGAACCAGATATTAAATATTTTATTTCGCAGCATCTACCCTAAAAAAATTATTAATAATTAACTAAATATAATTTCAATCGAATACCTTTATGCATGCATACAAGAATGAATAAAAAGATAAATATAACTGCATATTTTCACTAAACCTTCACTCAAAAATTGCAAGCATTTTGTAGTTTCCTTAAATTAATTTACTGGATAAAGTGGATTTACATTTTATGCCAGAATTTAAAAGGAATAGATATATTTATGTAATCATTGTTAAATAACTAACAAAAAATATACGTAAGGTCGTACAATTGCAAAATAAAGCTAAAAAAATTACACGCAATGAGTGGTTCTTTGTCCCTGCAAAAAATGTGTTAAAAGATCTGAAATGCCCTTAAATATTTATACTAAACACGAGTTGATAAATTAAGAAAATTAAAAAAAGGTCTAAATACAAAGTTTCATTTTCAGTAACGAATATTTGACATAGTTGCTCCTATGTAAATCCCTTACAAGAATGGTATCAGCAAAGCATAGAAATTCATCAATTAGCTATATAACAAGATATAAAATATTTTTTGGTAACGATTATAAATTGACTATCACAATTAATTTGTATAATACGGGTGCAGCAGGGAAACTACCTTATTTTAAAAATGTGCAACAAAAACAGTATATGAAATATTAGTTTAATTTTTCTTTTCA
Source organism: Stenopsyche tienmushanensis (assembly GCA_008973525.1). Lineage (NCBI taxonomy): Eukaryota > Metazoa > Arthropoda > Insecta > Trichoptera > Stenopsychidae > Stenopsyche > Stenopsyche tienmushanensis. The sequence goes on from WACJ01000100.1 coordinate 91,693, forward strand.
TGTTATAGAAAGACATTTAAAGTTTTTATTTATTATATTTTTAAAATTATATCGTTAAAGTGGTTTCCGTTCTGGTCAATGCATTGAGCTTCAAAATTCTGAAGCTTTTCTCCACTCTTTCCAGCATATCAACGAGTTTGTCGTCGATAGCTATTTGAATATTATTCTTCAAATAGCTAAGTTGAGTGATAATATTAAAGAGTTGATATATCACCATTATTTTTACGAAGTGCTATAAAACCATCGTCTTTCCCGACCATAACGGGAACTCCACGAGTCGTAATGAATACCAGTTTATGTATTGGACGTTCTGCGCAATTAATAAAATATATGTATACTTTAAAATGCCTCGATTCCTTGTTAATCCTTACATCGGTATAATGATCAATATTTTTCGCTGCAATGGACGTATCATGGCAAACCATTTGAATAAAGACGCATTTCTATGCGACTTCAGTAATGCTAATTGAATCATTTAAGCAAGGATGTAAGATGATGATATTATTTCATCTTAATAAAAATGCATCTGCGTGTATTCCCAAGTGCTTCGAGATCGTTTATTGTCGCTGTTTCCCTTAATTATAATTATTCTTCTTATAAAAAGGATTTTATGTCGTGATTTCTTATTCTTACGTGGTTCGTATGCTGATTTTTTTCCACAATCTGGTTTGAAAGTCGTATCTCTATTATAAGAGTGCAGGATTTAACCCACTATACTATATTGGTCATACAAATTTGATTGTAACGTATTGTAATCGCCAATTTCAGCGGTTATAACGAGCGACAATTCGATGAATCATTGTAATAGCAATGTGTAAAGAATCGTTTATTATTACTTATTGATGATTTTTAAGCTGTAGAATAATCAGTTCTTACGAGCAATTCAAATTGATTCCTTTGTGCTCGTTATAACCGAGCTATATTGTATGTATTATTTAAGACTATATTTTAATAACGATGGTTTATCTTCATATGTTATAAGCGATGACGATAATACATATCCTATGAGATGTTTATGAATGTTTTCCCATTGCAATTCCACTGTTATAAATCATGATGATGGTGCATCCCCGATTTGCGGTCATCTTGCTTGTTTATGGCATTTATAATCACAGCTCTATGTTGTGAATTCCATTTAATTAAGTGAGAAATAAGCAAGTTTATTCCCCACCATGTATGAAATGGCGCATTCTTCACGAGCCATAAAAATAAATAAATAAATGACAATGTTTGATAAATTTAATAGCTTGGCTTGACTCGTGAAACATTTTTACGACTTGTAAACGATGCAGTACACCAAAAATGATTCATCAATTTTCCAAACACTCACCACTTACAATGACGGTCATTGTTGAATATTTTACACGTGCAGGACTTGCAACCAAATAAAATATTTTATTACCGAAAACGAGACGCAATAAAATTTTGTCGAAAGTGTGCTAAGCTTTTTGAAGTTGTTAAGATTTGTTTTCTTGCCGAGGAAAAGGGCCTACTTTCAAACAAACGAGTTTATGAACCATTCAAATTAATACCGACGAATTTCTTTAGCAAGACTTGATATTTTAAAGGGCTTCTTTCAATAAGCTATATAATTCATCGCTGAGAAAATTGTTGATTAAACGAAGCTTGTATGTAATCGATGGTTATGCAAAAGCACGTTTTTTTTCCAGAAACATAATAATACAAAATGAAGCCAGATTGCTGTTATGCGATTGATTCGTATTATATTTTATACGCAAGTATTTTATAAGGGCTACAAGTGTTTATATGCTTGCTGGGAGGCAGGTTGTTTAATGATGCACGGCGCATTTAATGATTATCAGTAAGGAGCCTGAAATTAAATATGCGAGATGTAAATCTGGTGTATGTAAGAGGTAGAACTCATTTGAATTAATTCAACAGAAACAATACAAACGGCAATTATTTGCAATACCCCATTAGGGCATTTTCACTGGATGCAAAAAGAAACACGACGACAAAATGCAGCGTGTGTATTTTGAACCAAAATGGGCGATGTCCTTTGGGCTTTGAAATAATTAATATTTATTAAGCATTGCGTCGTTCGTGTATCACATCGAAGGCATGTACAAGCTTTTAACAATCGATAAACAGATCAAAGGAGCAGGTTTTTAATGATCTGATTTTTTTTTGCTATTTCAAAGTAATTTTCTTCGATTATGAAGATTTTTACAAATTTTTCTACGTTATAATCTTTTTAAATAATTTGCCATATACTACTTAATAATTACCAATAAATTTAATGAATGTTATTTTAAAAATATGGACGCTACAATCTAACAAACTAGAGCGTCTTTATTGAAACACACTCAATTTTTTTTTCAATTTTTCAATAAGGTTCCAAAAACTTTTGTAATTCCCTCTTGAATTTTAGTCTTTTTCCATTATAAGATCATTTTCTTTAAAAAAATCAAATTTAATAGCCAATTATATGCCTTCACTTATTGTTTTTCTATGTAAAGTATGTAACTACAAATAAACCTTTTTTATGCGGTAGATGCGTTCCGCAGAAAATCGCACAAAAAGAGCTAAGACTTAAATAGAAAATGTGGAGATGCGTTCCATGCATTTTAAAAATCGCATAACTTTAAAACAGCTATATAAAATGCATCCAAAATCGCATAAAAAAAGTTAACGTAAAAAAAAAACAGGAAAACAATAAGGCAATTAAAAAATAACATGTATGGTAACATTTAAAGAACGTCTTGCATCATTGGTAAAATTTTAAGGATATCTGATATCCAGATATCCCCTAGAAAAATATTAATTATTTTAATTACAAACTATCATCGCTGTATGATAATTTTCGTTGCGATTTTCGATATGACTCAAAATTGTTCTCTTCTTCGGAAGAAATAGTATACCCAGTGTCAATGTCATCATTGTTCTGTGTAGATTTTCTCTTTCTAACAGTATAATTCATAATTAGTAAAGATGTCACTATTGTCCCTAACAAAAAAAATCACAAAATGGCGATTGTTTAAAAAAAATTCAGCCAAGTTTTTTTTTATAGTTAAAAAATAAATTTTGACATAAACCTGGTAGGAATAATAGAGGATTGTATAGAAAAGATTCGTTGGAGTATATGAAAAAAAAACCGCATAACTTCGAAATTGCCCAAAAAAAAGTCGCACAAAAAGAGATTTGAGTATACTTCGCTATAACTGCTTTCTAAGTCATTAATTATATATTGTCCTTTGGTCTTCTATAGATGATAAGACATTTTATCGAGAGACTTCTTCTGGTCACAGCTTTTTCCAGCAAGAATTTAAAGTGAAATGTTGAGAAATAATATCGACAGAATTTCGAATAGAATTTTTTCCAGGCTTGTGAAAGTGCTAAATATTGAAATTATACCTTGGTCTAAGGGTAGGTTTGTTGTCTCAAACCGAGTTATATAAAGCGGTTTGTAAAAAACAGACCACAATTTATACGACCGTATTGTATAAAACCGTGTTATACGAGGGCGATTGTGGAAGGCGAAATTCGTTTAAAAATCCATTTTAAGTATCGTTAAAACTATGTATATACAGAATGCTATTTTGCTATCATTCGAAGGGTTAAAATGCAATATACTAAATAATTCAATCTCAAGGAAGTCCGCATTCAACAGCGAATAGACACCAACTGATGAATATGAAATAAAATCTTATATTATGCGGTCATCGACGTGCTGAGCAAAAAAATACTTTTTTTTCTAGAACGAGTTAACCGTTCGACTCGTACATGAATTCATTAGCAACGATTCTCTGCCAAAAATAATTATTTGTCAAATAAGCAATTTTTTCGATCATTACTTTATGTTTTAGAACAAAGCGGCAATTCAATTGCAAAATGTTTATTTTTGAAATCACCTTATTTGATCTGCTGGACGTCTGGATTTCTTGTATATTCAATAAGATCCTTTTGATGTTAACATTCGAGTAGAACATATGGATTTTATATCCAACAAAGTCATATTTTATGGTATTCACCTGCTCGTGACTTGCGTGTGTTGTATGATTGTATCGTTGTATTTGCATATTGGAAAATGATGGAATATTTAATTATTTGTGGAGCCTTTTTGCAACTATTTGTTGATAATAAAAACCAAAATTTTCCGAATGTTGATTCACATTTTTTTACAAAAATGTGCTTAATTATACTGTCAATCTATTGTATTTTCGATCAACTATGTTTCCACGAGAACGCTTTGTTAATAAACTATGGATACAGAATTTATAAGTAAGAAGTTAAAGAAATAAGTAAATATCCCCATCCCTAAAAAATGAGAAAAAAAAATGGGAAAAATCAATGTATAATTTAATTAACCCCTTAAAAAGGTAAAACACACGAGACGAGAAGAACAGAGATGGGGAGAGTATCATGCAGATCGGAGATTGTAAATGGGAGACAAAGACGGAGAGAGTATCTTTCGTATATCATACGGTTGTATAGATCGTTAACCCAAATTTATCGACTAATAATGGTATCGGAATGATATAATGAATCGATTTCAAGTATATTGATTATGTTTACGCAAAGAAATTACCGAATATTCTGTGCCATCGACAGTGTTTATTTATTTATATACACTCTTCATACACGCTGCAGCGATCCTGACAGATAAGTAGATTTGTATGGATGATAAGTGGCGGACATGCAAATATAGTATTTAAGTTTATGATGATTTAAAATTAGGTCACTATTCAAAGGGTTAACAGCCTGATCGTAATGATGGCGATATAGAATAAGAAAAAAAATCACTAAACATAAATTATAACACACAAAGGCCACAATAGCCGGCTGCTATTAAAGTGTCGCAATTCTCAACCTCTTGTATTTTTTAGCACTTTCTAGCTTCAAACATCCGACGGACGTCACAATCACTTCCCGACACCAATCATCCGTCTTATAGGAGGTAATTTATTCGAGTATTTCAGTTAACCGCTATGAAATATGCGGTGACACTGTCCTAGACGCTCACGCGGTTGTTAACAGGGACGTTAAAGTTAAATTTATTTCACACTTTCTGACGATTTATCGCCTGGGCCAAGAAACCGCCTGTGAAAGTGACTTGCTGAATACTTCTTCAAGAGACAGAAGGTTTGCCCATGTCGACTAAATCGTCACTCTTATTGCCCAAAGCCATGTACCTATTCAAAAGTGAGCATTCTGTATCGCGCGAATATAATCATTGAGTAAAAAATACGCATTCAAATTTAAGCTCCCGACAATCGTGTGTTAATTTGAAGGTATCATACTAGTTGAAATAATTCTTCCAGATCTGACACCAATGGATTTCTTTGTCTAGGGACATGCCCAATCCGTGGCTCGCACGGTCTTTAGACCTCTAGACTCCATATATATGTGCCAAACATGCTGTATTAATCTTATAATTGATATTTATTTAATAGAATATGAATAAAAATGATCAATATTATGTAAGCTGGATGTAATAGCCTATGAAAATATGCTTGAATTGCTTGGGTACGTTTGTATTATTAAGAAAACATATTTTAACACGCTTATAACGAACACAAATGTTGTGAAATATGCACAATGTAAATCGTTTATTATAAACTCAGTATAACCAATATTTTATTATTTCCTTTGAGATTGGGGAGTTGAGATATCGAGAAAACTGAAATATCCATAGGTCATTAAAAATATCTTTATTGATCTAAAAATAAGTAAAAAATAGGCATTAGGAAAAATAGGCATTAAGGATGTAACTTGGTTCGATTATTGGTGTAAAAGATGAAGTGATAAAAATTGAATAAATATTCATCTTAAATGGTTAGTTTGCCATACAGCTCACTTGCAATACAGTCAATGCAAACGCTATAATTAATGAATACTTTGTATAGAATAAGATTGAAAATATAAAATTAAGTAATCTCGTTAACATAGCCGTAACTAAGGTATGAAGCGCCCGTGGCAAGTATCTACCTTAACCCCCCCCCCCTCACCTCGTAAAAAGCTCTAAAATAGGACAGAGTGGCCAAAAGGTTTGTATGCGCAACCGGTCCGTTTTTCGGACTGCAGATATGACGAATAGAGTCAATCAGCGTTGATTCGTATAAAGTAGAATGGTTGAGTAAAATAAAAAAAACATGTGCAGCTCTCGACCGGGTCGGTATACTGCGTTTTGCGCCCCAAGCCCAGTTGTGCCGGTGGCGGGCGTCTGATTTGCCATGCTCTTGTCACGGCCCTGGTCGTTATAAACGAGAAATTGTTATAAGTACACTTTTTCGCCATTCATTATACGGTTACTTGCTTTATTGGTTCAATGGTAGTCATTTAAAATTCTAAATCTTCGAATTGATAATATTGAATATATTTTTTTTTTTGAACGGGCAATGTCTACTAGAACAAATTCACATTTTATAAATTATCCGATAAGAATATTCAAAAGAGTCTTCGACTCTCCTTTATTATTCCCGTATGAAATGAAATATATTTCGTAGCACACGACAGGTTGGTGATTCGGCCGGTAATAATAAATACCTGGCGACACACAAGAGTTGTTTTTTGTCAACTATAAATATATCTCCACTTTCGTTTCAGGCCGGAAAGGATGTCATGCCTCGTGATTTCGTTTATATAAAAAAATGCTGAATATTGCGGCGAATCATTGCTGTTCCATATCTTATCTACCTGAATAAAGCAATGTTCAAAAAAAGACTTCCAGCCAGATATGTAAATATTATTATCAGATACTAGCTGAATGGGTGTTTTATTCTGTTGCATCATTGATGGACTTAGAATTGAATCTGATTATTCTTCAGACATTTTCAAGGTGTTTTTTGATATATAGATCGCAATTTTCCAAGATTGCTTAAATAATGTAGCTAAATAAATATGAAAGAAATGATTTATTTAAAGCAATGTTTTAAATTTTCCATTATAATATCCTACAGTGTGGGGTAAGAAGAAACATTAGTGAAACCACTATGATAATGCGCTTCCTCGAGCTAACAAATGCTTCAGGAGAGGTTAGACATTGAAGTCTCACAGTTGGATCTCTCTTTCTTAAGGACCTTAAGGGGTCTTAAAGACAAATTAATAATACCCTGTTTTAGCACAAAGAGCAAACTTCTTATAAGTCGTTACCATGTATTCAAGTATTTGCTTCAGCTTCTTGCCTTCTTGAATGAGAAATTTCATAACATGATTCATGTAATCCATAGGGTTCAAGCAAGACTATTTTTATATTTAGACAGCACTTATTAATGAACGATTATATAAAGCAGAAAATTATTTAGCATGTAAATATATAAAATAACAGTTAGCAAAATTACAATTTCTAAACGTGGAAATGGTAAACATAAGTCGAACAAAGTAGAAATATGTGGACGTAAAATATAATTCTTAGAACAATGGCAAACAATATAACATAAACCCAATGACCTAAGCCGTGAGCTGCGCGTTATATTAAGAACAATAAATGAATTCCTAGAAAATAATCTTTCGCCTTTAACTCTTATCGGTCCGTTTTCTCGCCCGTTTGAGACATCGATTTTTCCGATGTTCTTGCAATGTTAGTATTATTGAGTGTGAATCGATGTGTTTATGTTTAGTATAGATTTTCATCGTTTGACTGCTACACCGCTACCAAAAAATGACAAACAGGAAATTTGGTAACAAGGAAGATAAAAAATCCTCCTGAAACATAAACCGATTTCAATTATTTACAGCTGAAGGAAATATCAATGCGGCTATAATAATTATTACAAAATGTTTTTTTTAATGTTTCTAATAATGAGAACCTGCTCAAACTGTGTTATTTTTTAATTCTCCGGATAAGTGACGTCGAAATGCTTTGAGGCGGGGGCGCCCTTGGAGGCAGAGCCCCCGGGCGGCTCTTCGTCTCCACGTGCTCGTCGGGATGGCCGTGCTGGCGCACGGATCCGTTCTTCTATCGGGCCGTGATGCTGCTGGACGAATGTATGGAACAGACGTCGAATAGAAAGACTTTCTTCTCTAAATAACTATTTATTCCACACGAGAGAAATCTGGCTGCAGGAAGGACGATCTCCCACATTCAAGGCTAACCGACGACTCTCCCGACTCCCGTCTCCTGCGCGTCACTACCCGACCGGCACGCGCAAAAAGCGATCCGTCGGTATGCAGGTGCAATGTCTCCGTAGGGTCACAAGAGAGGGCACTGTTAAAATAACACATTGCACCTGGAGAGAGACGGAAGATGTCGCTGTTAATCCACTCGGATTAACAGCGCTACTACGTGGGGATGATAAATGGCCCACGTGACAGTATCATCCAATTTGTATGGTAGGATGATCGCGTATTTGCGAGCGAATTCCATTGATTCAAAAAGAGCACTCAGAAAGAGAAAGACAGAGACGAATAAAACGTAGCGAGCGATTTTGAACAATTAAGACAATATGTTGAGAGCTTCTTTACATTTTTTCGCTTCCTGGTGATCGAGAATCTGTTTCATCTTTTTATAACAAGGAGTACAATTACTTCTAATATATTTGCCATGCGGATTTTTATGAATTTATAAGCCGCGAAACACCTTTTTCGCTTTCTTCTTTTTATTCTTGAGTCTAGCATTTTCCGACCACAACCATTCTCTTACTAGAAGCTCCCGGAATTTTCTAATTTGAGTATAAAAAAATAGTGATATTTTTGCAGGAAAAGTATGCTTTTCAACCGAATGAAGGTTCTTGGTCTGAATATCTTTCGAGATCAACCTCAAAAATTGCATTCCTACCCTTGTCTATTTGCACTTCCTTATCTTCACTTTGTTTTCGTTAGTTCGTCTAATGACAGAGTAATTGATGAAGCTTATCGATCTAAGATAAATAACACCTGAGAGAAGACGTCCTACATGTCGCATTCTGGTCGTCTGTGTTTATTCTAGTGTGCTATAATATCACATTGCTATTCCTTCTGTTTACGCTCCGACTATCGAATTAGGACCCAGTGAGAAACGACACTGATTCAGGCTGGGCGACGAGAGTGTTAAATATAAGCCTCATACGCGCTGCTGCTGTCACTGACAGATAAGTGAATTTGTACGGATGATAAGTGGCGGACAAGCAAATATAGCACCTAAGACTATGAAGATTTTAAATAAGAAATATGATTTTATAATTCTTCTAATTATTTATTTCGCCAATTCAAAGGGCTTCTTTCTTTATGACTTTCTCACTATTGGACCATTGTCGTTCAATTGTTCAACCATGACATTAGTATGCCCATGAAGTCTAATTTTATGCTTCTACGCACATTTTTTGATTACTTCAGTACTAGTATTTATTTTGAAGTCATTATGGATCACGAGCGAATCAAGAAGCGTTCATCATATTCAATTCTGGAATATGATGATTCAGCGAGCTTTTTAAGCTCGATCTTATGAAATATTTCTAAAGATAGTGAATTGGGAAAAAAATGCAAATTAATCAGACTGGCTGCTGTCAGATCTTTGATTTTATTTTTATGAAGCGATCAAAGCAACCACTTCCATCCCATTACTTTTGGGATTCGATCTGTTTCGCCGAGTACTATTACTGTCCTCTTATTCAAAGCGGCTTACATGCGCCAAGCGTTGAAAGAATCATAACTCGATGAAGAGACTCGATGAAAGCTTTAAGCTTCTGCAGACGTCAGTCGTTTAAATTTAGCCAATTATAACGCAATAAACCTGGCGAATATCATTCTGTTGATAAATATTCTCGAATTTAACACATGGACAGAAATAATATGCTGTGGTACGATCGCTTGTGAACACCTTGTTGTATTGTTGCACTCGGCAGTGCCAGTAATTACTTTGACCCCTTGAGGACCTTGGAAATTTGTCGACCAGGTCAGCGATGTTGACCCATTACATCCGAGGCAACGAGTTAACATCTCGCTACTGAGTTATGCATCGCCGATGTTATCTCGCTATTTTACGACTTGCAGAGGAGTTATTTGCACGTGAAAATTCGTTCGAAATAATCACACCGTTAAAAACTTTTTAATTAAATTTAATTTAAATATGCAAATTGCACCGTCGGTAAGAAGGCTCATTTCGCAGGTTCATATGTAAAGTGCCATAATATGCATATATTTATTGTTTTGCGATGAATATGTTTGATATGGCTAATTTGCAGACGATTTTACTTTAATGACTGAAAGCTCAGTCTTCTGAGTATAATTATATTCGATGTTGAGACAAATTATACGTATGGAGCATTTAAAATGACAGTGGGCCGACTATGTAGCAAGGTGAATGGAAAAAAATGGACAAAGGCCGTCATGCAATCGTACTAAAGAAATTCAAGTCGATTAAGTGTATTTAACACTATGTTTAACGAATATTTTTAGTAACTTACTCCACCAATACGGTTATCATCCAATAAAATTATATCAATGTTTTTGGTTTATTTGATATATATTATTTAAATCGGCTTCGTTTTCTTTGAAACTTATATCAGAGACATGTATATCGAGGTGACGTATTGATATTTGGTGCTACACATTAGATAGAAGATCAATTTGAGTATATATTCGTATCCTTTCATAACTAATAATCAACAAAAATACTAAGAAATAATAGTAAATGTTTTTGTAATTTTGCTCATGAAATTCTAGTGTGTGCGGCAAACTTAGTGTTAACGCATTCAAGCTAAATTATAAAACATTAGTGTGTTCCTGGGATCAATATAAAAATAATAAAAAGCATTTTAGTCTCATCTCAAACATACAAACATATTTTTTTGTAGTTTCAGCAATTAATTTTTTGGGGGCTATGAAAGATCTTTTGCTACGTTTTACACATAGATCCTATGTCCTAAGTGTCAGGGTTGTCGAAATAGATTTTTTTTTCAACATTTTAACATGAAAATACACCCAAAATTTCACCTTTAAATCGTCATAACTTTTTAATCTATGGATCGTAATAGCATGAAATAATTGATTTTGTATATTGCAATGTATTTTTGATCTAAATTCATCATTATTTAATGCAATATACTGTGAATGATCTAAATTCCGATTAGTAGATTTGCGAAGCACAAGAATCGGCTTTGCATCCAGCGTTCCCACAGAAGCACAATGCGTATGTATTTAAGCAATAAACCAGGCATTTTTCATGACGATCAAATAAAAATGTATATATGACGAGGGAGTTTTCCTTGGCGGTCTACATTACTGCTTATAGCTACCATTATAATTTTTTTCTAAAAGTGACTTAATGGAGTTTAAAAGTGCCATAGATCACGACAATATTCAATTACTTTTTAACAAATTATTTTCAATTTTACTTCATATTTCATATTTTTTGTTAAAGGAGAAACGTATGTACATTTTTTCAGATGAGATTATAAAATCTGCATTATAAAACTGTAACGTACATAATTCGTAAATCATGTAATACTAACCTTTTTAAAATTTTGCTCATCATTCATTTTCATCCGATTTAAGGGAGTTTTTAATCACTATATACATATTTACTGATGTAAAAGTATTTATAGGAAATGGTTCTTGAATACATCGCCTCAATATGAAACTATTAAAGTTTAATTCCCTGGCTTAATTCAAAAATTGTAGATACATTTGTTTAATGTATGCTTAACCATTATCTCAGTTGTGAAGCTTTAAATATATTTTTTTAATTGTTCGTTGAGCTTTCGAATTAGACCCAAACAACCTGTTCAAGAACAAAACCTTATCAACTAATGACTCAAGTCATTGGATTTAAACTAACTCTTAATTGCCATTGTTTCCCGTTATTCAAGAGACGATGTACCATTGCGTTGTCATATGATGGTTTTCATTATTAAGGGTTGTTGTGGAAGAAACACTTCATTACTATAATATGGACTCTACAAAAACACCATAACATTGACCATATGTTCTTTACAGGGATTGGATTGTCAAGAAGAAACAAGAAGGCATGTTAAAATAATCTCGTTCATAATCGCAATTAAATATTTAAATATCTTTATTTTTAAAATATCAGCCAATTTTAACACGTTCCTTGCCGATGACATTTTGTTTATATATTCTTATCTGCTCGAGGGCAGGACAACCGTTTATGGTTTATGATACTTATATTATATTTTCTGCTTAAATCAATCTATTTGTTTTGTAATAATTTGAATTTCAATTACTCTTTTATCGTATTAATTATAAGAATTTATTAGCTAATAAGATTTTCTGCTGAATTCAATAATACGTACTATATACTATGATATATCTATGTAAATATATTAATATATATTTTTCTTATTCGTGATGTTAAAATGTTGCCTACGTTAGGAGATAAACGCGCGCAAAGCTCCCCCGTACGTAATGTGTTATAAATTTATATATTTAAAAATGAATGTGTGTCGCGCGGCGAGGGGTTTGTCATGTATACATTCTTATACCGTTCATCCTATTGCGATGAAACTTTGGTGAGTTATTGGGCATGTATCTGAGAAGGTTTTTATATTGGTATGATCATTATTCGTATGCGGAATTTGTTTTGTGTCCCTATTTTTGTTTTGTGTCTTTCTACTATTTTTCAAGGAAAAATCCTCAGCATATCCCTAGTCTCTATCGAGATAATAGTTATACAAGCACTCTTCGATAGGTTAAATGTGTAATATAGAAAATATGGATGTAACTCTATAAATGGATATTTATGAGTTCCTAGAATTGCAGTCGACTGTCTGTAGCTGCACTATGATGATAATGATGATTTGCTATATAACATTGATATATTAGCAATGTCGAATATTCCATTTAATCAATAACTTGTTTTGAACAAGTGACCGTTTGGGATTAACTGTATCCATGTGTGCTGGGAATGAAGTTTAAAAGATTATTGCCGCGTCTTTTCTGACTTTTATGATTACGAAAATATACAGGGAGAGCGACGTATCAAGAAACCTTAAAAAGCAATGCTTTTCATGGACACATAGCGGTAAATTCATGCGGTCTGTATTAATTAGCGTTGTCTGAAGAGAAAGACTTACGCGACAATAAAAATGTTCCGCATTTCAAAGTTGTCCGATAGCCACGCAAGAAAACGAAGAACCGGTTAATTTTATAGCCTAGTTGTGAAACTCGACAAATGCTTGTCTCCTCAACTATACGACTCTTATTATTGAACTAACTGCCTCAAGTGTCACTTCAATATTAATGCCATCATCTTGCCTAATTGGCGACGGTCACGTATTTTCGCACATCGAAAAATATGATCCTTCAGTTTCAACAATTGATATTTGGCCGTTTGATGCACTTTTCGGCGAGTCTTCCACATCTTCCATGTCTTCGTCGACCCCTTTTTATCGTGAAGATCTGGTTTCCTTTACCGGCAATGTGTTAATAAAGATTTATCAGCGCATTAAAATAGCTGTATTAATGAACTTAATTAACAACTTTTTTGTTGTCGATTTTTTGTGGTTCAGTTTCGTATTATAAATGAGCACAAGCATTAATAACCCTGAATTGACATTTCGCAATTAATTGTCGTCATGTATCAACATCATATGAACTCATTAATTAAATTAACCTTTCGTTTTGCATAAATCGGATCACATATATCAAACCGACAAAAGTGGATCTTGTCTCGTGTCATTGCATTGCTATTCGTGTATTCAAATTGAGCGGTACTTCTTTGGCGACCACTTTTTTGCCGTTTAATATATCAAACTATATATTACGCACAGTGTTGTAAATGTGCTAAAATTTTAGGAAACTATTGTTGTTTTCCCACACATAAAATATTACATTCGGAATGATTCGCATTCAATCATTTTGGCATTATAAAAGCATAAAAATGCAAACGATCAAATTCATCAGATCATCATTATCAACTTATAAAAGCAACAAGTATCCTACTTTAGGTATATATTAATGTTGATAGAATTATCAGGATCGTTGACAAATATTGGCGTTCAATATAGCATCAAATTATACACATGGTCGATTAAATTATCGACCATTAACACTATAAATACGGGACGCGCAAATCTGTATTTCTCATCCATTCTACTTTATGTACATAAAAAACACGTTAAACTTTATATTTACTCTTATATATTGTTTTAACATGTTAACATGTTGTATAAAGATACCACTAATATTATATTTAACTAAAATATTATCAAAACTTATGCAAAAAAGTCGTTTCTGAGTAAAATGTCTGTTTAAAATCTGTACATACATATTCTTCTATACAAATAATTTGAATGCATTTTATGCAATAATCATGTTTTTGCGTGTGCCCTTTTTATCACATATTGTTCTATTATATTGCTAGCAATCTAAAGTGGAAGTGCAAATCTAAAAATAATTTGGAGCGACGATTGGCCACGAATAAACAAGATTCTACTTAGATCATAATTTTAGCAGAAACAATCACCGAAAAATGCTCTCTACTCGCATTTTAGAATCCAATGCGTAAGAATTAATACACAAATGGAATTGAATACATAATGAGAAGCCATCAACTCGATATAAATTTCAATAAAAGCGTAAATTCATTTTAATTTCCATCATTACAGCATATTTACATAATCGCTGGTGATCATAATCTGCTTGGAAAATTAAATGGAATAGCTTTCATGAACATGATGCGAAATTATGATTACTTTCGAACGATATAATAATCATTCTCGTAAATTAATAATTCAAAATTAATACTGACAGACTTAATCGATCGAATCTGTATTTGCTTTCAGTCGATAAAAATAATTGGGAATGATTATATTAGTGCAATAATTTATTTTAACAAAAATCACAGTAAAATTTGTGTAATTTAGCCGCACACATACAATATAGTTTTTAGGTGATTTTTCTTGCCATCACTTCTTAGAAGTTTATATTTTACCCTAAAACCTCGATGTGATACAATATTTAGTACTAATTATACTGCATTTCAGCAACAATTGCGAAGAAGCCTGATATTATAATACTAGGCGTCCCGCCTAATGTGTGTTAATCCTTTCCGTTTGAGATTTTTTTCCATAGGTGCTCTATGTTGATCATGATATTTGATCGTGATCATAAATTTGGTAATCCGCAAAATAAAATATATAATGACGCAACGGAAAACATATCACCGTAACAAGTACAAAATGTCTGACTATCGTTCGGCGTCTATATATCGCCACGCCGCATTTTTGGCATAAAAATTCTCGCAATGATCTGTGCTTCAAACGGTTAAATCAAATGATCATTTTTTTGTATTCCTCGTATTCAGATAGAGATTTTTATACGTCCCTTCACAATATTCAGTTTGTCTTTTAGAAATAACGAAGAAGATGAGGCTATTGACCAGATTGGCACTTGACTGACAAAAGTGACAGCTATTAAAAATGTCAAATATTATGAAAAAACACCCTTGTAAATACAGTTACTACAGTATTTATACGCATGGATAAGGCATTGAATTTGCTAGATTAACATTAATTGATGGAAGTAAAGTTGATATTGTTTGGGAAGTCCAAACAACCAATAAAAACAACAAAAAATACTATATATTCAAACCTCTTTTTGTGCGATTTCAAAGTTATGCGGTTTTTTTTAAAGCATTTAAAAAAAATCATAAAGAGTATGTGTCGAGATATTTTAGATAAAATAGAAAATAAATTATTAACACTAACCAAAATTTAGAAAAAAATCACAACTTTGAACAGTTTATTCTTTCTAAAATTTTTTGAAAAAAAACTGTTTTGTTTTTTTTTTAAATTGTTTCAAAATTTACACTTTAAAAATGTATCCACCAAAGACATTTCCAAAAAATCCCATTACTTATGGAGTTCTCTGAATTCTTTTCTAAATAATTTTCTATTGTTCCTACCAGATTTAAGTTAGAATTAAATTTTTATTTATTAAAAAGATAAAACTGAAAAAAGGCAAAAAATGATTTTTTTTAACAGTGGCCATTCTTTGATTTTTTTTTGAGGTAGGGATTATAGCGACATCTTAACTAATTAAGAATTATATTTATATCTTCACTTTTTCTATATAAGTCATTGTTTTTTTTGTGCGATTTTCCGCGGACATCGCATAAAAAAAGTTTAAGTGTACTTCTTTTCCTAATGCCGTTAAGTATTAAATTCTGATGAAGAAATTTAGGTTCCTGTAAATGTAGCACTAACCTTCAGGACTTACACTAGCTAATATTGATTATAGTAGTCCAGATATATTATTGAATATTTGTTTAAAAATCATACAACCGAAACAATATCTATGTAACTACTATAATAATTACATTATATGTAATCTTTTTTCTTACATGTGTTGCAAATATTTAGGGACCCGTTGGAATCTTTTTTTAAAGCCTGCAAATGATTCGTTGAGAAATTGTGCATGAAATTATATTTTGGATTTATAATGTTGGTAAATGGTCCATGGCTTATAAATTAAATAAGATGACATATTTTTGAACGGAAAAACCAGTCAGTTGGCCAATGCATTCAAATTTGTTTATCATTTCTCAAATCTGGCTTGAAGCCCAGCTACAAAATGATTTTTTTGAATTATTTAAAGAAAGGTAGATCTATAAAGATGAAGCGAGTTGTGTGAATTTCTGCATTTTTGTGTTTATCGCCGCCAGTTCGAACTAATTTTAAGTATGATTTTATTTCTTCGAATATTCCAGAGGCATTTATTCGCAAAATAATAGATTTAAGAGTTACATAATCTAATGCATTTGTCGTAAATTTGAAGTGATTCAAGGAAAGCTCGTACGTGTTGCAGTGTCCGCTGCTTAGTACGTGACGCTGACGGAGCCATTTGTCAAACCAGTGATCATTAATTTGATGCGACCGCACTTTGGCCGCAGAGCCGCACTCAGTGCGCTCATTATTCATCTGCGCTCACGAAGCCCGTTAGACGGGGTCTCGGCAGACCCCCGACGGTACATTACCGTGTTTATGGACAAATTTAACGATATTTATCCTGTTAGAGCAAGATAATCGCGAGCATCAAACTTGAGCATGAATTGGACCCATATTTGGCCGAGGAATCCAGACAGGGCTTAATTAGACTGACTATAAATAAAGCAAGCAGTTGGAGCTGAAGGGAGATTCCGAATACCTCTTTCGGGCACGAAGAGGGTCTTTAAATATTCACATGTACCAAATGAAGTCGTTAAAACATTTTTGCATCCATTCAATGCAGCTTTTTGACAATAAAATGAGTGCCCGGGTCAAAAAGGACCCGCGTTCGGATGGCAGCGTTTAATTGAATCCCTCCATTGATGGATGGATTTATAAGCGTCTGCAACGATATACAATTACAATACGATACGAGTTGTCATAGAAAATATAATAGGCACAAAACTGTGTTGGTTAAATATTGTCTTCATTCGACACATTTATAAGCAGTTTGCTGTAGAGGAGGTTTATTGAAAGACCATATCGGTCTGCTGTTATATAGAAGGAAACCTGAAATGACATATAAACCTTCGTTCACAAAATGTTGCAAATGAAACAATTTATTGATAATATAAAATTATTTTTAAGGCATTCACTGCAGTAGTCAGTGAGTTAACTGACCGTTTATTAGCATGAAATTTCAATAGGCGCAGTAGAGCAAATTGGGCACACGCTATGCGCACGCACTGCGCCTACAGTATGTATTTTTATATATTACACAAACACAGCTTTATATTTTAACTAAAAAAATATATTGTGAGTACAGATAGAATATCGAACCGAATCGAGAATACTCATATAATATATACTAAGTTGTTTAATCCCTCTTTTCTTCGTTATCGCTTAAACATTGGGCCGATCCAGTCGGAATAAGCCCGCAATAAAATAAAAACAACAATACTTTCGACCGATTGTAAAATTTAAGCCGATCAATCTTCTTCGGGCAACTTCTTTTTGTAATGAGTTCGTAACTAAAAAACTGAAATTGTATTGCGCTGTTCGTTTTGGCATCTCGTACGGCCTTGTTTAAACTCTGCCACCCAATATCTTACTGTTGTAAAAGAAGTAGAAGACTCCCCGAGAGTAGAATTTAGCTCGGATTCGATATTAGTTGGAATGAGACCTTTACATTGTAGTACGATTATCTTAAAATGTTGCAAATACTGTTAAAATATTTATTAATATGCTGATATTTTAACCAATATTTTAATGCGCTGTTATCAGTAGTTTGACAGTTGTAACAGAGTGAAGCTATTAATACTCGATCTGGCAGATCCTGCATAATTACACGTATCTATAAATTATATGAATGAATTTGTTTTCATGTTTTTATTAATGTGTGATCATAGCTTAAGATATCGCCTCAATTCGATGCCTTATATGAAACCTCATTTAAAATCTCCTCCAACCACGCGATTGTCTTCATTGAAATTTACAGATAAATGATTTTATGACGGAAAATGATCCAATTTGAGTGATCTTAAGAAGGCTGGCAGTGTAAACACAGCTTAAGTTTGAATTGCGAAGGTCGAGCATTGAGTTGTCGTAGTCGTCAGCCAAGCGGTCGACTAATTGCCTCGCGCCGGCTGTCACACGCGCCCTCCGCACGCGTGCTATTCGCTTACCAACGAAGCCTTATGAAATTAACACCTTTACTTCCTCGCCAAAATTTTAAATTTCTCCAGAATGTTGGCCGAAGATAGCCTGCTTCATTGTGAACTTATTTTAGGGCCAGAATGGCCCTACAACTAAACTTTATAAGCTCATTTAGTTTTGAAACGATTCCAGTATAAAAATATTGTATGAAATGTATACACGTTGATAACAAAATTTTAATGGTTAATTTATTGTTTAAAGATTGTATAAAAATTATACACTTTTATCACAAACTTACGGAGAAACAATTATTTTACTGAACCAATCGGGAGAGTGATGTGCGCCTAAGATTCTAGTTTGATTGAATATTTATTTAAATAAATACACTTGGGTCTGTTTTTATGCAGATTTATGCGATTTTGAAGTTATGCGGTTTTTATCATTTTTTTATGCGAATGCGCATAAAAAAATCTAAAATTAACACTAGCATGTTACAATCGTTTTTCTTAATAAAGGGTGTATGTGTATAGGGCAAAATTGCCAGACTCTTGATAAGAAACGGGCAATTTTGAATTACTTGGCGACAAAATCCTACCGAGACAAGCAAATCTCTCAACCAGAGGGAATCGACCATAAGAAAATCCATCAAGAAAAATGAAGTCACCATCAGAAAATCAGTCACAAAATTAAGCTCAAAATTTGCATCGAAAAAGCACTTGTAATTTGAATTGAAGATTTATCTCAAAAACGATATCCCATATGTGGATAATTAATTAAGAAAAAAGCTCTTATGTTTCATGAACTCATAAAGCAACAAGTAGAATTCAAATTCCAACGAGAGTTTAACCTTTCCCTTACCGTGCTTAAAAAACACCCGCGCGCTACCATGATATGTATTTAGTACACCATATGAAATTCCGAATCTTTCTATTATATTTCATTTCGATATACCCATTATTAGAGTCGAGTTGTACTAAATACATCATGGTGAAAGAAAGGTTAAGATTTACATGTCTCCATATCTAATCTAATTGTCGCAAAGTTTAATCACCGATTACATTTAAAATAAGATGATTTCAACTCAAAAGGATGATGAAATTGTATTGCGTTTTTATTCATATGATTTATGCAAATTTTATATTGATTTGAAGTTATGCTGTTTTTAAAAATAATGGAAGATATTTCTCAGTTTTCTATGTACAATAGTTCAATTCTTTTTTATGCGATTTTTTTTATATGCGATCCCCCGTGGAAAGTATCTATCGCATAAAAACAAACCCAAATGTACATTTTTTCGGTTTGAATTTATATAAATTTATAATTTTGCACTAAAAATTATTAATTCCTTCGCGACGGGTGACTCATATCTGAGTCTTTTAATTATCTACGCTTGTCGACGGAAGACTCATAGATGAATCTTTTGGTAATCTTCATCGGATCACGGACACACATGAAAATGTTTTAAATTTTGATAAGATGTCACTAGACGATTCAATGAATTGATTTCAAAAAAATTTATACCTATTTAAATATCTAAAAAAAATATATCACCTGAGCATAGAAGAGATATAAAATAGAAATTTCTGGGTCGCAGTCTTCCTTCAAATATATGCTCTCTACGCCGTTCTTGCCTATACTAGAAGAAGAGGTCCCTCGTGATCAGAGTCTCGCAGTTGGAGTCTCTAAAAAAAATATTTTGGATAGATTTTAGTCATTTTATTAGATAAAAGTTGATCCACGGTCAATAAAGGACAATATTTTGTAATATAAGAGCGCTCAAAAGACACAAGTCCGATAAAAGGACGCTCAATAAAATCACAGCAGTTATCATTATTAATTATTCATTACCCATCCAAATACGGCTTTTCGAAAGCCATTAATGTTGAAGGTATGCCAAGGTGTATTTATGAATTAATTGGCATTGAGAAGAACCGATTCCTATATCCGCTGCTGCTTGTGGTTTTATATAATAATATTGTTATGAGGCGTGGGTTTAATCTCATTCAAAAATAACTGGTCATATTTTAAATCAAAATTATACAAATTTAGCATATATAAGCTCCATTATTTTGCTTAAAGCAAGTTTTTATATTATAATTAGAGATACGTGATTATCGCGTTTTGCGATAAATGCGAAATAGAAGCGATAAATGCGATAAATGCGAAATTGTTGCGAAATTGTTAAAATATGCGAATAGATGCGAAATTTTATTAAAACTGATAAATATTTTTTCCAAATATCGTTTATCTTGAAAAATAACTAAGATAATCTTCCCAGACTCTATGCTCAACTCTTGTCCATAGTCTATGATGTCACACACTTAGGTTGGTACTTGTTTTGTGTCATTTGCGTGGTTGTGAGGTTAAGACACGTATCGTAATCATTCATAACATTGTTTAATTATACTACTTGGTGAGTTTTTTTCACAATTTGAACAATGTCACGTTTTAAAAATTATCCAACGTTTGTTAATCAATAAAATATATGTTTTAGTCTCAAGAATATGGGTCGAGTAAATGTCGGTATTAAAACTTTGACGTACAGAGCCGTCAAATCCCATCATGCGTCAGCAGATAATACTTGCTTTTTGGGCCAGATAAGTCAATGCATACCGTCTTCGTGGACACTTCAAACCGAAAACAAACGTAAGCGGCTCAAAAACTCTCAAACTTCTCAAAGAATTGAAATGAGGCAGATAACGCTACTGTCAACAATAAATGTCATTGATTCAAAACAATAATAATTGTGTGTTTTAGCGATGGTTTAACTCCAATTTTACGTTCATAAATTACGAAAATCGTTATTACAGACGTGTGCGTCAACCAGTTAAAGAGAGAGCTACAGCTTACAAGGCAGATGGATTTTATGTGAATGATAAAAATATTTTAATGTGCAGGCATTGCAATTGTCAGTTAGATTGGAAAAAGAAAGACAATTTAACAAAACATATCCAATCAAATGGACACAAGAAGAAAGCTTTGACACCTGCCACAAGTAAGACTCATCAATTGACAATAGCAAATATAATAGATAGACGACAAGAAAAACCGATATTCATTAAAAATACGGTTAGCACGTGTCTCAAAGCCAACATATCCCTGGAAAAGTTGAACCATCCTGCGGTGAAAGAATGTTTTTGGAAATATGTGCAGATCAATTAAGAAGAACGTATGTTCCATTATGTGGTGCAGATATGAAAAAAGAAGTCATGGAGAAAATTAAAAACATATCTATCGTAATAGTGGTCGATGAAACTTCAGACAAGATGGGGCGCTGTGTTTTTGCCGTTTTATTTAAAACAGTGCTACCTGCCAGTGAACAAAATGTCTACTTGGCATCATGTAATATTTTGGATGTGGCAAATGCTACTACATGTTCGCAAACAATAATAGATACTCTCAAAGAATATGAAATTTCATATTCGGACATATTAGGATTTGTCTCGGACTTGGCGCCCTATATGATTGCGTGCCATAAAAGTCTCAGTGTTTTAATTGGAAATAAAATGCTACATTTTAAATGCTGGGCTCACAAAATTAGTTTAGTGGGAAAAGCACGAAGAATTCGGCAATGCAGCCATTCAATCAATTTGGTGTCCTGCAAATAGTGTTGATGTAGAAAGGTTTTTCAGTTCATATAATTTAATTGTGAACGATCGACGTACTAGATTGAAAGAATCGTCAATAGAAACATGCTCGATGATAAATTTTAATAATTATGTAAATTTAATTGATGTTTTTCTATTTTTAAATAATTTCAAATGTTTTTTACAATATATGTATGTATATTTTTTGCAAATTATGTTTAAATTAGACTATTTAACTTCAAATTTGTGTTTAATAAATAGATGCTAAATAGATGCGAAATTTTGTTATTTTATTTGCTCCAAAACGCTAAATTCAAGAATATAAACGCTATTTTTTTTAAAAATAGATGCTAAAAACACGTATCTCTAATTATAATATATACATAAACACAGTTGAACTCGGTTATAACGAGCACATCTGATGTAAATTTTATTGTTATAATTTATAACAAAAAAACTTTATTGTAATGTTTAATGGGTTTTGCTTGTTATATTTTATGCTAATTGTGCGAACATTTTGCATGCTCGTTATAAACGTGAAATAAAGAAAATAAATCAACTTTTATGTTTGTGAAGCATCATTATGTACGTATGTTTGGGATTGTAGTCTTGTTTAATATTCGTTTGAATCTTTTGTACACTAGAATATCAAAAGAGGACAGAAAGGCTTATTGAAATGCTATTGAATTGTTTTACTTCTTGGATTTTATAGCTGCAATGTATGACTTAATGTTTATTGCTTTACGTTTTTTAGTTCTTTGTATGGATATTCCACCACATTGGATTCCACCGTTGCAAGTGCCTGAAAGGCTAAGGCTTTTTATACAATTTAACTTCGAATAACGACCGAGGAGAGCCTTTGTAAGAATGGAAGACTTGGCAAAAAATACGTCTGTTGCAGACCACATGTCAAAGATCAATTTAAAATGCTAATGAAAGATAATATTAGTTCGACGTCAGCTTTTGAACCGACATCTGACTAGGACTTGAATAGTCATTGTGCTGGCCGGAAAAAAATATGTGCACTTAATACACGTTCCCCATTTAAATCAACAAGTAGAATCATGACGGAAGACCAGTATTGTCGTTTTGGCAACTTCTCCAATGCTACAATGCAGTAGAATTACCTGTAATAAAGTAACCCTTTGACCCATGCAACAACGGTCGTTTTTTCATCTATTTTGCATCGATTGCCATCTGATAAAATGGCATAGTCGAAGCATGTCAAATATATCAAATTCAAAAAGGACGTATTTAAATGCGAAGGTCCTTGTAGTGCTTTTTGTCGACAATATCTTGTTTTTCAATCACATTTTATGCATAATACAACGGACGATGTCCCGTCGATGAAGTTTTCATATATCAAATGAAATATGTAAATGCTGCGAACCGATGATATAAATTACTAATACATATTCGTCCCAATCAGTTATAGAACATTCTATTGATTAAAACGGCATTTTTATTCAAATAAAATGTCTCAACGCCTACAAATTCAAATTATTGAGCTTATATTATCAATTAATTATCATAAAACATGTGACAGACATTAAATTATTATAGTTATTAGAATTCACTAAAATAGATGAAAACATTCAGATGCGATTATAAAATTGGTGGCTGTATACATTCTCTAATAAATGATTCTATAAGAACGGTAAAGACAGAGAATTTGAAAACATTTTCGGGGGAAAACACCATAGAAGCTGGGAATAAAAAAAATATTTCAATATCGATGTGCGTGACAGACAGACATTCTTTGGACACGTTGTTTAAAGATAAGCCGATTGCCTGGAGGGACTTGCAGTTACCGGATATTTAGAGGAAAGATGACCACGATGAGGATAAAAGAAGCAACAAGTTCAGAGCAGCCACGTGTAGAGACAGATGGTAGAACATCATCATACTGTATCGCATCATGCCCAGTTATCTCAAAAATAAGTTCATTAAAACTGAATATAATGTATGTCTGTCTGTCTGTTACCTATAAAATCATATCTGTAAAATATTACAGCAATTTTCTCTCAATTTACATATACACCCAAACCTTTTTTTGTGCGATTTCGAAGTTATGCGGATTTTTTAAAGCATTTTTTTTTTAATTTCATAAAGAGTACGTATCGAGGTATTTGGAATAAAATAGGAAATAAATCATCAACATTAATCGAAATTTAGAAAAAAAATATTATTTGGGACTATGTAATTGCCTTATTGTTTTTTATTAACTTTTTTTATGCGATTTTGGATATATTTTATATAGCTGCTTCAAAGTTATGCGGTTTTATAATTCATGGAAAGCATCTTCACTTTTTCTATGTCAGCTATTTTTGTGCGATTTTATGCGGAATGCATCTACCGCACAAAAAAAGACTAAAGTGTATTTGGTCCAGTGAAGTACCTATCAAATTAAGATCTCCTTAAAAGTATGATATAATTAATTGTCTATTAAAAAGCGTATTCTTTGATAACTAACCACATTAATAGAATACCTTTTTTAATATCTTAAAATGTCTGATTTGAGGTATAAAACCCCTATTGAACTGTGTGATTGTCAATCAAGTCTACAATAAACGCTTAGATCTATAATTTTATACTAATATATTTTTAAATTTAATATACATATTAAATAAAAAGATGTTCATAAATAATTTTACGTGGATATTTTCGAAAATGATGATTTCGAGTTAGTAATAATTACATTATTAAATTCACATGTAAACACATGTTTTTTAGCCAGGAATTACGAAAAATCTACCCGAAATAGAGAAGAAAAATGTTTAAAATGAAAAATATATCCTACGGACTTATTGAACTTGCATGTTATATTTATGACACATATAATATAGAATTGGCATAAATTTCGATATAATAAAAGCAAATTACCAAACATTGTCCGGTCGCGATGTGATGCGGAATAAATTTATTTAGTTAATACAGTCAACCCTTCTATAGCGTCGAGATAGGGACCACATTATTAAAAAAAACGCTATAGAATATTAGGCACCTATACAAAATTTGAGGTTAGGTTTTTTTCAATTGTATTTTGAGATTTAAAGGAAATCAGCAGATAGATCAGATATTAGATAATATTATTATTAAGATTAATAGATATGCACGTATTACACAATCAAATAGGTTTTTAAAAAACTAAAATGGTTGAAAACCACTGTAAAATAATGCATTAAAAAATGTGTGCATTGATTTACTTGATTATAATTGGTTCCATATACAAGTAGAAGAATATTTTCTTACTTCATTTGTGATGAATATCCTGGAATGTTCTTCGACAGCGCCACGCCAATGATTCATGAAACATGTTTAGCGTCACAAAATATATTATAGAAGGGACCACTATACGAAAAGACTGCTGCAAACGCTATAGAAAAGAGCTTTATCGAAGTGGACGCTATAGAAGGATTGACTATATATCATAAATATATCTCGTATTACTATTTCATAATGTATATTTCAGTTTTTATTTTAACCGCCTAAGTACCAGCGACTTACCTGTGAATCGCTGTTTTTTCACAGAATTTTTAATTTAAAAAAATTCATTCAGTCAAAGTCCATTTTATAAAATTGTGTTTTTCTTCAACCATCAATTTGACGGGTATTGATAGAATTATGTACTAAAAAAACCCATTGAATGGATATCTCTCATACAACTTGTTTTATTTACATTTAAAAATCGAACGTCCTTGTTTTAATAGCCTTTATATCGTTATTATGTGTTATGTATCCATGACTAAGTCCAAATCAAATTATATTTTAATAGTCACATTTCTGCATTAACTGAATTCAATATGTGTAGATTCTATGATATAAACGATTTGCCAGGTATATAGTTGCGTGATATGGTACATAATTGAACCTAATTTAATTATGCGTGTGGGGCTATTTGGTTTGTTTTTGAGAGCTCGCCAGTTGTGAGATTGCACCGTTGACCCCGGCTAACCGGTAAGGCTTTTGAACCGGTTTATCCCTACTCCTTGCTTCGTCATCATCATCATCATCAGCATCACCGCTCCTACTTCCTCCATATCTGCCCTCCTCTACCGTGACACTTATAAACTTGACTCGTTAATGCATAACACTCGTATTTATTTAACGACCACAATTAACCTCTGCTCCAAAAAAAAATCTTTCCGACTGCAGACTTTGATTATGAAATTTTAGAACAGACGGACATGCAATAGGCCGTAGACTGAAATAAGACTTTAGTGATACAAAAAGTTTTTAATGATGAAAATCGGAACATCCGAATATAGAACCGCGTGGAATATCGACTCCTTCAAATGATAAAACCCAAAAAACCTTAATCATTTATTGTGTGTATAAAATATACATATAACATAATTATTAATCCAAGCTTAAGAACATCTATGAGCTCATGTTCACATTCAAAAAAAATTAAATTCTGCCCTAAATTTGACCAAAAGTTGTACTCATTTTTTAGTCTAAAACTTTGGGTCATTCTTTGTGCTCATCTGGTTTTATTCTTTCCTCTTTTTGTTCTTCAACTCATTGTCCTCGAGCTCAATCAAGCTTTTATTAGTGAATTGTTCCACACACATTTTCAAAAGTTGATTGACATCTTTATTGTTAGCATCCAAGCTGATTTATTGTACTAGAGAAAAAACGCTAGCGAACTAGACACAATGATAGCAAAAAATGCATTACATTCTGAGACATCATTTATGATTCATACAGTGTAATAACTGAGATCAAAATGTCAATTAGAGTTAACCCGCGTTCTTTTAAATAGAAGACGCCCTTAACGGATTAGTCGGTTGTAAAATATTTGGCTCCAAACTTATATAATATTATTTGTAAATAATAAGTGTTAACTTAAGCGTAAAAGTATTTAATTTAAATTCTTTTTTGCTAAGAAATGTGTGCGAAAAATTTAAAAAGGATTTCAATATAATACGAATAAAATTAACTTTTTTAAAATCATAATTGACTCCTGATCCTCTTGTTCTACATTAAAGTGGACAATATTGCTCCCTGGAGGGAGCTAAACAATTATTTAACAGTTTACTTTAATTTTGTGCAAATTTGTCAGCTTATAGTCGACTTTGAGATTTATATTACGTTGTTTGCTTTTTGGAAAGATTTACAACGCACTTTATAGTATTTTGAGGACATGTGCTTACCATTGAAAAGCAAGTTATTTTAATAGATGTTTAACTCGTAAAGTTTTTCGTTTTTTAACCCTTCTTCACCTATTTGGTAAAATTTAAATGCTTCTTTCATAAAATATCACGGGCTTTGAACGAAATTTTTCTTAAAGACAGCGATGTCTGGAGAACAAGAAAGATGTTGAATTGTCTTCCATCCAAGGCTGTTTAATTTTTCCCGCGTTATTTTGGGCAAATAACGTTCATTCTCGTTATTTTAGTCGTCTGCAATAAGAGAGGGTAGTTTTTTTTGTATTTCCACCACTAAACGGTCTAATCGTTCACAATGAAGTATTGCATTTATTGTTTGTCTAGGTTTAAGTGTTTCAAAATCAATGACTCTATTTCCCTGGACGGGCTTAGGGGTCCGTTTTGCTATCTAACCCTTCGATAGCCATTGATTCGTGCGTCCATAATTAGAATAAAGAACCCATTTCTCATCTCCAGTTATTAAGTTGCCTTAAAACGGCATTTCGGATTCCATTTTTGAAGTTGTTCGCATGCGCGATAAACAATACAAATATAAACTTGTTTAGCCTTCTAATATAATTAGAATTCGTCGAAATGGAAAGACGAATCTCTGAAAGACAAAGCTTTTTCATATTTGAATTACATGGTTTACAACGTCGAGAACATACCATTGCGAAAGTAAGAGGGCTTCTGAAATATACTTCTTGAACGTCACATAGGTCTTCATCTTAACATTTGCGAAGAAAGGGGGCCTTGGATGCCATATTTTGAAAGCCTTTTCAAGTTAAAATCAATATGATCGTCTCGAGTAGTTTTCAATTAACATCCAAATAATATGGCGTTTAATCACCCATTTTCTATCAAAAAGCTTGTGTGCTTTGATACATTCACCCAGGTGACCTACTGGGTGAATGTATCAAATTAGAGTCTAGCTGCATTATGATTTTGATGATGATTAATGATTTGAAGACAATAAAATAAGTGATATAGATACATGCATTCAGATATTTCATCAATTTACTCTGATTGAATTTGACCAAATGTCCTTTTACAGTCCGAGTGCTTACTTTATCCTCTGAGCTTTGTATTATATATAATATAAGATTTTCATACAATGATGTATTTCTGAATTATTATTTTGGAGATAGGAAAAGCTTTCTCTTCTAATATCCACCTTTATAATTCGATTAAATCTAAGCGATATGGAAGCTAATGGAAGGCAATGTTGTTATCGTTCCAATATTCTTCGGCTATCACCTTTTAGTTTGTGTACCGCCGTTGTTCCTGGTTTTCAACGCGTTCCAGGATTTCATTCATAAGGTCTAAGTAAAAATCATAATGATTTTAAAGAACTTGTTCGAGGAGAAAAAAATCATGTTACGAAATAAATGAAAATAAGAAAAATGTACTCTTTAAAAAAATGTACATTTTATATGTTTCGAACCGTTATTTTTTCATTTCAGTATCTAAACCGGTTCAATTCCGGTTTTCGTTTCGACAAAAATAATGGTATTCCTGGTATTAAGTTCAGTTCCATTTTAAAGTTCAGGCTAACATAATATTACGGCGCTGTCTCGTACACCAGAGCTGTCAAGCTTTGAACGAAACATATTGAATCATTCACT
Source organism: Stenopsyche tienmushanensis (assembly GCA_008973525.1). Taxonomy (NCBI): domain Eukaryota; kingdom Metazoa; phylum Arthropoda; class Insecta; order Trichoptera; family Stenopsychidae; genus Stenopsyche; species Stenopsyche tienmushanensis. The sequence continues at coordinate 120,534 of WACJ01000100.1, forward strand.
TGATAGCACGTGTTCTTGCATATAACATATTGGTCTAGGTAAGAAAAGATTCTTCTTAGAAGAGTTTTTAACTGGTTTTGAACCTTTTTCGCAATTAATTCTTATTTTTAAAATAGGCAGGCTGTAGTAAAATGCCAAATTTTTACAAAATTCTCGCTCTTAGGCGACAGGATGCGTGGACTGTTTATCAATTTTCATGATGAAGTCATTCATTATTACCATATAATCGAAAAAAGTGGAATTTCCAAATAACAAATTTGTTCGATATTGTAAACCTAATGTATCTTCAGTCTTTCACCGATATTCAGTAGGAACAAGTTAAGAAATACACCAACCCGATTTTTTAGGCATCAATCAATTCTGCAAAATCGGAAATTTGGAAACATTTCAAAGTTTTTGCTTACCATAAAAAGCTTTTACTTTATTTGCAAAATATATCGAAAGAAAATAGTATGTTTGCACTTGCTTCAAAAAATGTAATTCTAATATTGAATAAAATTCGAATAATCTTAATATAACCATTATTTTAATTTTATATTTCTTAAAACCGAAAGCCGGTGGAAACCGGTTTCGCCCGAAAACCGAAAACCGGTTTTAAAGAATGTCGATTTTTGTACAAGCCCTAATTGTCAGACATGTTCGTAATGATCTGATATTTTCCTTGCAGCAATAAATATAAATCGTATAAGTGTTTTGTTATGTCAGTCATGAAGGATAAATCTTGCAACCACGTCGGATCAGAAAATAAGTTTGTGTCTTGATTTTTGGTTAGTAAAAAATGACAAATTTCTTCTTTCAAATGCCAGATTTGTTTGAAAATCTTGTAGCAGGATGTAATAAGTACGTACCTCGATATAATAAGATAGACTGGAATATTCGCATTCTAATTTACCCAAGGAACCTTTCTACCTTTTGGGCCTAAAGGTGATCGGTTTTTTTACATTTTTTTATGAGAAAAGTATTATATATAAAATATTGATATTTAGTGTGTTGACTAAGCGATTTTTATTGAACATGCAAATATTTTTTAAAGTTTAACAAAGTATGGTAATGGGAGTGGGGGAAGCCATGTATGTCGGTGTACGAACGCCGACATTCTTCAGCATGGAAGTCCTATGTTCTGAACAGATGATTTTTAGCAAAAAGATTAAACATATTTTTATTTTATATAATATTGCGTATAGCTTAGACTACAATCAAAAATAAATATTGGAAAACAAAAAAATAGTGAGCGATCGAAAAAATGTTTGTGTTTTTACCCAAATTTTTTGTAGGTTTTTGTTTATTAAACAAACAATTTTGAATATTTTTAGATAATTGTAGTCTATACGATAAAATCGTTTATTATACACATGTCTGCTAAATTTCACAAAGAATGCTTATCTAAAGCATATGGGAGCACTTCCATGAGCTTGGAAAAAGTAATTTCGAAAAGAGCACGTTTAAAGTTTCTTCGTCGGCCTATAAATTTGCAAATTTCAATAATATCTACTTGAAATTTATACGGTATTCTTGGTGTATAATACTATTTATTACTTATGGTGAATTTTGGATCCGCAAAAAATTTCGACATTTTTTGTAGTAATGCCACGAAGCCCTTATTTTTTCCATTCTACGAAGCTACAGAAGCTAATTTAGATGGGGGATAAATTGTATTTTTGCAGAAGCTCATACTTTTTTTTATTGTTGTGTTGGCTGGTCCGCAAAAATATTCGCTGTGGGGCGCATGCGGCCCGAGGGCCCCGAATTTGAACAGCTCTGATGTACGCAACGATTTATTGTCGTTGACACTTTTCGCAAGTTTCGTCATCGATGATATATCATTTTCCGGCATTTAGAGGGTTAAACAACGTTCGAATATTGGTCTTCCGAATTGCCGAAGAGGACGCCACGCCGAAGATTAACCGCTAGAAATGGGTACATTATTTTTAATTTGAAGTGTCATGTTCCTCGTTTATTTATAAGCGTTAATCGCGATCAGGTCAGTAGACCGAATCGTTTAATTTAACATATTCATTAGGTTTGGGAATCGGCCGTGATCTAATAAAAGCGCCTTTATGAAGCCATTAATTGAAGTCCTGCCTGGGCGGGGAGCTGCACCGGCAGACCACAAAATTTAATACGAGCAACATGGCGATTCACACGTAAAATAATATTGTACACATGTTATCGCCTGCGGAATAATTAGAGTGGGCCCCGTCCTGATAAACCGGAAGACATTCATCTTCAGCTCGGCGCTAGAGAATATATCTCCCCACGGCGTGCTCATTCAAATTAGTACGATCGGGCGGACATAAATCAACAGCCGTAATCCGGCCTCCGCGCTAACAATGTTTTTCTTGCAGGTTTATTATCCGTCTTATAAAATTTCGCGTCGGTATAATTCATTCCCCGATCTGTGCGTAGACCGCCACCCGAATATATCGCGCGGGGTGGCTCCGGATGGGGGCTGGAAGCGGGCGGTCTGGGGTGGATTCGGGCGTGTGAGAATGACGGAGGCGTAATTTATTGGCATCTCTTAATTAGGACTAAGTCTAATTGGGGCTTAGTTGTTCCCGTTGTAACGAGGGTCTCTCCCGAGTACAAAGAGTGCCGGCTCGTTAGGGATCCGAGCGATCGCTAAACGCTCTGTCTGTGTGTGTGTACACGACCAGTAATAATGTGATACTTGAATAAACAACGCGAGACATCACTACCAGCCTCCCAAATCCTCTTATAATTAACAAGAATTATATTAGGAAAATCATAAAAAAAAGTTTCGGCGCAAGACGTCAGTTCGGTTTGTAACTTGCGGAACGAAGAATGCCGTCCGTCGTTATTTATTGCCGAGGCGTAAATTACCTAAAGCGGGGAAATAATTAAAATTTCAGCACGTCGCAGATCCTGAGGTGTTAAAATGACTGAAAATCTTGGAAAGACGATATTTTTGATGCGGAAAGGGATCATGTTCCAAATAACCATCATTCAATCCCTAACAAAACGCTAAAACCTTATTTTGCATTAAGAGCTGATTACACCAATAATAAAAGATATAATGTTCTCAAAATTTACTGGATTAATCATCGATGGCTCCAACAATCCGAATGCTTAATTTATCAACTGAGATATATTGAGTAAAAATCATTATTAACCCCTTAAAGAGGTAAGACACAATGTTGTGTCCGAATTCCAATGACTCATAAAGAGCATTCTTACACATTGAGCTCGGAGAGATACATAGACGAAGTGTGTCTTGCACGTTGAGTTTGAAAAAAAAAACAGAGATGGAAAGAGTATGTTGCGTACATCATACGATTATATTAACCCAAGTTAATTGATTTTAAGTGTATTTTTTATGTCTACTCGAAGAAATGTCCGAATATTGTGTGTTATCGCAAGTGTTTATTTATTTATGTACAAGCTTCATATACGCTGCAACAGTCCTGACAGATAAATGGATGTGTATGACGATAAATGGCAGACAAGCAAATATACCATATAAAATTATGAAGATTTTAAATTAGCTCACTACTCAAAGTATTAATACACTCAAACCTCTTTTTGTGCGATTTCAAAGTTATGCGATTTTTTATCGCAATATTTTTTTAACATATTCATTTGAAAAAATAAAATTTTAGATTTCTTGTAAAAAGGAGAAAAAGCTAATAAGAACAAGCGCTTAGAGTTTCTTTTGAAGATTTAACCAAAAAAATAATCCCAATAAGTGGCTATTTACTTCAAGAAACAGTACGTATGTTTTATGAAGAAATTGAAAAATTGGAGCCATCTACTAATTCATATTCCAGGGGAAATAAAAAGTTCAAGAAACAGCCATCGGAAGATCGAATGTTAACATCCCTTCTAGTAAAATAGATTTTGTAAACGACATACTCTAAAAAGCAAAGATCTAAAGCAGCTGCCAGTACATTGCATGATCAATACAAAGGCCTGTGTGAATGCTTCAAAAATTGCTTCTTACCTAAAGTAGAGCAGAAAGATCTTAAATTTAAAATTATTTTAATCTTCAACAATGCACCAAATCAACTGCATTGTATTGTTTCTTCCACCAAATACAACAAGAATCATTCAGCCACTTTTTCTATGTAAGTTATAGCTTTTTTTATGCGATTTTCCGCTGAACTATCGCACAAAAAAGGTTTAAGTGTATATAAATAATTGCTGTAAAGTCAATGTATAATATGGAATTCTTTGAGGGGAGGGGGAAGATAATATCAATTTACACATAGATTATGAAGATCGAAAATTTTAAGCCAGACTTACTTTGATCTCTCATTTTTTTTTCAAAAGATGTTCATTTACATTATGATTCCGTGGTCATTTTCCAATGGGAAATTATATACGTCGAACTTTATGTGGTTTTAAACTAGCTCATATAAATGTTGAGGGTGAATAAATCTAACAGCAGGCATCCATCATGAAAAATACAGGGGGTTGCGATCGACCTACAAAGATATCACTGCAACATTGACGTTGAACATATTGTATACAAAGCATACTGCTACAATCATATTAAAGCTTTAAATTGTTTAATTGGATTAGATTAATTTCAGAATAAGAGATTTTTATCAATTCCATATGTTCCAAAAATATTTTTTCAGGCAATTTTTTTCATAATTTCTAAATCAACATAGTTATTAGGCGTAAGCAATTTTCATATGAAATATTATCAGGGATAGACTTTATAAATAGTACCAGTATTAGCTTATTAAATTCAAGGAAATCGGAGTAAAACTGAATCAAAACAATTGATTAGGAGTATTGATACTTGCAATAACTCAAATTAGTTAATGTAGTAAAAATATTTTCCACAATTTGATTTTGAGTATATATGATAAGCGTCCAGGAACTATTATATTTCACTAGTCCAACACTTGGTCAAATCATAAATAGTCCCATACAATCGTTGACAAATAAAGTTCTCGAGATTGCGTGCTGAAGAACGATTACAGTAGGGTACGAGAAATTTAAAAAAAATAATTAGCCAAAGCAGCTGTCGTAAAAATGAATAAAAAATGATAACGTGACTTTAATTCACAATTGCGTGTGCCCATTTCATACAACACTGCCTTTCATAGTAACGCTACTTAGAACCAATGATTATAAAGTGAAAGGATAACGATTCCTTAAATACGTTCAAAATCATTAAAAATACTTTTATCCGAAAACACCCACAATTTCACAACAAAACATGTATTTTTTCCCCCAATAAACAACCGTGGGCATCGTGATTCCCAGGGACATCACAAAAGACCCATGTTAAAATTTACCTGATGTAAAAAAAATTCAACCTCACAAAACGTTTAAACCAAAGCTCTCACTTAACCTTTAGCAATCCCAGGAGTTTTAGACTCAACCTTGAAAACAAATTTAGGAGTTATTTTAAGCATAATTACGATAAATATACTTTGCAAATAAAATGCAGAAATTGTCAGAAAGCCAATTAAAAAATGAAAGCTTTGACACCGTCATTATTTTAGTAAAAAAATATATCATCACATGAAAACACCTTTGCCTGTTAAGTCACCCCAATTTTGGTCGTTAATATCTGCTCTAGCGTAAAAAAAGGGACGAAAAACACATGATATGTATCGAGGCGACATCAAAAAATTAATAAAAAAGCAACCTATATCCCTTTAGACATAATTATACGTTTGGTTTTCATATTATATAATAGTTTGATCGAAACTTCAGATTTTTTTGATTACTTATAATATGTATCTTTTTTGCAGGGTAAGCCACTCATCATCTCTTCTCGGAAATTCGAATGACGGCAGATCATTTTTAAACAAAGAGGTAAATAATATGATTTTATTAAATTATGGCACCCCCTATTAATATTCAACGTTCAACGACGCAACCTAAAACAGGCCCTTTCTTACTAATTTATAATTATATAAATCGGGGCTTTTCGATCGATCAACAAACAATCCGTTAATTATAATACTGATCTTTTCCAGTCCTAATTGACTTCGAAATAAATTTGAATTTTATCTCAACGATATATATCAATTTATAAATATTATATTAGCATCGAATGAGAGATGCTGTTTTGTTTATAAGACACCTTTTTCAAAGCAAAGATTGATGAATAATCATTCTCAAGCATCTTGAAAGGGTTTATAATTATTATACGTTACAATTATGATCTTATTGAAATTTTAAGACTGTTTGTTTGCAAAAAATCAGATTTTATGGAAAATATCCATTCATATCGATTTGATCTAACATTAATTATATTTAATATTTAGTTATTTTTTCTTCGTTCTTTAAAGATTCACATTCTCTCTGTACTTGTCTTTTTCATCATTTCCCTTTTTACATAATGGAAATTTTTGCTAAAATTTTAAACTTTGTTTGTGTAGTATATAATAAAATAGGCACGCTATTGATGTTTTATGCTACATATAGCACACACACACGCACGCATAGCAGAAATGGCGCGACGCATGCGCATAGCATTTCTATAATATACAAGTAGATTTTGCAAAGGAGTAGTGATACTCAGCTAATAACGCCACTCCAGAACAGTCAAGAGGAAATAACATAATTAATCAACGATAAGAATAATGCGAGTATCTTAATTTTCAAAACAAACGCCTTTTCTCAAGACAACACAAACAATCGACTTTAGACTTCTAGACACTCGTTCTGTTCTTACATAGGTTAAATAAATGTTAATGAAAATGTATACCTTGTACAGTATATTTGATAAATAATAAAAAAATGGGCATCTCGTTCTGCGCCGAATTCTCAACGAGCATTTAAAGTAGTGTATGGGTCCCTTTACAACACGACATTGCTACCGATAAATGAGTCTATGATAAGATGCAAGACTGTCTTTGTTTCCGAATTTCCGTTAACCTTTTGCGTACTGTGCTAAAAAGCACCCGTGCGCTCCCATGATATGTATTTGATACACCATATGAAATTCTGAATAAAATATCTATTATATTTCATATAGGTATTCCCATTATTAGAGTTGAGTTGTAGCAAATACACTTAGGTCTGTTTTAATGCGATAAATACGCTACACGAGGAGACGCATATAAAAAATTCGCATAAAAAAAGAGCGCATAACTTCAAATCAATGTGATATAATGTATCAAAAATCGCATAAAAAAGTTTATAAAAAATTAATATAAATAAAAACACAATACATATTTTTTAATAATTGTTTTACTAAAGTCTATTTTACTCGATAATTATAGAAATGTCATACTTAAGCTTTTGAAAAGACTTGCCAGATTTAAAAACAATTCCGTTTACCCATCGCTCTATACACACGGTTGTAACTTACACTAGTCTTAATTTTAGATTTTATTTATGCGAATTCGCATAAAAAAAGCTTTATCATGTATCGAAAAATGAGGGATGGGTTCCATCATTTTTGAAAACCGCATAACTTTAAATTCGCATAAAAACAGACCCAAGTGTACATCATGGTCAAGGAAAGGCTAAGAGCATTCTCATAGAAACGAACGATAGATGAAAATACTGAAGACCCAATTGTCTCTCATTAAATTTAGGTTTAATTTTATTGGCCAGTGATCAATTTTGTAAAAAGCTCTAAAATCATATTTTTTCTTTATTTATATATCATTTTGGCGAATCACAAATTGAGTGTCGATAAAAATGGTCATTGGGAACAGATTGATGGACCTTTTGTATTGACATAGGGAAGGCGATTTTTTGACAAGCATTGAAATGTTGAGCTTATTTTATACAAGGGCGCATATTGATAGGCATTTGAGCTTTTGACTAATATCAATGGCGATCCTCTGAAAAGGACCTTTCGTGAACGAATCGGGATGGCAAACATTTTTTTTATTATAAACAATGCGTCCTTATTGCATTTCTCGGAGCTCATTTGACTTGCTGAATTTATGATTGCCGTGTAAAAATGAATTACGTGCAATAAATTGAGATTTATAGCGGGCTAATGGAAGTAAATCTTAAATTTCTGCCCATGATCTTCGGCGTATTGAATTCAACACAACGGTTGTATATCACTGAGAGCTGCTCGGGATATAAAGGACCGTATACTATTTAGGGCGACTTTGTGAAATCCAGCAAAGGGCCCAACAGTCATGAGCAATGATCGATGGTAATGGAAAGTGGATTCAATGCAACAGATTTAATTATATCTTCTTCGATGACAGGGTCGATTATGGACGCACGTACCTGGAAGCACTTGAGGTTTTTGACTTCGGCAAATATGGAAGCAGTCGTAACCCTTCATCGATTGAATGGCAATTACCCGCATTGAAGATATGACGTACAGGTAGCCTAATTGTACTGGCGGCCCACATGTTGAACTTTTGTGATATCTCACCATGACAGGCGTACTTAACCTCTACGCCGCTTAATAACTTCATTTATAGTCTTATTTTATGAAGTCAATAATTCATTTAACCATTTGACTCGAAGTTCCGTTATAACCAGATAGGATTATCTCATCCATTGGTCACGATATCTCTACTGCCGATACTAATAATTCATTCACTAACTTCCTTTTAAGACAATTATTTTATGAACTCTGGATTTGCTTCACTGTAGCTGTATCAACTAACAGGACAATCGTATTTGGACATAATGATTCATTTCTATTAAAATCCTTAACTCTTTCCAATCCTCGTTTCACCCATTTGAGACAATGATTTTTCCGATGGGTTCTATGCTGAGAATGAATTATTATGTTTATAATCAGCATAGATTGTCAAATTTCACAAATTCTTACCAAATATTGTAAATAAATATAATAAAAACATCTTAAACATAAAAATCATTTTCTTAACTCTGACCTTGACAAAGTGGTAACTCTTCAAGTTTAAGTTACATTTTTATTTAACCTTTCCCTTACTGTGCTAAAAATACCCACCGATGATATGTATTTGGTACACCATTGTTACTTTTATTGATTATATTTGAGGTTGAAATGTAACAAAATTTAAGTTATAAAATGATACGAAATACATCACCGGTAGGGAAAGATTAAAGAATTTAGAAGTTGACATTTTTCATTCGTTTACAAATTTTATGTGACTTTGGAAGCTCAGAAATAGTTTTCTTTAAACCTTTAAATTTAGATTAAAAATACAAAAACAGTTGCATACTTCATGTTATTATGACTACAGATAAAAAAGCTATGATAAAAGGTGAAACTTTGAATATATTTTCAAAATGTTGAAAAAAATTCTATTTCAACAACCCTGACACTTAGGACTTAGGTTCTATGTGTGAAACATATCAAATAACCCCTTCAATCCTCAAACAAAAAATCGGTTCATAACAATAATTCATTCTCAACATAGAACCCGTTAGAAAAACCAATCGCGAGGCGCTCATTTGTAATGTCAGCGGTCCGAAAAACGGACCGGATGGACCCCACAGACCTTGCGGCCACTCCATCCTTTTTTAGGGATTTTTGCAGCATTTTCGAGGATAAATGCGTATTCGGGGCCTTCTTTGATCTGTACGATCTCGGAAGCTCCCTCAGAGGCTAATTTACATAGGTAGCTCGCGCCAAATGATATCGTGAACGAATCTAGAGGAAGTCTACCCATAAAAATGATATACTTATGAATCTTGTTAATTTATGCAGCTATCTTAGCTAGTTTATTTTTAGTTTTAAGTTGCAAAATCTAGCTGGTTTTTCCTTCTTCTTCTTGAGAATCTTACGGTTTATAAGCCAGACACTTTATATTATAGTATTTTTTAAAAACAACAATCGTCATTTATACGTTAGGTCGGATACTTTTGGGACTATCTTTGCATATTATTTTAAAATATACATTATAATAATACTTAATACTAGCTGGTACCCGGCGCGTTGCTGCCACAGAAGTATTAATTCTAAAAATATCGTTTGAAATTTAAAAGATTTATCTTGTTTAGGAATGATAAAAAGATGACATCGATAAATAATATAGAATCTTAGTAATTCAAATTCGTGATATGCCCATCATCATCGAAAGCCATTGATTTTTATATACAAGATCTACTGTAAGTTAATTGTACTATACTTATATTATTTGAGATAGAGCAAACAATAAGTTGTCAAAGTTTTATTGTAATCGAATGAACGGTATGGCAGTGCATTAAAAACGGACAAACAAACATTGATTTTTATACATTAAACTATACCTATGTTACTCACAGAATCCTTAGAAATAAGTGGACGAAGTTTTATTGCAATCCTATGAACGGTATGGCAGCACATTTCGAACGAACAAAACCCAATTCATTTTTATTAATTAGATTATAATTATTTAAGTTTAAAAAAAATGGATTTTCGATGGGGGCGCAAGTTAGATACTTGATTGCCTTTTTATTGTCACAGTTTTGATGTGTTTGATATGTCATTTTGATGAGAAAATATAACAAAAAAATACATGCATCTTCACTTGGATGATCGTTTATAGTAGGAACTTCCCAGTTGGATTCCATTAAAAATATCTTAAATTCGATCAATTGGAATTGAAAATAATCTTATTCCATTCACTCATTTTCCAAATGCATCAAATATGTCTATTAAAAATGCAAAATGTTACATAACGTTTCGAAGAATTTGCAACAAATCTTGATAAATTGTATGGGTTTTAAATGCGAAGATCTTCAGTGGATGATATAGAATCCTTACATGTTAAACTTTATAAAAATTGTATTTATTAACAAATTTATCTTGTATAAATGTGGGAATTCTTCAATGCTTATTCTTGTTATAGTAAGAGAATAACTCACAGGGTATTTATGTGCCCTTAGTCAGATGTGCGCAACAATTTGTTTTTAAATTGTGATGAATTTTCATAAAAATATTGTGATAAATCAAAATTTTAATCCAATATTAATAAGATAAATATATCATAAATATTTGAAAATTTTAATATTGTAATGTTTTAATAGGTTATTTAAAAAAAATGCTGTTTTGTCATAAATTATGCATATCAATTATATGATTTGGCACCTCAAAAAACTGATTGCTATCATTATTTAATTCCTGCATTTATACGCAATGAAAGTTGTGCCTACTCTGCAAACAGGACTCTGATTGCCCTAAGAATCCACGGGATACGTCATAAACATAGTGCTTTATTTGCCATCATGGTATGTGAAAAGGTTTATGCTCTTATAGAGAACGTGATATAATCTCTAGAATATATGGTTCATTAATAATAATATTTTAAATAAATATCTGAGAATGCGCATCTCCCTTATAAATTATCGACATTCAGGTAGACGAAAGTGAATAATTTATTGCTAATGTCGCCAAAGATTCTAGAACTTCTCATAAGTAATTTCCTTCGATATTGTGTTCAGTTTGTATGAAAATATACGATTGTGGACATAAATATCTGTTGTGGTGGTTAATAGATGTGGTTAGCGGGGCGTCCTGTGGACTACATGATTGCCATTTTTTACGCAGTGTCCTTTGATTTGTCCTTCAATAAAGTAGAGCGGGTTCCTGACCACCTGGTTCAGGTGGTTGTGAAGAGGTGAAAGGAGGCCTCTCCCACAGACACCTAATTGCCCGCCATTGTGCTCGACACTTTAATGTAAATGTGAATAGCTTTTGATTTGTCGGCCACCTCCTATAAGCCCCTGCTTACATTGCAAGCTCCCTGATGGCCATGTCTAGTTTCAACTTATCATTACGCCATTTACAAATATAATACGAAATAGCATTTGAACCAAACATCATCAAAATGCTTGCGATACGCCCTGAATAGATATAGCCTATGAATAATATAATATTCAATTAAAATTATTTAAAAAACAAGTGATTGGATGTGCAACAATAATCAAAATATGATTTTAAAATAATGATAATTTCGCTACTTGCTCATACACGTAGATCATCTCTTATCTAAATTTTCGACTTTGAGACCTAATCGAGATACCTTGGACATGTACGACGAAACATTGTCAACAATTGCCTGCTTAATTCGAGTCTGCCATTTTCGTCGGGTAAATTATATATTAACATCTTGAGGAGTACAGTCGCGTATTTGCGATCGAATTCCAGTGTTTCAGAAAGAGCATTTTGACACGTTGAGCTCGGAGATTGTAAATGGAAGACAGAAACGGAGAGCGTGTCTTGCGTATATCGTACGATAGTATGGATAACCCAAATTAATCGATATAAAGTGTATTTTGAATAACAATAACATGGGGATCCTTATCTGACCAGAGCTGTGTGATTTAAATTTGGAATTCTTAAGCTAAGATAAATAAATAGATTAATACTGTTTAAAAATTAAAGAGATAAAAATAATTATATACATATATATCGTATAGGGTAGGAAATAGTTTAGAGTCTTACTCGCGGCCCCAAAAAAGGGTGCGAGCTCACTAATTGTTAACGATCACTAAGAAGGGCCTCTACGACTCGGTGAAGATAGTAGAAAACCTCGGGGATGCATTTTCTTCCGAAACTTTTACAAAAAGCCCTAAAATTAAAGGGCGTGATCACAGAGTTTCCGTGTCCAACCGGTCCAAATTTCGGACCATTGACACAATGAAAGATGATTTAAAGTCTATTGTTTATGTGTATGCTATAATTATCGACTAATAATGATAACCCAAATGAATTGACATCAAGTGTATTCTTTATGTTTGGAAATTACTGAATATTGTGTGCTATCAACAGTGTTTATTTATTGATATACAAGCTTCATACACGCTGCGCGATCTTGAGAAATAAGTGGATTTGTACGAACGATAAATGGCGGATATACAAATATAGCGTCTACGTTTAAGTCATTTTAAAATTAGCTTACTATTTAAAGGATCAATAATATAATACATAGAATTTCGAAACGTCTTAGATTTGGGACCAAGTGACAGCAAACCCATTGAAAGACTTGACATACGCTGAATTTTGGGTATCTATTTAATTATTTCCGTGCATATGCATTTATGCTAGTTTGAATACAAGACAAAATATTTTTAAATTTATGTTTCTACTGTAGGCCATTAATTTCCTATTTGTTTATAGGATTTGGCAAATTTTAGAAAACATTAAGAGAAATATAATAATTTTTTAAACGAAACATATTTGTATTTTTAGGGTTGAAGTATATAAACTAGAGAAGGCCTTAATTTAATTGCTGGAACTCAATCAAACCAAATTTTCATTCGCTTATGACATGCACCGAACCGAAAAAAACCGATATTTTCGAACCAGTTCAGTTACGGTTTTGATTCCGCCAAGAATAATAAAAACCCAAAAATATATTAAAACCATTGTGCGTTTATATCGTTGCGGTTCAATATACTGATCGCTGAGTGAGAATAGATGCTTCCGGGTCGTAAATCAAAGATCGTTGCTTTTGTTTGATCAGTTTTAATGAATCTGAATACTGACAATGTAATTTAGAGCACTTGTTTGCACATATTTACTGTATGTATTTAAATTCTTGATTTTCTTCAAAAGTGCGTGCAAATTGGCGTATGTTTTTATTGTTGTTTAAAACATTGCTTTTGTCATAGTATAATAAATCGAATGGAGATAGTCGTCATGGAATTGTTGTTGAGTGGGAGGCGAACTGAACTTTTAGCAAGTCACGCCCGGGTCAATTCCATAAATGCAGGTCACACACTCGATGAAAGTCTTAGAGATGGAACCTATTTTCTAGTTTTACTGCGAAGTATATTTAAACGAATGGTGAGTCGGATCCGACTCATTGTGTACAGCGGGCAACTGCTCCGGTACAATTGAACGGCAAATGAACCACAAAAATTATGTCAGCCTGTCTCCACAATGGGTTTTCGCGACCCGGCTGACTTATATGACATAATTCCAGGGCAGATGTTGATCCGACGGTGCCCGGCTCCGGAGTGTATGACTTCATTTTTTTCGAATTCGCACCAATCGCCGATGCCATTGGGTCGTTCATGCACCGGGCATTAATGCACAATTATGACCCCTTATTTTGCATCATCGCTCCAACAATTAGCGAAAGCAAAAAGCGTCTGATGATGTATTTGTTGTGCAATCATGACACCGATTCATATAGTTCAACTATAGCATTTCAGAATTTGAGCGGCGTGATTGTCAGCAATTTAGCCAGTAAGCGTGCACAATAAATATAATCATATAAACCACAAACAAAATATTTAAAACGGCCTTCTATAAAGAGTTTGATAAAAAATCTTTAGGTAAGAAAACATTTTTTAAATCGAATTTTGAATGACTTTGTGTGTTAATCTTTCCTTCCCTGTGAAGTATTTACTACAAATCGACTCTAATAATATTGTGGTTTTTAAATCACATTTTTCATACGGTGTACCAAATACATATCATCGGAGATTGCGGGTATTTTTAGCATAGTAAGGGAAAATTTCACTCAGAATAACTGTATATCCCTTGAATTACGCGGTTATTTGTACGTCTGAACAATATTTTTGACAATAAGACAATCAGGCTGTTTACCCCACTTATACACTTCCATTTTCTAGCTCCTTCATTTTACTTTCAAACTTCTTTGCGCTCTCTGAAATTACGATAAAGTCGCCTCAGTGTCGCCCATTGATTTATTTATTAAGAGCATTTTATTTTTCATGCATTACGATGGCTTTAAAGTTATACCAATGCCCTATTTTAGCGTACCTCCAAATTTATTTCGAAATTCACATTGGAATTCTTCCTACAATCCGACTTCCTCCTAACAAATACATGGATATTGGAGGTAAGTCAAAGACAAACTTTCACGAATGATATATTAGCGCGTACATTTTGAACCGGAGATTAATAGCTTATTTCGAATTCGACAAAGAAAATATTATTCTTAAATAAAGTCTACATTTGGGTAAATTGTGATTTCGAGAATTAATTTCATATTAAAATAATATTTAATCTGATTAAGTTTGATAGTGATATCCTGGTTTCGAGCAATTATTATTCAAATGATCAGTTGCTAATATTTTTATGGCACTTTGTAGTCTCTTAAAATGATTCAATTGTTCAATCAAAAATTGTCAACGTGGCGTATGGATCAGTTTGATATGACCTAAATAGGTATATGCATTTTCATGGCAACTCGCTGCTCCAAATTATTCATATCTGATTGCTGCACTATCTGAAATATGTGCAATAATTTTATCATTACATTATATAAGCTATCTGTAATTATTTCCGATGCATTCCGGGATTGGAGTTGTTGTATTCCCGTAAAATTTCCGATTTTCTGACAAATTATTTATTTCCGTCGCTGCAGATGAATACATACATACTATAATACTTTGATGTGATTCGTAATTATACTACGGAGGAATACAAAAATTCTGAACGCCGTATCTATTATATTTCATATCGATATTTCCATTATTAGAGTCGATGTGTAGTAAATACATTACCGGTAGGGAATGGTTAATATAACAATTTGAAAAACATATATGTACTGTATATATGTATACATATATTAAACACTTACTGCCTCTAGGTGTCGCCTATGCTCGCTTATTAGTAATTACGCCACTGTTTCCAAGCGTCTAGAATTCGGCGAAAATGTCTCGATTTAGTAGCCTTCAACGTGCTGGTGAGATGTACGATTTTTTATTAGATAAAAATTTCAAGCCCGAATTTTTCGGGATTACGTTTACTAATCCCGGGATTCATGAGCACTTAAAATTGTTCGGGATCCCGGGATTGGATTCCCTATCAGGGATGCTAAATGATTGAAGCGATGTATATATACATATATTTTTTGATTTATATTATATAAAATTTAAGGCGAAATTGTAAGAATGATCGCGAAGAAAATTGTTGAGGGGTGGCTTGAGATCTCCTCAAGCCGCGATGGTGAATGGAGAGCGCCGAGGGGAGGTGTCACGGCGCCCCTGATTGACCCCATTCACCCCTAATGAGATATTGTCCCCACAGGGGCGGCCCGCGCCTGCACGCAGTTACAAACTAAACCAATCCACTAACCATTCACCTCACCACTGATGAACTTTCAATTGTCACATTATTTCTGCAAAAATACGTGACGTTACGTAAAGATTTTTACGTATCGTCAATATAAATCCTGAACGATTTGCAAATAAGAACGCGATCGTATTTCTCTCATGTCCAATATTGTCTTTGTGCGATGCGCTTTGGTTTATAAACAGCATTGAATTGCGCCAGAAATCAAAACATTTTTGTTGGTAAATTGGTGAGTAACAATAGTTTAAAAAACCATCAAGTCGAGTGCTCTTCGTGCACTCAAAATTTTAAGTGTACATGGAAAAGTACTATGTATGTTCTACTCGATGGCGGGCTTTTGATGGTTCACTCGTGCGTAGATATTGAGAATATGTGATAAATTTCTATTGACTTACATACAAGTCGTGCGTGAAATTTGAGTAAATCCCCGCCGACAAAAGAGGCGTAATTAAATCTTAGAACAGATCGCACCATCGATATATTCGGTTGGGCCATGAGGATAACGAGGATATGATGGCATTAAAATTCGTCAGCGGATTGCAGTTCTCCGGTTGTGCAGTCGAAGGGGATGCCGCCCATGAACGCGACGTCGATAGTCAGCCGCCTATGGTCGAGACTGACAATGTTCTTCATTTGCGTTCCACCTCGTCGTCGGAACGGCGTAACATTTGTCATTTGCCTGCATTGTCCGTCGCCTCCACCCCCCATCGCCACCCTACGCCTCTATCGCCCCACATCCCTCGCTCCCCCACTCGACTGCCACCCATTGCAATAACTATTTTGCATCTTTCCTTTCAATTCTATATTCGAATATAATATCCAAACAATACAGATTGACTGACTATCACCACAATTATGAACAGCATCTCTATATAGGCAGGCAAATCAAAGCACAAATCAGAAATTCCACGTCCAAATTTAACCCTCACAGTGCCGGACTCTTGCGAAAAGTTCCACCATCGATATATCGCTGTGTACACGATGGCATCTTACTTTTCGCATTACAAATGAACTTTTAAATGATCTTATATGATTTTTTTCTGAAACCTTTTAAAATTACGTCAAATTTCGTCATTTAATCTGGATCTGATTTTGGAAGCCATGCAACTCGCTGCTGAAAATGCACGCTCAGCCTCCACGATCGTTGGAGGTATCATCATCACATATTTAAATGCTAGTTCGAGTTTATGACCTCGTGGCCCCCCTATTTTCTTATAATACCATCAATGTGACTGATAAAATTCCGCTGAGACACGCCCTAAAACTCGTAAAATTCACGATCTCCCGACAAATTATTTATTTCCATCGCTGCAGATGAATACCTACATACTATAATACTTTAATGTGCTTCGTGATTATATTATGGAGGAATACAAAAATTCTGAAGCCCGTATCTATTATATTTCATGTCGATATTCTCATTATTAGAGTCGAGGTGTAGTAAATACATCACCGGTAGGGAAAGGTTAATATAACAATTTGAAAAACATATATGTACTGTATATATTTATACATAGATTAGACACTTACTGCCCCTAGGTGTCGCCTATGCTCGCTTATTAGTAGTTACGCCACTGTTTCCAAGCGTCCAGATTTCGGCGAGAATGTCTCGATTTAGTAGCCTTCAACGTGCTGGTGAGATGTACGATTTCTATTAGATAAAAAATTCAATCCCGAATTTTTCGGGATTACGTTTACTGACCCCGGGATGAATGAACGCCTAAAACCGTCCGGGATCCCGGGATTGGATTCTCTAATCCAGACAATGGCGTATGAAGTCCATAAGACTCGTTTCTGATGCAAATGGTTTGCAAAATCATGATTTTCACTAGATTTATGCAATATATATTAATGCTTAAGAATTTCCATGTTATATGTTCAAGTTTTAAAAGTGTTGTTTAAAAATGATACATTTCCATAGCAACTTTTTAAGCTGTTGGGGAGCATCGACATACATGTATGTCCAAATTCTCATGTCCCAAAAAGAGCACTCTTGCACATTGAAGCTCGGAGACAGACAGAGAAATAGAGAACTTAGCGCAGTTCGGGAGACTGAGACGAATAGCTTCCTCACATGCATCGCATGATTGTATAGATCGATAAGCCCAAATTTATCGACTTATAATGATTTCGATTTCAAGTGTGTTATTTGTTTACGCAAAGAAACGACCGAATATTGTGTGTTATCGAGAGTATTTGTTTATTTAACTGCTTGCCGTTCTTCTCTGCGTGTTGAATGAGTCTTTGTTCAATTATCATTTCCTTCTAAAGGAGGAGCAAATGAATCGATTTTTTGTGCATTGTTTATGTAAAGAAATGACGTGGTCTTGTATTCACTATCAAGTGTTCATTTACAATTGACTCTGCCCCGAATTGAAGATTGTCTTACGCTGATTAGGAACTGACAAAAAGTAATCGGCGTAAAGCGATTATGACATCAACGACTTCATCGATTTTAAATTTGCTCGCTCCTCAACAGGTTAATGAGTACAGTCACGTATTTGCGATCGAATTGTGATAAATCATCGACTGAGTATGTGATCTGTTTTATATTTCACTCAATTCGAACCTCATCAATAACGACTTGTAGACATTATTCTTAATAATTGAAATTAAAGATTCAATACAAATGAGTAGGCTGAAATTTTGATGGCGTTTATTGTTGTTGTTAATGAACAAATTGGAGCTATTCAGTCCATATAATGATCCCATTGTTTGGATATCAAATTATAACGCGTGAGTCCTTATTCATATCACGTTTTGGATGGAATTGTTTTCAGAGCGTTCCCATGGAATCTTAACAGACGACCAATAAGGCAACTATTGCGATGATCAAGCTATGGATCAAAATGATCTAAATGTGTTGATATTAATTAATTTATCGACTCGGTTTTAATCTAGAATACTTACATTACGTTGTATGTATGGATATTAAAAATACCCTAATTCTGCAATGGACCACATATGGCTACTGTGACGATAATTCTTTGGATGCCCCATAAAAAAAAGTATAAAGATTTCGAAAAATTATAAGTAAGTAATAAGCCAATTTTTATTAAGTTTTCTAATTTCAACAATAACCCTAATGATTATTTGTTCCCTTGAACAATGGCTTCAACTAGTTTTATCAATTATTGCATGGTCGTTGTACTATAACCTACATTAAATGATAGCAATCAAGTGACGATGTTTCTGGGGTCTTGTAATGGACAGCGACCCCAACACGAAACCCTAGGAGCGGACAAGCCGCTATCAACCGGCGCCCCGGGCGAATCATTCAATCGGCTCTCCACGTGTATAAATAAAATGAAATATTATAAACATTAGCAGTATGTGTTAGCTTGTATATCTGTAAAAAATATTTTCAAAATTGATTAATGTGTGTACGTTTAGTATTATGGAATCCGCACAATGCATATTAAATACTCTTTAATGGGTATTAGTGCATCCCATCATACTCAATTCCCGATGCAGATGCATTAGTTATTTAGTCTATTTGCAGTATTCGAAATGGGAAAATACTATAATAGCATAAAAAAAACTTTATAAAACATAAAAAAGTGTGGTTAACGACCACATTTTAAAAACGCTATAAAACCCCATATCAAAGTGGTTTCATAAAAGAACAAGAGATAACAAAGGGCATTAAAATATATGTTTCATACGTATAAATACATTTTTTGGCAAGTTTCATATTATGCGACTTTACAAATGTAGTTGAATGCAAAATAGAAGATATCTTTAAAATATCATAATATAAATATATAAAATGTATTTCTTCAAGATTTTCGTTGAATGATTCTAATAAAATCATGATTTCAGTATTATTTTTCGCTACTAAAGAGTAAAGCTCATATATTTGTATTTCCGTATACGGAATCTTGAAGAGTTGCTTTTGAACTTCACCCAACGGGCCACCAGAGTGAGCGTGTCAAATGTCACAACAATCTTCAATGAAAATTATTTTATTTAAAAATACATTCTTGCGGTGTATTAGTGTAAAAAGGATTGGTTCTGGTGTAAAAACGTTGGATCCTATTAAAATTGATGAAGAATATTTTTAATCCATAATATAGCAGAAATATTGATCCATCAAATGCTACAAGATGCCTTCATAAACCGAGAGTGAGGTTAAAGTTCATCGTTTGGGTGTTGTATGATTAGTCACAGAAGAATTTATTGGATTGGCCGACTACCTGCGGATTCATGGATCATTTTAACGGGTTATGAGAGATGAGTCGTGTATCAAAATAACACTGATTGAAGCCTGGAGCAGGATTTATTTCTTCAACGAGATCAGAAATGACATTATGTACTGTAAATCCCAATGATTTTCTTTTTTAAATTGTGCTAACGGCGATGCTAATGTTATTGGTGAAATCAAAAATATTTTTGAAATTAAAACGGGTCATTTTGTGTACAACGGGAAAGGCTGCTTAACCCTTTGAGTAGTGAGCTAATTTAAAATCATCATACACTTAGATGCTATATTTGCTTGTCCGCCACTTATCATCCGTATTAGTCGATAAATTTGGGTTAACGATCTATACAATCGTACGATGTACGCAAGACAAGATACATAAGATCTACTGTAAGTTAATTATACTATACTTATATTATTTGAAAAAGTGCAAAAAATAAGTTGGCAAAGTTTTATCTCAATCGAATGAACGATATGGCAGCGCATAGAATAAGAACAAACATTTTTTAAAATTTTTGTATATTAGACTATGCCTATGTTACTCGCGCAATCCTTAGCAATAAGTGGACGAAATTTTATCGCAATCTGATGAACGGTATGGCAGCGCATTACATACGAACAAACAAAGATTCATTTTTTATACAAGATGATGCCAATTTTTAATGCTAATTTATTCATAAATCTGGGGCTCGTTATTCAGAACAACTGATAAATCAACGTTCAAATATTTTTTAAATTCATATCTGACTGATTTATATCATTTCTGACCGTTAATGCAATTAAATGATAAATTTACATTAATGTATTTTAAAATATGAAATCATTAGGTTGAATGGAACAAATCATAAAGTATAGAAACAAACTATGAATTCGTTTGAAACAACTTAATTTAGCAAACGCATATTTATTTTGATGTACATTATGTGAAATAAACGATTTAATTGTGTTGCTATGAGCAATGCCAAAATATGCTGATGACAATGTGATTAATTGCATTTTAAAAGCTTCTGTCGCAAACATGTGAAGATGAGATCTGGACCAGATGAATAGCGACTGAATTAGAACCATTGAGCATCTAAATCCGTTTAAATTTGCATTCAAACTATAATTTTTACTCATATTGGATGCTAAGTGAAGTTGAGTTGGAATGTAAGTTATAGTCAAGCCACCGAGATGAGCATGTCCAAAGCTGCTGAAATATGCGATATTTACGAAGTATGGCAATTAAATAATTTAGAAGATTGGATGCGAACAACATCATAAAGAATAAAAGTGGATGTGGAACAATTAATATTGAACGAGTTCGAAGTTATCGCATTTTTCTATTGCATTTGATCACATAACACAACAGCTATCAAATCTTTTCGATTGCAAAACATTGATAAGGAGACTATTTGGCAAATTTTGCACGGTAATCTGTAAATGACAATAATTATACTGAGATTTCTGATAACAGACTTTGCAGAAAATTGCAGCTTTGGCCACAACAATTGATAAATTGATGTAGAAATGAAGAAATTGATTGAATGAAGGAATGAAGAAATTTTTATGGCGAAATTATCCCGAGTGACATTTTGTTTGCATGCTAATATTTGCTCGAGGGCAGGGCTTCCATTTTATTTACAAGATGTTTGAATTTTAGATGGGACTGGATATATGAATGAACAGCGAAATAATCGTCATTTTTAAATGATGTTTTAATTATTGTTGCAAATTCAATCACTAATTGGCGGTATTCGCGACTTAATTAATCGCTTCAATATGTACATTTTTAGAACTAAAGAAATAAATTGAATCTGGATCGAGATGATCTCCCAAAATTGTTGATGCAGTGAAAATGTTTCCCACAATCTGTATTTGGATCCGAAATTTTATAATAAGAATTTAGGAACTAATCCAGTAATGGTGAACCTTTTGATTTTGAAGTATCATAATTTGCCAAAATACATAGCTATACTCGGGTGCTATGTCACAATTATAAATATCCATATTTTGTGATATTTATAACTAGTAAAAAAGAGTTACAATTAATTTTAATCTTTACGTTATCAACAATCATTGAAAAATAACTAATTCCAAAGATACACGTGTCATAGATTCCCCATCATTTACGACATCTATCAGTTAAAGTCTTGATCGAAATCTATAAAATAAGGTGATAGTTAGACATCTGGTCTCTCAACTTTCTGGTCACGGAAACAACCCAATGGAAAACTTAAAGTGATATCGTAAATTTGACATTGCATTTACTTATGGGAAAAACCATAATTAATCTACATGTCGTGAATTGAAACTTGAAAAATTGAAAAAATAAGAAGACAAAAAAGCATTTAATATGTAGAAGTTAATAAAAATGTAAAAAAGACTTACCTATTGTCCTAATTGTTCAAAATCATCTCCAAAATAAACCAGGTGATTAAGTGACTTGGCGATGTACGTGTTAAATTACTCCTTCAAAATAAACTTCATATTAACTGCTTAACCCTTTGAGTAGTGAGCTAATTTTAAATCAACATAAACATAGATGCTATATTCGTATGTACGCCACTTATCGTCCGTACAAAACCACTTATCTGTAAGATCGCGCAGCGTGTATGAAGCTTGTATATAAGTAAATAAACACTGTCGATAGCATAAAATATTCGTTAATTTCTTAGAGTAAACATAAAAAATAGAATTGAAATCGATTAGTTTGGGCTATTATTAGTCGATAAATTTGGGTTATCGATCTACGTATGTACGATGTACGCAAGACACACTCTCCGTCTCTGTCTCCCATTGACAATCTCCGAACTGCAAGACACTCTTCGTCTCTGTCTTTCTCCGAGCTCAACGTGTAAGAAGGCTCTCTCTGAATCATTGGAATTCGATCCCAAATACGCGACTGAACTCCTCAAAAAATTAAACATCAGCTATCCACCGGTGAGTTTTTCGTAAGAAAAGATTTTTTAATTCCGAATAATTATTATGCTACTATGCTAATTATTATTCACCATTATGCACTACGTGTTATTAAATAAAAATATTAATTATGTGTTGTGACAATCTCGAACAAGAAATGCTCAAAATTCGCAAATGATCCCGTGCACAGCATGTGGCATACATGCATATGCTAGAACAGCGCTCGACAACCTTTTTGGGCTCATGGACCACTAAATGGATTAAAATTCACAATTTTAATCCAGCGGACTACTAACTGGACTTTTGTGTTAAATGTTATACAGGGTGTTTTGCACATGGACTGACAAAATTTATTTTGGGGTTAGGTGGCCTTATGTCCTAAGTATCAGGGTTGTCAAAATAGTTTTTTTTTTTTCAACGCTTTGAAAATAACACCCAAAAATTCACCTTTAAATCGTCATAACTTTTAAATTTGCGTTCGTAATAGCATGAAATAACTGTTTTTGTATTTTGCAATGTAAGTTTTTTTGTTTAAAGAATTTAGAAGTCGATATGTCTCATTCGTTAGCACATGTATGTGACTTTGAACGCTCAGAAGTAACTTTCTTCAAAACAATTGCATAAAATAATGATTTATTTAGATTAAAAATACAAAACAGTTATTTCATGCTATTATGACCACGGATTAAAATGTTATGACGATTTAACCCTATCGGACCGGAAATCTTGAGACAGAGACGGGTGTCTTGAGTCGTGCCGTAAAGGTACACCTACACGTCTAAACATTCTCAATAGATTTTTTTAAATGGAAAATCGTAAATTTTCATACCTAATATTCAACAAAAAATCGTATTCTAGAATCATTGAATTGTCATAACATTTAGGTATAATTAACTGAGATCGCTATCGTCTGATAAGATATTAAGCTCTTTCAACAAATATAAGATGATTTTCGTTCGTGTTGTCTTGAGACTAGGCGTTTGTTTTGATAATTAAGATACTTGCATCATTCTTATCTTTGACCAATTTTGTTATTCCCCCTTGACTGTTCTGGAGTGGCGTTATTAGCCGAGAATCGCCACTTCTTTACAAAATCTACTCCTTCAGAAGTAAACAGGCACATGGCATACTGGCAAAAATAGTTGAACACAAACAAAGAGCAGATGCTATGTAAGTTGAATATTAAGAAATATTCTGAATAAATGAACGAATAATGTGTTAAGGTTCATTTATTGAGCTTGCTTCATTATTAAGCTTGTTACACGCTGCGGCGAAGCTGTTATAAAAAAATCTATTTCGACAACCCTGACTTCTGGTTCTTCATGTAACTGTTTTTCATAATCAACCCTGAAAAAACAGAGTAAGAGTATTTTGTTTGCATTATCAGTAGATTCGTCAGGTCGAATTGAATAAAACGATGAGTTTTTCACCATTTTATTATTTGAATTTCACCTTCATCTTAAAAGTTATAATAATGCCATATTTCTCTGCGGACCACCAAATATTTTGGCACACTTTATCGACCACTATGCTAGAACACACAAGTTACCTTAGACAATAAAATAGCATCATTGTGCACATGACTATATATCGGCTTTGGCACTTTTCGCAAGTCGCTAGCGAAAAAATATCGGCGTCGGGCATTAAAAGGGTTAAGAATGTAGCGTTGCATTCAGAGGCTTTAGATCAGCGCTTCTTAAACTTATGAAATCCGCGCACCCCCTCTTAAGGGGGGAAACCAGTTTAGGGAGGCAGATTTTTTAGTGTTTTTTGTGATTTTTTTTTTAACAGGGAAGGAATAATTAGAATTTATTTAAACTTTGAGAATATCTTATTAATACTTTCAAGTATATCTGATTTTTTTTTAAATTCATTTCCGTCGGAAATATCTGAGTTATAAGCTTCTGTAAATGGAACGTCGCCATAAGAGTTTGCTATTGGCGGGAATTGTAAAAGTCACAATTTTTATTAAAAGTCATTGCAATATTTTGATTTTATTAATAATATATTATTTAAGAATATATACTCAGTTTGGATTAAAAAAAATTACCTGCATTAGGAGTGTCTTAACAAAATGTTGCGATTTTTACCATTCTTTTGCACCTTTTTTGCAATAAAAATCACAATTTAAGCTGTTGGGGAGCATCGACATACATGTATGTCCGAATTCTCATGTCCCAAAAAGAGCACTCTTGCACATTGACAGACAGAGAAAGAGAGAACTTAGCGCAGTTCGGGAGACTGAGACGGATAGCTTCCTCACATGCATCGCATGATTGTATAGATCGTTAAGCCCAAATTTATCGACTTATAATGATTTCGATTTCAAGTGTGTTATTTGTTTACGCAAAGAAACGACCGAATATTGTGTGTTATCGAGAGTGTTTGTTTATTTAACTGCTTGCCGTTCTTCTCTGCGTGTTGAATGAGTCTTTGTTCAATTATCATTTCCTTCTAAAGGAGGAGCAAATGAATCGATTTTTTGTGCATTGATTATGTAAAGAAATGACGTGGTCTTGTGTTCACTATCAAGTGTTCATTTACAATTGAAGATTGTCTTACGCTGATTAGGAGCTGACAGAAAGTAATCGGCGTAAAGCGATTATGACATCAACGACTTCATCGATTTTAAATTTGCTCGCTCCTCGACAGGTTAAACAATAATATTCTTGAATAGTTTGACTAATAATTTATAAAATTAAAAAAAAAAATCGATTTTTCAAACCGTCTAAATTGGTTTCTCCCTTAAGCAAAATTTCTTTCGCGGACCCTCTCTTGAGCAATTTTTTTTCGCGGACCCCCTCGTGAAAATTTTTTTTGGCAGACCCATCCCAACCCTTGTGACCTAATTAAATATAACAAATAAACATTTCTTAGTCAAAATAGATCCTTTTATATGTTTTCTGTAAATAATTCGACGAAAATATCCTTTTCAAGTATAGATAAATGTTATGTTTATATTCTCGCGGACCCCCAGTATTGTCTTCGCGGACCCCAGTTTATGAACCACTGCTTTAGATAAATGATTCGAGGTGATACTTGTCGATTCGTTAACTGGCATCGATATTGTTTTGGCAGTGTTCTACAAGGGTCGCGGTGTTGCGGTGGCGAGTGGGGCGATCGATCTCCGGGAAAAATAATGCATTAACATTGAATAAGGAATGAATTAGATTTCCTTGAGGAGGTGGGGTATCGGTCGAGTGTGGGGTGGCGAGCGGACCCCTCCTCCGCGCGGTCCGACCGGATTAATTAATTCCCGCCGTAATAACCGGTCGGCTATGTCCGCGGAGAAGTTTTCATTAGCGCCGGCCCCCGCGCCAAATTACCGAACTGCGCCAAAACATAAAAGCTCATCCATAAATTAAGAGATAGGAGGGCGCACCGTACAAAATTAATCAAATAATCTACATAACACGGCCGGTGCGGGGCTTCCCGCGACCCCACCGCGGCTCTGCCCGTCCCGCGGCCCGCGCCCCGCTCGCTCCACGTGCGCCAGTCGCGCTCCGGCCTCCGACGGGGGAGGTTGTGCCGCCGCCCGCGGCCGCACCTCGCACGCTCGTGTATTTATAATCCGTCTCCCGCCAGTTTGCTTTTCAGTTCTCGTTTTGTGTTTTCATTCTGTCTGCGGACAAAAATTTTGGTTCAGTTTTTATTGGTTCTGTTATGTTTTTATTGTTTGCAACAAATTTTGTTTAAATTATGTTTTGTCGAGTGCGTCCCGGGACGGAATAGTTTTATGGACGGACGTCGTCGGCGGCCGAAATATCCCACCTTGGAACGAGGTAAATTGACCGTGTCCCACCTATTCTTTCGTCTTTAAACGATCGTCGAGACTCGAGCCTTCCGAAGGCTCGCTGTGACTTTTCGCGTTCGAAAACTGCATGTGTATCGGCTGCATGCGTTTAACACAATACGATCCGGCGCATCGAAACTGCACCGACGGACAAACAATCGTCCGATGAAAATCGAGCGAACGAACGGATCAAATTTAAAAATTGATACATTGCCGGTTTCGCACGCTGTAGTTCGGTATACATCACAAACGCAGTGGAGCTAAAATCTTGCTAACCTTGCCGCTTGCGAACATTCGACTTTTATATGCCCCGTCACTGGGGCAATGACAAATGCTCGCCGGAGAGACAAAACAAACGTGATGGCTGCGAAATGCGTCTTCCGTTGGAACCAGCTGTTGAAACTCTTCAAGAGCCGAACCATTCCATGGGGGGACGATATTATTGCGGTTCATTCACACGCTCCAAGTTTAGTCCCTATTTTTTGTATTCTGCGAAATCATAAAGATCCAAATCCATAAACGATCGACCCTGCATCCGATCCTAAATTAAAGCAAAACATGTCATTTTATAATTCCAAGTCAATCAAATAAATTTGTTGTGGAATTACGACATACGTAACATCCAGAAATCCCAAATGCACAGACGTAAAAGGGGCGCTTCGAATCAACATACTGTCGAACCGTTGGTGATTTGTTCGTCTTGAACTCTTCAAAATCGTCTATTGTACTTTTATAACACTCTACAGTCCGCAACCGAGCTAACACGCGATAAAAACGTCGCACGAACCTGATATAGATTTATTTCAAATGTCATATTTGCAAATGTCATCCGTCGGCGGAATGTAACAGATTGCATTTAACAAAAACATAGTTTTATAAACGCGTTCAAATACACGATTCAAATATAAATTTTATATAACACCTAGCCGATATAATCAAAAAAAATATCGTTTATTGGTTTTATTATAAATATGAACAAACATTGATTTTTATATATAAGATCTATACCTGTATTATTTGAGAAATTGCAAACAATAAGTTGGCAAAGTTTTATCGCAATCGAATGAGCGGTATGGCAGCGCATTAAATACGGACAAACAAACATTTATTTTTTAAATATACATATATGCCTATGTTACTCGCGGAATCCTTAGCAATAAGTGGACGATTTTATATTGCAATTCGATGAACGGTATGGCAGCGCATTTCGAACGAACAAAATCCAATTCATTTGTATATATTAGATTGTATACAAATAATAAATTTGATTATGATTTACATCTGATCTTACAGCATTCTGTACGAATTTGATTTCATGCTAGTTTCAGAACAATAATAAATTCATAATAAAATGTACTTTATTAATGTTGGTGCGCGCGCCGCAGATTGAAAATCGCTGTTATGATTACTTAAATCGATGCAATGATATGTTTTGAAGGCGCCGTTTAAATTTTGTTTAAATCTATCGGCTGGTTTAGCAATTATATCAATTTTATTAATGCATCCGGACTGTAAAGTGTTAAATTTGTACTCGTATGTAAATAGGGGTAGATATGGTTGACAACGTATTTAGATAAGCGTGATTTGTATTTGTCATCCGTTTTGGATATTTTGATGATGTGCGTGAGTTTGATGATTTTTTTGAAAATCGGTCGCCTCGATGCGTCGGGGGTGGTTGGTGTTTTGAGTGATAATGATGAGTGTTGAGGTGGATTTGGTTGAGGATGCGGGGTTGCCATTCGGAGTCGGCGAGAAAGAGATGGGTTGGTTCCTACCTGCTTTTGCTGCCCTCGCTGCTTACAACGAATTCTTGCATCCTCACATGCTCATTGTGCACCTTCCAAACTCAATAGATGCAGTCTTGCAATATCGCATCACGCAACTTCTCCCGAGGGACTTCCTTTCGATCCCGTTAGGATCTCCGCTTGATCCGTCGAACGCATAACAGTGCATTTTAAAGACTAAATATTTTAAGTGGAGGATGCAATATAAAAATCTGCATACCCAGCCAATAAACCAGACCATTGAACAGAAATTGTTCCGCTGTCGCAATAAAATTGATTAGCGAAGATCTCTTAAATAATTAAATCTAGATACATGCGGATATACAAATAACGCAATTAAGTTTTTAAGACAGTATTATAGCGTCTAAATCATGACCTGATCAAGTCCTTGCGTTTTTATAGCCAATAGCCGCTCCAAATCAAAGATAGGCTTTTATCGCCAAACTGCTGCATTTTGCCTTGCGTTTAAGATCGTTTTGGATATTTTACATTTATGTTGTCATAATGATAACACTTGTCTTGGCTGTGTCCATATTAAGGACATAATTTGCCGTTTTAAATCCTTAAATCCAAAGAATGTCGGTTGTAAATATTCAGAGATTCGACGGTCAATACCATTTCTTTTGTCTGATCTCCGCCCGTTCTTGCATTATTACCATCCGTATGAATGCGTTATTGTTCGTTTGAGGACCCATGAAATCGCCTTCCTGTTGAAGATGTCGAATTTGTAGCCATGCGCAGGTAATGGTCGAAATATTTTTGGCTCGCGTCCTCAGCGGAATAGTGGCGTAACCCATTTTCGTTAAGACATATTTGCGTCCGAAGACGACGCAATCGGCCTTATGTATGATAGAATGCGATGGTGGTTTTGAGTCGTTCCGCGTATAGAACGGGTCCGATAAATTATGCAAGCGTTCAAAGCGGCCAATGGCTGTCGATCGATATTTTCCAAAAACGATTTCCGAAGTTTTGCTTTTATTCGTGCCTTATTATTTTTGTCGGCGTGTATTTAGCCGCCGAAGGCTGAAGATAGTGCGCGGTGGTCGTTGGTAAATTGGTTGAGACAGGACTACCAGGAATAGTGCTTACCTGAATAATGAATGTAATAATAATGTGAACAGGACATCTGTCCTGCGATGGCAGGTGAGGCCAACTAGCGACGCGGTCGGCTTTTGTTCCGCGCTTTAAGCCGTTATTTGACCATCTAGCGATTCCAGTGTATAATCACGACCGCCTAAAAATGCATACGTCCTAAATCCTTGATGATTTGGGCCCTGGATGTGTATGCATGTGTCTTTTAAACTTTTGGCCCTGGTGTATTTTTTAATCCTTTTGCGTGTCGCGATGACAGACGATCGGCGAAGCCATGTGTCGCTAATGCCATATTATTACAGCATAAAATTCTCCAGGAAATGTACAAGTAAATCGCTACTTATTCAGGCCGCTTTCTGAACAAGTATGAATTTTTTAAGGGTATGTGGGTATTTGAACACATGTACCTTAAATATTTAAGATACTATGAAATCTTCTATTCAAAACCATTACGAACAAGTTGAAAGGAAACGTTTTATGTATTGTCCTCTAGAATTAGCACGAATACTTCAATCATCGTATGCAACTGATGATGGACTTATAACCACGTGTTTCCGTATTATTTTGGCATTCAATTTTAAATTGTGCTTAATTTTTATGCAATATTATAACACATTATCGGCGGGCTGTTTGCGCGGAATTAATGTTTAAATTATTATTTTGAATGACCGAAACGAAAGACGACGCTTCACGTGAAACTAAACCGATATTCAATTTCATAACCGAAAAAGATGCGTGTTTTATGCGAAAAAAAATGTCACCGTGTCGAATTCATAACACATGTCTCAAGATTCGATAATTTATTTGAGGGAAAAAAAACATGTGAGACTGTCTTCATTTAACATTAATTTGTTTCATGTATATTGAAAATGATTTTGTGAATGAGTTTCCTCGTGTCCCGCTGTTAACGTGTTAACCCTTTTGATGGGCGACACATCTTTTGATGGACTATTTCCGAACAAGCATCGAAGATGAAGACAAAATTCAGAAATTAATAACTATATGCTTGAGATGACCGTAAATGCAACCAAAAATGATGATTACTATGCACAGAACTGAGTCCTTCGTCCTTTTTCTTTTATTATTTGAACATGTTTTAAGCAAATATTTAATTACCAAAATAATAAACGTGATTAATAAAAAACCAAAGAGCAGGGTTCTTATTAAGCGTATATAGTCCCGAGGACCCCCTTTTTGAACAACTTTTTTTGCGGACCCCATCCCTACCCTAGGGATTTCACGTCGTTCTTGAGACTTAATTTCTTCATCAATAATATCATAGACAATGTATTGCTGGTTGTTTTAATAAACGATCTAGCGCTTCTTAAACTTATGTAGTCTGCGGACCTCCTCTTGAGCAAATTTTTTTTCGCGGACCCCCTTGTGAATATTTTTTCTGCGGACCAATTTCAACCCTAGTGACTTAATTTTTTCAACAAATAAAGAAGAATTGATCAAAATATGTATTTTTGCAATGTTTTCTGTAAATAATTTGACGAAAATTTTCAACTATAGGTAAATGTTTTATTTATATTTTCGCGGACCCCCAGTAATGTCTTTGCGGACCCCAGTTTTAGAACAGATGATCTAGCGCAGCGGTTCTTAAACTGGGGTCCGCGAAAATATTAACAAAACATTTATTTATACTTGAAAAAGATATTTTCGTCGAATTATTTACAAAAAACATTGTATAACAATCTATTTTGACCAAGAAATATTTGTTTTCTGAAAAAATTAAGTCATAAAAGTTGAGTTGAGTCTGCAAAAGAAAAAAAAATCACGAGGGAATCCGCGAAAGAAATTTTGCTCAAGAAGGGGTCCGCGAACTACATAAGTTTAAGAAGCGCTGATCTAGCGCATTTATAGCGTATTTATATTATCTATCAACAAATTTAATATTATTTTGCAATAGGCTTTCATATTCACTACTATCAAAATTATGTTTTTTGTCTTTTAAATATCTAATTTTTCATTCAATCATTCATAACTTCAAGTTCAAAATATCTTTTCCATATGCAATTTAATGGTAATTCTTTTAACTTCCTTTGGAGTTATATCATCTTTCATAGATGTAACAACATGATAAAACCATTACCACCTGCCATGAAATATTGAACGTCCACTATTGAACGGTTGGGTCCAATTTGACTACCATTGATTTATATGTCATTTGTATATGTGTTAAATTTCAAATTTTACTGAAGAAACTCTTGAGGGTCTTGCTATCTTTAGAAGTTATCCTTGATGCAGTTATACATTTCTTCTATGAAATCATACACTTATACAATATTCTGAAAGTCCCAATTCTTGAATTTATAGACCCTGTGTTTTGCGCCTTAAAATAAATTACAATCTACTTTTATCCCAATACGATCTGAAATCTCTCTGCTGCTGTACAAAAGCCGAGGAATTGATGATGCTAAATCTGACCAGCCTAAATCTGATCTGCTTCGACAATGCATTCAATTGTATATGGAGACTTTATTTTCATATACGAAAATCACAAGTAACACTAATTAAGTTATTTTAACCAGCTATTTTCTTGAAATCATATCTGAGGTAATAAGATCTGAGAAGTAATCTTGTTCATGTATGGATAAATGTTTTTTTTTCTAATTTCGCGGACCCCAGTTTAAGAACCTATGCCATAGAGCAGTGATCGAAAATTGAACGCTTATTTCAAACTCCAGTTTTATTGATAATAATGGATAGATACGACGATGTCCAGAAATAATAATTTAAATGCTCCCTTATGCATCCAAAACACCATTATAGATTTTAGACAAGCCCCTAATCAAATATAACACCCCCCTTCAAGACGAAGAAGGGTATTTAATTGCATTTACAATCGTTATTTTTAAATTTATTTCATATTTATATATTAAAATCGTTTACGTTTATATATGAAAGGCCTACATTTGTGGCACAGTTCAACTATATGACTTGTACCTCAATATTATCTAAATTCAAATTTATAAGAAACGAAATAGTGGCCATATTTTTGAACAATGCCAAATTAAGAATGTTTGAATTTTAACAAAAATGTATAAAAAAAAAAACACTGGACAAACAAACCGGTTTATAACTTGTGTAATTTGACGATTTTAGTTGGAGCTATTTTGTTGATTTTTATTTGTGTATTTAAAAAATAGTATTTAGAAACAACGTTGTATCAGAATAAGCATATACGAAATAGAAGGGCTCGATACACTTCTTCTTAATTTCTTAGGACATATATCTGGTTTGAATCGCCTTCGTCAATAGTCTCGATAAAGAATTCAAGGAATTCATCTTTAAAAAAATCTTGACCAGAAGATACAAATAGCTTCCTCATTGGTGATTCTAACCAACCAAGGATAAATATAATTATTATTTTAATATCTAATAAGGAATTAATTACATTCATATTTAAATTACACTGCAATATTTATACCACAATTTGCGAGAATATCATATGAAATAATCATTTTATTTAAATAGCATTCCCATGGAATCATAAATAATGCAAGCAACAGTCTATGAGATTGATATGACTCTAATTGTGTATAAAATTTCGGGTTCAAATCCATGTTGTGGGACAAAAATCACTGTACTGACAAATTTGGGAGATCGGAAATATTAATACTTTCGATCGATAACATGAGCGATTGAATTTGCAACAATAATTAAAATATCATTTTAAAATAATTATTGTTTCACTGCTCTCTCAAATCATCTCCTAATTATAATTCCTTGATGAGATTGATGTTTATATCGTGCAAAAATATGCATCTAAATCTTGTTACATATAAAAACGCATTAACGTGCAATCGGGCGTTTAAGTGTTAACCATACAATTTTTGCGTTCATCTTTTTATCGTAATTTTTATTTTATTTAATCGAAAAATAAAAGATAATTGCATTATATGCATTTTTCGCATATGCAGTCTCACTGTATTAACATTTTGTATTCAGGCTTTGTGATCAATTTTGCTACCTTCCTTGTAGATAATCGCCATATTCAATAACATTCAATACCCATTTTTCATATCTGGCTACCTTATGATGAAAAAAAATGATCCAGTTTCAAGATCCAGACGCTCTTGACATGTGGATCTAATTCTGATCGACGTAGTTTATAGTTCTAATTTTAATTATTATTAGAGTAGTATTAGAGAGTTTAAATGATTATATGTCAATATATATTATTATCGCTATAATGCAACCACCAAATTCCATTGCAGATTAAGAACTTATTTAATATCCATTCCAAGATCTGAATCATATTTGCATCTCTTCGTGCGGTCAATTTAAGGCTCACCCAGCGAGTCACTCAGGTGAATGTGTCGAAGAGCAATTCGATTGGCTTTAACAATTTGAATGTTTATTATTTATAAATAGTAAACAACTGTGTTTAAATATCTATGTCGTTATGAATTCTTATCCCATTGTTTTGCATACTGCGAACTGCTTAAAACCGCAAACATTTCTATCGATAACACCAATGCTGTCAAACCGCGACGGCGCCATGCCGTCGGCAGACCGCTTCAATCAAATCAGTACGACGACATCATGCCGTCGATGGACTGCTGTGTTAAAGATTTAGTAGCTTTCTTTGGAAGATAATAAAAAACAAGTTGGTTTTAATTCATTCATTTCCTAGCAAGGAATAGGGCCAACTTTTTAATGTTGGAAAGTCGCATTTAACTATATTTGATCCAAAATAGCTTTTAAACAGGCTCTAGAACAAAGAGTCTCAAAATGCATCGCACGTCTTATGTAGTTCATGTTTCAGTGGGGACGTTCGAGTCTTTTATAAAATTTTGATTCGATCAGCAGGCTGCAGGTTTTTCAATAAGTGCATTTAAGAATCCTAGTCTTAAAATGACATTAGGCATCTTGTCCTTGCGAATAAAAAAAAAAACGGGAAGACTTACTTTCCAGATTTACCGTTGGTATGCTCCCAATGAGATCATACTAATGGAATACAATATTGTTATCGTTGCCATATTTTATCTCGGGTATTGCCATATTTTCTTGTACCTGTCCATCCGTGAAATATACACAGGGATCATCATAACTAATATTAACCCTGTAAATACGGGCCGCACAGGTCTGTGGTTCTCATCATGTCAACTTTATGCATAAAAAAAATACGTTAAATTACACTCAAACATCTTTTTGTGCGACTTTTTTTGTGCGATTTCGAAGTTATGCGAATATAATTTGGGACTGTGTAAATCATATTGCATATGCTATCGCTGAATTAACGACCACGCCCTTTATTCTGGTTTAGATGTTTTAGATAAAAATACATTCTCATTCGTCATATCAGCGGTCCGAAAAGCGGACCGATTGAGCATACACACCTTATGGTCACTCCGTCCTCTTTTAGGGGCCTTTGCGGCATTTTTCAGTATTACAGTATTAGTTAACTTAAAATAAATTGGATTTCGGGGGGAGGGGGGCGTTAAGTTAGATACTTGCCACGGGCGCTTCATACCCTAGCTACGGCTCTGCCTACCATAATGAAATCTTGTGATATTTTTTTTGAATCGGGGACTATAGTAACATCTTTACTAATTATGAATTATATTTTTGGAAATAGAAATTCTAATTTTCTTGTGTTTTTATTAATTTTTTGTATGCGATTTCGGATAAATTTTATATAGCTGTTTCAAAGTTATGCGGTTTTTAAAAAATCATGGAACGCATCTACCGCACAAAAAAGGTTTAATTGTATATGTTTATTCAAACTATCACTAATATTATACAGGCTATTTTGCACATGGGTCGACAATTTTTTTGGGGATTAGGGGGGTCTTTGGTTACGTTTCGCATATAGGTCCTATGTCCTAAGTGTCAGGGTTGGCGAAATATAGTTTTTTTCAATATTTAAAAAAAATACCCAAAATTTCATCTTTAAACCGTCATAACTTTTAATTTGTTTTAACTGTTTTTGTATTTTGCAATGTATTTTTGATCTAAATAAATCATTATTTTATTCAATTGGATTTTAAAAAAATACTTTTAAGCTTCCAAAGTTAAATAAAATGTGCAAACGAATGAGAAATGTCAATTTCTAAATTCTTTAAACTAAAAACTAACAACTACTTTAAACTTAGTTTAGTTTTAAAAATGTCTCTTCAATCTAGAATTTATTTTGTGGATACCTCTGTTATGTAAATTAATTATTTTGCACATCCCTAGACAAAGAAATCCGGCGGTGTCAGATCTGAAAACTACGCAAGCCACGAAATGGGTCACGTCCCCAAATAAAAAAATCCAGTGATACAAAAATTTTCAACGATATGCTACATGTCAATTAAATCAATGAATTAAAACTTGCAAAAAAAATTTTTTTTGTGCAATTTGTGTATACAAATGTCGGCCTTCCCTAAAGTCCTTTTTGTGCACGTTTTTAATCACCCATTCTAATATCTTGCCATCAATTTACTTTCGCATGCAGAATCATCATCGCACAAAAAAGCAATGGAAAGTATTGTTTTAATGATCGTTTGTATTTTTTTTAATATTTATTCGTTTCATCGAAGCACATTTACCATTATAAAAATTTGAAACAAACTATGCAGAACTACATTCCAAATTTGGTAAAATTTCTAATCTTTAGCGATATTTATTGGGATGATTTATGTTACATTTAGATTTAAAGTCAAGCGTAGTTTAACCCTTTTAATGCCGGATGCCAACATATTGTTCTTGTCAAAATTTGCAAAAAGTGCCATCGCCGATTCTTAGTATCATTGACTGTATAGGGAATGAAGGTTAGCTTATCCTTCTTTTCCTAGGTACAGTTTTTCCGGTTGAAACTAAAAGGGATATGCAAGTGCAAGCAGCATCATCCGCAGGCTGGCTTAGTACAGTTGGATATTATGAGTGTACTTGGTTATGCATTTGTGGATTTATGAGGAATAAGAATAACAAAGCACAGAAGGAGAGTGGGCGCGTATGAATAGTGTTAATGAATTATTAATTTAAAAGTTGTATTGTTTTTATTATGCGCGATAGGGAAGATAAATTTGCCTAATAGCAGGACGTGGCGGTGTCCGCCGGGGATTCAGAATTGCCACTGGTGTAGTGTAGACGTTCTTCCTGTTTGAAAACTTTAGCAGTAGATTATGCGGCGACAAAGGACGAAAGTTATTTCAAAAGGCTCCTCAGGTTGTGTTTATTCTCGATACAAAAGGGCGAGAGTTGAGGGCTTCGGACAGAGGAAAGTGGTCGTAAATTACGGTCGCGCTTCGCGTTTTCATTTAGCGGCGTTCCTTGAATGCGTCGCCGCTCCAAATACAGTGGAGTCAGTGATTAATTAGCGGGCCGAGCAAAGTTCTTCGGCGCAGCTTCCTCGCCGCTTGTTTAGCATCCAGCCCATCAATCACTGATTAGTCCATTCTGTTTAGCCGATCATGCGCGCCCCTAGCCCAACCTAATTAATACCTCATTCTTTGCCTCACCACCCTCGCAGCTCTGCCTCTTTGTTTCCTCCTCCATTATCTCTTCGCGGGAATCTCCATAACATTCCTAATCTCGCGTACATTAAATTAATTTCGGGCTCTCCGCTTATTGTCGCAACATTTGCCCGCCATTATGCGCCGAATGAGACATTATCGCCGCCGGAATAGCGACAATAACATTCGCAAGCCTCAGGGAGGAAACCGAATAATAGTACTCTAGATAAATTCAATGACGCTGCAGGCCATTTATCATACCGCTAAAGTAAACCTTACACATTGGAGCCTCGCATAGTTTTGCCTTTAAATTATCCCTTTGCAAACGGCGCTCCTCGCATTCTTCAAAGATCTTCGTGTGCTTAATAATTATCAGATTAACCGTCGAGCCTTCATGTGTCTGCAGATACCTTTTAACCCCTGACAATTGATCAGTAACGTCGAATAACCGAAATAAAAGTCATCATGATCTGCTTGACGGATCTCAAAGTGGACGATATCGAACTCTTGGGTTCATTTACATATCAAGACTTAAAATGTATTCCAAATCAAATGAAAGCATATAGAAAAAAATAGAATAGAAGTTAAATATGAAGCTATGTTTGTATAATATATAATAAAATAGGCACACAGAGGAAGCGGCGCAATGCATGCGCGTAGCATGTTTATGACATGTGCAACGATGCGCTACAAACGATTAATTAGACTAATTGCCGGTTAGAGTTTTAATTTTCGTGACGTTCAAGCCAATTTGCTCTGTAGCGCCTATATAAGTTTCAATTCAAAAATATTAGCAAAGAACGTGTTGATCGATAGTGAAGAACCAGTTCAGTGGATAAAGCTATAGGTTGTAATTTAAGTACTTTATAGTAATAAACTTGAAGAAATTACCGAATATTGTGTGCTATTACAGTGTTTATTTATTTATGCACAAGCTTCATACACAAAGCGACGATCCTGACAGATAAGTGGCGAACATTCAAATATAGCATCTATGTTTATGATTTTAAATTAGCTCACTACTCAAAGGGTTAAGAGGAAAATTAAAATAGCAACTATTAGCGAGAACATTTTTTTATAATTTCACCCCAAAACCAAAATTGTCTAAATTTAAAGATATTAAGATATTGACTATATCTTAATTGCATTTGTCAAGTGTCCCTTGTGGATGATTTATTATGCCTTACCTTTTGAGCGATTTTATGATGCTGTTTATGATGTTTTAAGAATTAGTTTTTGCCATTGTAAAGTAGATAGGTTTTCTATTATTTACCGAAAATTCTTTGAAGGACACCATAGAAGAAAAAGCTTTTAATTTTTGGTTTTTATAGCTTTTTGGCTAGTCTAAATGAATTGTCACAATAATACCATTGAAAATACAAAAAAAAAAAACACAATGTGGGCAGGATCGCCTATTACCAGCGGAGATATAATACTTTAAACGTAATTAAAAATGACAATAAATTCGCGATTCAATAATCGATTCTTAGATCAATTCAAATTACAGACCTGAAAATCTATTCAATTTTTTTTGGGTCGGCATCAAAGACGTCGACTAACGGTAATAAATATGTTTGTTAAATAAATTTAAATGGCAATTAAATAAATTTGAATTAATTTTAATATTAAGTATACTGGTTTTCATTCGCAAAATGTCTTTTTAACACATTCCCATCGGGTTACCCATTGAATTTTCTTCCGCCTGACGTGGGACGTATTTTCAAAAATTCGCAATATTATAAAAAAAATGAATTGGTTAACGTAATCCCGAAAAATAATCTAATCTATGTATACAATAATATACAGTGCATATATGTTTTTCAAATTGTTATATTAACCTTTCCCTACCGGTGATGTATTTACTACACCTCGACTCTAATAATGAGAATATCGATATGACATATAATAGATGCGGGGTTCAGAATTTTTGTATTCCTCCGTAATATGATTAAGAATCACATCAAAGTATTATAGTATATAAGTATTCATCTGCAGCGACGGAAATAAATAATTTGTCGGGAAATCGGGAATTTTGCGATTTTAAGTCCGTGTCTCAGCAGAAAAGAATTTTATCAGTCACATTGATGTTGTTATACGAAAATGGGGGCTCATGCGATCATCAACTAGAACTAGCATTTAAATATCTGATGATGATATCTCCAACGAGTGTGGAGGCTGAGCGTGCATTTTCAGCAGCAGCAAATCTATTTTTGAAATGTTTGGATTCCCCTTGTCTACCCTGACGGGAATGTGTTAATAACGATTTTTTAAAAGAAATTCAATAATTAGAAAAAAATAATCGAAATAGTAAAAGCAATGGAATTTGAAATCGATTCGTCATGTTTTATATTCATAGGTCATTATATTTTTATTTGAAATAAATAATTGGATTTTGTCATGAATTTAAGAAATGCTCGGTTTAGATTTGGTTGTAATTGTGCAATTGTAGCGATAGTGGTAGAAAGGTCCGTCAAAGTGAAAGGCTTTTGGGGAGTAGAACTCTGGCCCCTGAAGTTGGCGGGCGCGAGGGTTGTCGGCGCCCACCCGCGACACGAATATCCCATTTGCAAATTGAAAAGTGGATTAATATTCCTCCGCCATTTTTACCATCCATTAAGTGACAGCGCCAGTTTTTTGTTCTAACTGCAATAAAAACAGCTTTTTATATAAATGCGTTTTTATAAATTCGATACGTAGCGGAGGACCGAAGCGCGTTTCCAAATGATGGGAAGGGGTGGAAAAAATCATTAATTTTTTATTCGTCATTTGAAAAAATTCTGTGCGGTTTTATATCGTATTCCGTTTGTCAGGCGGTGTGATTTTTCAAAAATATTAATCCGATTTGGGGTTGATTAGGCTTTAACGTGGCAAATCACATCACTCGATAATATTCGTATCGCGCATCCCTTAAAATTTCTCACGTCAAAAACATGTTACATTTGTTCACACAATATGTTCGAGTCCTTTCAGGTTAATATACGAGTGATTGAACAAAATTTTGTTTGCCTGATGATGCATTGTTCCCGTGAAATCATGTGTTATTGAAAATTTCGCGTATATTACGACTTCATCCCCCACGCTATAATATGCTTCGATTATTATGATCGGAAGTGACTTTTTTCCCGAATGCATTTGACCGATTTTTAGCCATCCACTCCCGAAAATTACAGATACCATGTTATGAGATGTTTGTCTGGTGGGGTCGTTAGTTACACACGAGTGTTCGGCTACGACCCGAGTTACGGTCACTATTGTTTTCGGCAGGACACAATATTTTTGGATAACAATAGCCTTGAAATATTCATTTTCGCCATTGTACGCTCTTCAGTTTTTGCATCATCAACAACCCGTTCGCCAGTTCAAAATTATCCGATAGTGAGACTCATGTGTTGCACGCTAACCGTATAGATTTAAATTTCAGACCCATTTCATACAACTTTTCTGAATAAATTCGATATAAAACAGAGGATGGCAAAACATTAGCTATCGACCAATCAATCACTCGTTTAATGTTACATCCAGCGGTGCTCTTTGTATTTATCAATAGCTATCAAAGCTGAATATTTTGATTAAATGGTGATTGAACGTGTCCATCAACAAATCACGTTTATATTAAAAGTCTACATAATTATTTTGAAATAGATCTGAAGATAGATTTTTAATTTGAAGGAAAGCACTCCTCATTAAGAAACAATGCCACGAATTAACCATTGCAAGAACAAGACGTTCAAGAAAGACCTATGAATTTTTGTGACTTGACGACTTTTACGATGGAACTATTTCCCTTTGAAAGTTCTACAATAACGAGAACAAACGTATAAAATACGTATTTTAAGAGAACAAAAATGCATCGATTATACATCCAGGAAAAACACAACAATAAGCAAACTCGCAATAATCGATATACACAAAAACCTTTTTTGTGCGGTGCGGAAAATCGCACAAAAAAAGCTATGGCTTACATAGAAAAAATGAAGATGCGTTCCATAAATTATAAAAACGCATAACTTTGAAACAGCCAAATAAAATATATCCAAAATCACATAAAAAAATTAAACAAAAAACAGGAAAACAAGAAGGCAATAAAAAAATAACATTTAAAAGACGTCTTGCATATCTCAAATGTCAGACATCCACTAGAAAATTAAAAGATTTCATTATGGTAGGACCGGCCAAGTTGTCGCGTCACTAAAGTAGCTATAAATCCGTAAGTAGTTGGAATTTTGGAAATTCCTTTGGAGAATGTATTTTTTAAAGTCAAAACATAGAAAAAATGCAAAGAAACTGATTTAAATCTAATCTAAACCAGAATAAAGGGCGTGGTCGTAATTCAGCTATGTGATTTACACAGTCCCAAATAATATTTTTTTTCCAAATATCGGTCAGTGTTGATGATTTATTTTCTATTTTATGCAAAATATCTTGATACGCACTCTTTATGAAATTTAAAAAAAAGAGAAAATTGCTTTAAAGAAAACCGCATAACTTCGAAATCGCACAAAAAAGTTTTAAGTGTATATGAATATTGCTTATTATTTTAAACAAAATATTTAAAGAGATCCGCTTGCTTCAATGTTTCCTTATTTAATCTATTATGGGAATAACATCAAAAAATATTAGAAAATGCCTTCCAATAATGAAGATGTTAATCCTTTCAATGCGCGATGCTCTATTGATGTGTCCGAACACTCTATTCATACGCTCCCATTTTATCTCATATTTATTACTAAACTAAAAGAACTCGATTATCCCCATTTGAAGACACGGCTTCATTCTTAGTATCTTAAATACCTGATCAAAAATTAAGGTCAAATTTGATTTAGATTCGGATATAAATAATGAAAATTATGGTTACCAATAGTCAAATATGAACAATGATCGTAAATTCAATAGATTTTTTTTATCAAAGACATTTGTTAGAGCATTTTTGAAAGTCAAATGCTTATTCGAATTCTGGTTTTCTAGATAATTATGGTTTGATACGTTGATCGTCAGAGATCGTAATTTAAGCCCTGCCCTCGAGTCAATTCTATTTACGACCAGTTATAAACATGTTGATTTCAATAGCCTTATGCTGCTTGAATATTCTATTGGCCCTTTTCCCAGTTATATATTACTTTAT
Source organism: Stenopsyche tienmushanensis (assembly GCA_008973525.1). Classification (NCBI taxonomy): domain Eukaryota; kingdom Metazoa; phylum Arthropoda; class Insecta; order Trichoptera; family Stenopsychidae; genus Stenopsyche; species Stenopsyche tienmushanensis. The sequence continues at coordinate 162,800 of WACJ01000100.1, forward strand.
TAGGTAATTAGTAATTTGATGTCAAAATTGATCATAGATTTCGTTGTAAATATTTATATCGGTTCAGCCACGAGTTTCGTTCCTAGAAGAAATGCATTAAAAACTTATTTTGTAAAATAATTTAGAACATTTTATTACTTCTATTTTCTCTTAATAAGCATTTTACATGAATAACATTATAGAATTTACATTCTTTAATTTTTGATGATTCATTAATTAGATTTTTTCTAGAAAATATTTAACCCCTTAAAGTGGTAAGACACAGAGTTGTGTCCGAATTCCAGTGATTCAAAAAGAGTATTCTTACACGTTGAGCTCAAAGAGAGACAGAGACAACATTTGGAGAGAAACAGACGAAAAGAGTATCTTGCGTACATCATACGATTGTATAGATAATTAACCCAAATTTATTGAAAAAATGACCGAATATTGTGTGCTATCGGCAGTGTTTATTTATGTTCAAGCTTCATACACACTGCGACGGTCCTGATAAATAAGCGGATTTGTACGAATGAAAATTGGTGGACATACAAATATAGTATCTAAGTTTATGTTAATTTAAAATTAGCTCACTACTCAAAGGGTTAAACTTTTGGGGTTATTATGTAAATCCTAGTCTGTTTTAATAGTAAATACATAGAAATACTTAAGCTAGACAAAATACATAAGATTACAAACAGGATTTTGTGTCCATAACAATATTATCTGAAGTCCTGATTTTAACAGGATGAACAAGGAGTAAAGATTGCTGTATTATTAGATAAATACAACCAAACAAATTCTATAGATCTATAGATGAAGATCACAAATTATATCAATACAAAAATTAATCAAACTCTATTTTGCATACGAATTGGTTTAGTTTCGGTTTTCGTTCTGACAAATATAACAGTTTTACCGGTTTTCAGCTTTCGGTTCAGATCCGATTCGAAGCTCTCCATAGAAGGAACATATTTCTAGGGATAGGATTTTCGTGTGATTAATTTCCTATTGCATCTTACATGTGGTTTCTTATCCAGTATATCAACACTTGGTAATTATGAGGCTCAGTAGTTTTAAAAAAATGTAAGATGACTCTCGGAATGTTCGTTTGATGCATGGCTTTATTCATACAATAACAATGAGAATAAGTTCATCAAGCGTGGTGTACAAAAGAAGCAATTAAATATTTGTTTTTCCTATTTCATTAGAATGTTAACTGATGATACGATTTCTTATCGCGGCCAATTAACATTCCTAACTACGCTTAAAATTGGCACAAATAACAATTCTCGAAAGAATAGCAGATTTAATGATCTCAAAACGAGCGCGATGTTCATCAAATTAACTAAATGGAAAGGAAGACACTACAATAATATAATAAATGACTATTAGCGTGCCGAGCCAAAAGCTCGTCCATGTAAGTTGTCAAAATATTAGTCTAGCGTTGTAAATCTTTTCTCCAGTTGTGAAATAGTCGACGAACTTTTGTATTTTTTAATTGGCGTCAATGTCGAAGCCGAAACGAAGAAGATGAAAAAAGCACAACACAATCGGAACAAAGGCACATCTAAATGATCGCACAAACTGGCATCGTATTACTGTTAAGCTAATGATGTTCTTAAATCATCTCACTCGGCACGATCTTGATGTCCGAGCTCCAGACAAAGATTTAATAATGAGCTACACACACATTTTTCAATGATTATTTTTAATGAGTATGCCGTTTCTATTCTCGACCATATAGCAAAATCGCGTCCTCCACACGTCCAACAACATCCAAAACAATTATTTTTAATTTTAACGTATTCAATTATGTGCATGCATTATGGGTGAGCGATATAAATCTATTGATAATCCCACGCACTTAATAAATCATCTTAAATATTCGTATTGGGGGGCCTGACAAATGATTTATTTGCGAGCGCACTCAACAAATATCAATCTGCTGAAACATTTCCTCCCCCTGCATATCCAAACAATCGCTCGCGTTTCGCCCTTAAGTGTATTTAGAAGAACAGCTTAAATGCTTTTAAAACATCCCTTGGACCGTCTTAAAAATGAATATCACCAATAAAACCATAAGATTACGATTCGAATAATCTGATATTGATTCCGCATTTTTATTTTGTATTCAATCTGTAACATTTATATTAACCTTTTGAGGAGTTAAATCGCGTATATGCGATCGAATTCCAGTTATTTAAAGACGGAGAGTGTCTTGCGTATATCGTACGATTGTATAGATAACCCAATTTAATCGATTTCAAGTGTCTATGTTTAGGCGAAAAAATTAACGAATATTTACAGTGTTTATTTATTTATATACAAGCTTCATACACGTTGCGCTGCCCTGACAAATAAGTGACGGACATACGAAATAAAATAATTTTTGCAATGTTACTTGCAAGTATTTGAGGATTAAATTGTAGCAGACAAATATCATAGCTTTTATGAGTAATTAAAAACATGATTTATTATACGAATTCTATGAAAATAGTGTAAAAATAGAAATATCATTTTTCTTGAAATACAAGGATCCCGATTTTTTTAGAGTCTAAATTTTGTAAAACCCTTCAATGGATACAGTCAGGGAGATTTGGTAGTGTCTATACACTACTATTAAAAAATCTCATCGCAAAAGCAAAAAAAAAAGTGTTGTACGATTGCTCGCTATAACCGTGATTTCGCTGTAAACCCCTTAAAAAGGCAAAACAATGTGTGGTATCTGAATTCCAGTGATTATAAAAGAACATTCTTATACGTTGAGCTCGGAGACAGACAGAGACGGAGAGTGTCTAGCACGTTGACGGAAAGAATATGTTGCGTACATCGTACGATTGTATCGATCGTTAACCGAAATTTATCGACTAATAATGAGGAATGTGAATGATTCTGCATCTATTTGTAAATTATGAATGATTTTTTTTCAAAAATATGCTTGCTTCGTTTATGTGGATTGGTCTAATTGAGGTCGATCAATATCAATCCTTGTAAAATGAGCGTTTCCACAGATCGTTCTCGGGCGTTCCCCGCGTGGAGTATATCAAAAAGATAATGAAATAGACATCGTTAAATCTGCGGTTAATTTATTTTGAATTATTTCATCTTTTTCATTAACGTTTTGTGTTGTAATATAATTGGTCACGGACAATTAAGTGAGTTTGCCTTTGTGTGCACATGTCTGGGGCTGGAGACGCTGCCTTCCTCATTTAAAAACATAACATCTTCTGGTAATGCCAGTTTAATTCGGCGCTATAGAGCCTTCAGAAATACATGCAATTAAAAGCAATATAAAACGAACGTTTTTATTTTGTACTACACTAATGAATATGAATGTGTAAATTTTGTGGCAGTGAAGGTGTGCAGGACGTTTTATTTAATTTATAGATTATAATTTTGAGCCTATTAAGATATTTTAGTGGGCGCTCTTTTGTCTTGATGGGATACCTCTTTAACATAAACAGTCGCACAACAAAGGAACTGGAGTGGTAACCTTTTAATATATTGGAGGTAATTTAGGGTAATCAAGTTTTATACTGTACGCCCATTAATTTATAATAGTAAAAAATATTTCTGCCTCGTTATCTGGCAGATTACTACATTAACTGTCTTCTGACACTTGCTACATAATGTTTATTCGATTGTTTGTTGTAGCATGAGACGATCGTTACATCACCAAATATATACCATGTGGAATAAACTCGTACAAAAAATGGTAACTCTTATCTTTATTAGTAATAATATCGAAGCGAGAAGACTATGGCTGTATAATTTTATTTTAGGTGCTATTTTAACGACGAACCTAATTAGGAATGCTCTTTTTGGAGGATAATAACCATACAATTGCACGACGTTATTATTTATTAAAACCATCCAAAATAATATACAACATCATAAAATAAAAACATAGAAAATACACCATCTACATAGACAATTCTTTGGTATTGGATGATTTCGCTCATGGTTTTATTTTATACAATTCGGATGATAAATGCATACTATATATTTCGTTTATTGGATTACATTTAGATGCTATATTTGTATGTCCGCCACTTATCATCCGTACAAATCCAATTATTTGTCAGGACCGGCGCAGCGTGTATGAAGCTTGTACATAGATAAATAAACACTGTCGATAGCACACAATATTCGGTAATTTCTTTGCATAGACATAAACAATACACTTGAAATCGATACATTTGGGTTATCATTATTAGTCGATACATTTGGGTTAACGATCTATACAATTGTACGATGTACGCAAGATATTCCCTTCGATTTTATATCTCTTCAAACTCAATGTGCAAGATACTCTCCGTCTCTGTGTCTCCAAGCTCTTTCTGAATCACTGGAATTCGGACACAATACTGTTTTACCTCTTTAAGGAGTCAATATATGTCTATTTGTTCTTTATAAATCTGAAAAAAAATGGCATCATATTTGTATCAAATAAGTCTTTATTTTCATCTATATATGCAATCCATTCCGATATTCTAGATATAATATTGGTTTGTATTATAGTATATATTAAATAGCGTTTATCAACATTTAATAAGTTAGTTTTCAGTTGAAAAAAAATAAAAAAAATAACTATCATCCTCTGGATATCTCTCATTGATCATCCTCTGTTTAACCCCTTAAAGAGGTAAGACACAGAATTGTATCTGAATTCTAGTAATTCAGAAAGAGTATTCTTACACGTTGAGCTCGAAGAGAGACAGAGACGGAATTTGGAGAGAAACAGGAAGGAAAGAGTATCTTGCGTACATCGTACGGTTGTAAAGATCGTTAACCTGTGTAATAGTGTATTGTTAATGTTTACTTTAAGAAATGACCGAATATTTTGTGCTATCGATAGTGTTTATTTATTTATGTACAAGCTTCATACACGCTGCACCGGTCCTCACAGATAAGTGGATTTGTATGAAGATAAGTGCTGGAATGATAAATTCCTCAAAAAATAAATATAAATGAAATCAAAATAAAATCGATTCATTCATTAGAATAACTTATAATTTACGTTCAAATAATGAAAATATCTGCGTATATAAATGGGTATCGATCAATCTGGTCCATATCTCATCTCCACATATTTGAGTCAGTGACAGAAGCTTTTAAAATCCAATAAATCACATCTTCTTCAGCATATTTTGGCATTGCTCGTAGCAACATAGTAAAAAAACGTTTATATCGCATATTTTACACCGAAATAAATTTGACTTGCTAAATCAGCTTGTTTAGATGAATTGCAAGAAACAATTATATCAAATGAATTCGTATTTATCTCAATCGTATTATTTAACATGTCGTAAAATGTATCGTTCAATTGCCTTATCAATCAGAAATATAAATTTAATCAGATCTAAATTTAATAATGTTTTAAATGTCGATATGAATCGACTTTAGTACGTAACATTTATGTTAAAATCATCCATGATTTGTGAACATTTTTTTAAAAATCAAGATCAAAATCAGTACATGTTTTCTAATGATTTTCAAATATTACAGTCATTTTTAGATCATCAGGACGTCTTGTCATCCAAATGATAAATTTTGTAGCTTGCATGTTGGATTCAATTTCTTGGTAATTGTATCATCTAATTCAATGGACTGTATTAATGATGTCAGATTTTATCAATAGAATGTTGATACAAATGCTTAATTAATTAGTCTGTACACATTATGTAAGTAATTGAGATTCGTCAAAGATCTATGATATACTTGTTGATCATAGCCCGCCCGAGGGTGGATGTATTATGTGTATATTGTATGGGGGGGGTGTAAATGTTCGTCCGTTTCAGTTTAAAACGCGGTTTCATTTTGATAAATACGGATTTCAGCTATTATAAGATTGTGGCATTATGCGAAAATTGATACTATTATTAAGGGATAAAGTGTATTCGGTAAACGTTTTAACACAATAAATCCTTGGCCGCCTTTAAAATTCCTTCGGCTCAATTTTAAGCTCGTTAAATTGTTTTACAATAAAAGCAGATGGGGCGACGCCCCCCGGAGCCTCCTACGGCATCGAGCCCCCCCACACTCCCCGTGCTACCTTCCTTCGGCGCCACTTTCCGCCGAACTTCGAGTCCAAGCTGACACGATTTCCCCCTCGAAAGAAAATCATATTCCACTTTGGCTACTTAACATTCTATTCTCTCTCTTCCATCCCATGTAAAATTCTGTCTGTTGAAATATTAAAATTGTGCATAGATTATGCTTGTAAACCGGTAAAGAGGCAGCGACGCCTGCTTTTGTTACCCTTTTCTCCTGCGTACCACGTCTCTTTGCATAAAAGAAATAATAAAAACTTATTCGCAGCAATGCGTCCAAAATATTTACATTTAAACCTGACTTGTTTATTGCCTATTTGGAATAATTTTTCATTTAAATTTTACATAATCGTATTAAGTATTCCGCTTTTTGCTATCTAAACGAATCGGTACATGCTAATTAGCAGACATTGAAGAAGCGGGAACACCATATTAAAAAAAAATTGCGGTACCAAGTGTGGTGTTGTCTGGCAATGCTTTCGCCGTTAGTCGGCCACAAGTGGTTAGTAGAAGTGCTCGGAGGTTGTAAAACCTGAAAGCCTGAATGAGTAAATAAGTGAGTTTCGACCAGCGGCACTCCTTCGGAATTAGCATATCCCCTGCAACAGATGCTTCGCGGATTGTTCTCTACAAGTTACAGCATCCCCTGATGTTACTTTAACTACTGCTCTTCTTTGGTTTTCATCCCTGGCAGTCTAACTTTACGCCGTTATTCATTAATTTGCTACACAATAATCATAAGATACACAGACTCAGATCATAAGATACACAGACAGATCATAAAAGTGCCAAAAAACAAATCTTTGAGAGGCAAAGCCAATATTATTATATGTATCAGTGGTTTAAATCGCGCCATTTATACTAATTAATTCATCGATATCGAACAAGATTTGTTTAGATTTATTGCAGAAGCTCAAGGAGGTAAAGCTTGATGATGCGTGGTTTATTTTAATATCATCATCAATAAACAACATAACAATACAAGAAAAACGCAGATGTCGTATTTCATAAGTTTAGTGTAGTATGCGAGAAGACGTTTTCCTCCTGTCGGCTCCCCAGCGGTCTCGCAGTTAAGGTCATTTTCTCTAAAAAAAATGAAAATCTTGATTAATAATGTCAACTTTCATTATCTTCCTTTACGGATCCTTCGCGATCCGATAGTGAACGGACCCGCGTGAGTTTATCCGTCTATACATTTAGTGTGTACTCTAGAAGTGCATCTTAGAATCGCTTCTAAGCTCGTATCGTACACTTAACCCTTGCAAATTCAAGAATTAAATCCACATTTCGATTAATTAAAAACAATATGAAACTAAAATAATCATGTTTTTTTAAATTATTTTTCAAGCGTTCATCTGAAAACCTTAACCCTTTGAGCAGTAAGCTAATTTTAAATCATCATAATCTTAGATGCTATATTTGTATGTCCGCCTACTTATCATCCGTACAAATCCACTTATCTGTCAGAACCAGCCGCAGCGAGTATGAAGCTTGTACATACATAAATGAACACTGTCGATAGCACACAATATTCGGTAATTTCTTCAAATAAACACAAACAATACACTTGAAATCGATTCATTATATCATCATTAGTCGATACATTTGGGTCAACGATCTATGCAATCGTAACGATGTACGCAAGATATTCTCTCCGTTTCTGTCTCCCATTCCCATCACATAATTCCAATACGATATTAGGTCTTATATCTGCATTTATTGCATTTGTTCAATTGCGTTTTGGCCATAAGAACGATTTTTTATACAGATAACCTGTCGTACTGGATCGAAGGCTTTATCCAAATCTAAGAATACAAAAATTAAAAACTATTTGCACTTCAATAAACTGCAAAAAATGTTTATAATTTTGATTCAGATCTTCTGATAGATAAACCAGTAGGATTGTAAATTTGTGTGTTTTCTGTTCAACGATTGATTTGAAGACGGTCTTTTTTTTGTGAAAATTCGGGATGATGTCGTTATCGTCGAAATAGGGGCGGTTCCACCCTGCCCACCCGACAAATTGGCAGACTAGGTTTTATTAATTCTTGTCTGTTGGTTGCGGCGAGGAGCATACTTAATGTCGGAAGACTATTTGCATTCTTCCTCCATTTCGCACGCGCCATTCCTTTTCAACTGTTCAATTCCATTTGACTCGGGCTCGTGACCGCTTTACAGGTGTCATGGGGACCATTTCAATTTCGAATGTTTTCAATAAGATATTTTTTCATCGGTGATTTTCAGCTGAAATTACCCTCGCTTACGTATGCCATCTGTCTTCGGGTAGCTTGCGAAATCTTTCCACTAAAGAGACTGATTTTATTTTTTGGAACGATTATACGAGCTATAGCAAGAATCAACGATAAAAATGAATACAAGACAAGAATAAATAAAAAAATCGATTACATAAAAATATTTAGATAAACAAGGTAGTTATTTTTCAAAAGAGTATTTTAACCTTTTGAGGAGTGCAATCGCGTATTTGCGATCGAATTCCAGTGATTCAGAAAGAGCATTCTTACACGTTGAACTTAGAGAAGAACAGAGATGGAGAGAATATCTTGCAGGTCGGAGATTGTTAACAGGAGACAAAGACGGAGAGAGTATCTTGCGTACATCATACGATTGTATAGATCGTTAACCCAAATTTATTGACTAATAATGACAACCCAAATGAATCGATTTCAAGCATATTGTTTATGTTTACGCGAAAAAACAGGGTTTATTTATTTATATACAAGCTTCATACACGCTGCGCGGTCTTGACTGATAGATGGATTTGTACAAACGATCAGTAGCGGACATATAGCATCATCTACGTTTAAGTCATTTTAAAATTAACTAATTGCTCAAAGTGTTAATGATACATATTTTTTGTCGAATCATGTTTGGATTATCGAATTAATATTGACCTTTCCTTATGTAAACCAAATGCGTTTTATTACATTCGTTTTTGGAACTATTTTAATGTACAAAGACGAAACCACAAATTGCACAAAAATAATTGAATTCGAAACATATTTTCTAATGAAGATTTAGATTAACTGAATAATCTTTGGTAACGTGTCATAAATAATATGATTAAACACAGGATGCGGCAGGATAACTTCCTTATTTGAAACGCGCGCCCTGACGCGACACTTATTCCAATAAAGGTGGGATGGCGCTCATTCGAAAAAGCAAGATCTAACGTTTTTTTTTTCATAAAGGTTTAGTAACGATCATACTGTGTATGATGAAAGAGCGCGCGTTCGCCTTAGAGGTGTACTTTGTGAGTTAAATTACCATATTTTTAAAATATCATCAGTATCAATATCATCGATCAGCATTTGATATGGAGTGTGGGTGGTTTATGATAAAATGCATTTTATCTCAATATCTTGCTCTAAAGCTGTGTATGCAGTTTTTAAATTTTGGTATTTTTTTAGGGTTTAATGTTTTGGGATCGTTAGTTCGCACTGAAAATAAAGTTCATCTGGAACATATGTTAAATGTAATTTTACCCAAACAAACTTTAGTAGGGAAAAAGTATTCAAATCCGATTTTTAAAATATAACTTTATATCATTTTTAAAAAAAAAAACACTAAAAAATATAAAAATAGCAGAATAGTTCTCACTGTTCTCTAGACGTCGCTCAGTTGTCGAGTTTCGCACGTTTTACCCCCAAACATTACGGTCAGTGAACACGAGGATATGTTATATTGAAAATAAATAATTTATCAGGCTTCGCCAACTGTTTGAGTTTTATTAAAAATACATGTATTATTCAGTATGAGCCTCTTGATTTTGTCCTATTTTATTTTTTCCATCACACACAGAACATTCAATTGTTCAAACTCCGACAGTCAAGCGAAATAACGCTCAAATAAGGGGTACTATTACATTCCAAGGATCGGTGCTTAATTCCGTGAATGAATCGTTCAATATTATGCGATAAACATGTTGAGAATATCTGTCATAATCTATCATTTGTGTTCGCGTATTCTCCGTAATGGGACATTCTATAGTGATTAGGGGAGCAGCGTATTTATTAAATTTGCTCCCATCGAGTGCTGAAGGGTCTGCGTCCTTTATTTTTTTTCACCTCCAAATTTGGGGATGAATCAATAAACGCCGCTGTAATGTACCATTAAAGAATGGGTTTTTCAATGAGGGCCGCTTAACCATGAGCGATGTCGTGTACTTTTTGCGCCGAACGACAACTTAAATTCGCATTATTTTTTAGCCCGCCGTAAAAGAACGGATTGAATATTGAGAGGCTCGGATTTTGCTCAAATTTGATATTTGAAAATGTAATAAAGCGCAAATTTACCGTTTGCTTTAATAGTTTTTTTTTCATATGGGGGTCCCTCCGAGGGGGTACTTAGATAGCGGGGGCAATGGGTGATGGGGAGCCATTTATCATCGACAGCATCTGCTTGGCTTATTATTGTTATTAAAATGCCGTGCGCCTCACATACGGTGGTCCCTTCATCCCTACAACCCCCCCAAGCCGAACTGAACCTCCTGCAGGAATGCAAATATATTAACGTTGAGATAAATGCTCATGACAGACACCCTAATCACTTTTTTATCTAATGATACCATATATCACGGCGAATTTATCAAACCAACCACTAATTACGTGTTTGCTGTCCGTGTTCTTATTTATGACCCTTGAAATGAGAGTTCGAATAGTTCAATCAACGTGTAGATAAAATTTCATATTGTTCGATATTAGAACTATTCCGTTCCTACTTATGTTATAAATCATTTGGTGTTATATTTTTCGTAAATCAATATATGGATTTTTTATCACGCAATTTGTGGCAACTTCAAAGATTGATGATTATGGACTGATCCAGAAATATCTTTTGGAGTAGTATTTTTGCAATATGAGTCTCATATACTAACCACTCTATCGGATGGAAGATTCGCTCTACATAGATGGTGGAATTTTGGTCTTCGCGTATAAAATTGGATGGATTTTGTAAATATAATTTTTTATTGAAAAATTTCACGATATCATAGAATAATATATCAGTGAAAACATGCTTTAGAATTTAAATTTTTGGAAAATTAATAGTATCAACTTAAATATGAACAAAATCTGCAAACTTAACTGAAGGTTCACATTGATATCATTAAAGACTTTTTTATTGGGTTGAATCCTTGTGACCTTTCTTGATTTTTTGTCTGTAAATTCTGCTGATATCAACACATTTGCATACTCTTCGTGGTTGTAATATTGTTAAAATTTATCGTCAATAAAATTCGTTTAAAATTATTGGAAGATTCTGCCTGAAAATCTATTGAAATCCTTTATATATTATATTTATATTAATTTGCATTATATTTTATAGTTTATAATTAGATAATGTATGGTATCTCTCAAAACATTGGCCTAAATGGAGACGAGGTTTTTTAAAATTTTATTTTGTAAATTCTCTAGCAGGTAAGCGAAACACTATGAAGGATCATAAAAACCTATATTCCTTTCCAAATACTGTCCTAAACACGATACGCAAAATAAAATCACATGATTTTAAGTCTGAGTGAGGAAAAAATGTAGAAACAAAATGTCGAGCCAGACTCGACATAGGACCTGGAAGAGTTAAAACTTTTTTCGGTAGATGCATTCCGCAGAAAATCGTACAAAAAAGCTATGACTTACATAGAAAATGTGAAGATGCGTTCTATTAATTTTAAAAACCGCATAACTTTGAAACAGCTATATAAAATATATCCAAAATCGCACAAAAATAATCAATAAAAATCAGGTTAATAATAAGGCAATTAAAAGATAACATTTTTGGTAAAATTTTAAGGATATCTGGCATCTGTTATCTCAAATGCCAGATGCAATTTTCAGTTGCAATTTTCGATGACTCAAAATTTCGATGACTATTATTGTACTATATGAGGAATGAGAACTCGGCAATAATTTGGAGCAGCGAGTTGCTACAAGAATATGAGGACGTATTCAGGTCGTATTTTATTCGTTTTAAAATATCATTAATGTAGATCATCAGACTCAATCATGTATGCATATTTAATTCAATATAATATATGCTGCTTATTTCCAAAGCGATTGTTTTTAGTCTCAATCCAATGAAAAATAGGCCATATCTAGCTATCCCTGTCCTCTATTTAGATCATCTCTTTTGTGACTGTTTTTCGATTGGACAAAATGTATTAGATCAATCCAAAAGATGGCAAAAAAGATGGATTCATCTCATGGAACAGTTTTTCGTCCTTTAAGGGAGATTGGGAAAGTATCCAAGCTTCGAAAGGGAGTACCGCATGAGCTATCCGAATCTAATTACCAACGAATAAACATCTGTACTTCCCTTTTATCCCCGGATATTGCCCCAAGTGATTTTCACTTATTTCGTGCTATATGTAAGATGGCGAGAAATTGTAACAAATGGATGACAATATATCTTTGATTAAAATGTCAATTTGTATTTTATTTAACACTATTTAAATGCGCGCGAATTTTTGGACTGACCTGATACATTATGAAAAATCGCGTATAAAATGTAGCCCAAATCTGCGAATCATTGGCGTCTTCGGCGTTTAAATATTGCGATACATTCCGGGAATTTAGGCTCGGAATGCTTTCTAAATGTATCAAAATTAGCGTGGAAACGTGCTGCAGAATAAATTTGAATATAAAATCGCAAATTTGTTCGTCATGTTGAGGCACTCGAAACTTTATTTCTTTGCTTATTTTTGTGCGATGTAATAAATTCTGATCAATTGGTTGTTTTTCGGTTGATTGATTGATCATTGCATAGGTTTCACGTCGCTTCGCGACTGGCTATCATCGCTTATTTTTCAACATTGTCGATGAATACTTCCATGAAAGTTATTCGACTAAATGTGCATTTGTGATGCATTAATTATTTTCAATGGTTGAATCTCATTTCGGCTTAAAACATTTATAAATTGATTCCGGATGTAAATCTAGCTGCCATTTAGATTAGATGAATTTTGACTATTTTACGCTTGGCTCTTATCGGAGGAAATATTTTAATTTAGTCCAGATGGTTTGGATTTTTCTATTTTTTTCCCGTCTTAATTAGAGCTATATTAGGTAGTTTGATTGAAAATTTAAAGGGTTATCGTAAAAGCAATTTAATCAAAATTTATAGTCATCGTAACGCTATCCCCATCGCATTTTTATAACCCCTCCAATGATGCTATCATCGTCAAAGCGATCGGATCCAAAGAAACACCATCGGTAGTAGATACTGCGATGAATTGGTCGTGTAATAGAAACGTCACAATCCGGTGTATCCATCGGACGTGACGAAACTAATTAAATAATAGCCTCGAATCAAATCATTCATAGCGTTTTAACAGCCGTGGTAGGTCCGCAACCCCTAGCCCTCGCCGTGCGCGACTAACAAAAAGCAACCCCCCGGCTGCTAACTACCCCAACAATATATACATTTATTCTCGTTCCCGACCACTTATATTATTTTGCATTCGGGATTGTCCCCCCATTTACTCCTGCACGCTAGTTGCTCTCGCTCCGCTCTCCCCGTAGTCGGATATTTATACCTATGCATCGATATCTAAGATATTCAACATGCGAGACTGAAACTAACGAGGTGACCCTTGCTCGAATTTAACCACTTCGCTGAATGAACATTTCAATCGTTTATTTGAAGATTGAAAAGCTCCGCTCTAATATTGCATTAAGGGTAGGTTTTGTTTCGCGTGCACCTGAATTATGTCACAATGTAAGTGCGGGGTGGGCTTGTAATAATAGCAACCCTAATCTGTTTCACAGATGTGGTTGTCACTGCATTATAATATGGCAGATTTATCATTAATTTGATAATTAATTTACTAATTAGTATTCAGAGCTGGCTGAATCTATTGTGTTTTATTCGTATATCAAATTAATTGACGTGAGTTATATTCGCCCGCTTTCATACAGTTTTCAATAACATTGATGAAGCTAATTTATAGGCCATATAATTGATACAAACGTGCCAACCTAGAACATACTGTTTTTAATTATCATGTGTTCGTCGACGGGAGTATTGATATAAAGGACCTTCAAGGGAATTGATTTTACTGCTTCGCATTAATAAATTAATCACAATTATTATATTTTATTTATCATATCCTCGATGTACGTGGATGCTCTATATCAGCGGCTCTGAAACTGGGGTCCATTGAAATTGGGGCACTCGAGAGGTGACTCTCACTCACCGCTCGGCTTGATGCAGACAATCGATGCACGGCAATCACTACGCTCTTCTGTATAATCTTATGAACATGACACCCCTTCAAATAGATATAAGATTTTCTTATCTGAAATTAGTCCCCAACCACGAACCCGACTGCATGTTCGGCACTAGTTGGAACTTGACAGTCGTGATAGAAAGACTACTAAGTTTTTGATCCCTATATGCATTGAACAGGAATTAGGAAGGATTGCAGTCTGTTCTCAAAGAAACAAAGCCGGCAAAAAAAAATCGAACCACATATTGTAATACTTGCCCCGAAAAGTCGGGCATGCATCTTGGCAATTATTTTATGAAATATTACACACAGCAAATTTAAATTTTAAATTACGAGTAAGAAATTCGCTAAAAGTGCTACGAAATATCTCGATTTGCTGGTTCTCGAGTGCAAAGCGTTAATTTTCAAGTACGACGTAAAATGTCAAGATGGGGTTAAAGATTGGAATGGGGTCCACGAAAAAAAAATCTTCTAGAGGGGATCCACGAAAACAATTTTGCTCAGGAGGGTGTCCGCAGACTACATAAGTTTAAGAACCGCCATCTAAACAATTCATGCACGTCAAAAAATAATTCAAAGGGTTCATAATATTTTTAATCCTTTTCGGTCCCTAAATATTTTAGAAATTTTAAAGATAAAACGATTTTTTTAAAATTTTTAAGTTTTTATTTATTTAAAAAAAATATTTTTTACTAAAGTTGTATATTTTACTAATGTATTATACAGAAGCATTATATTTTATAGTTTATAATTAGATAATGTATGGTTTCTCTCAAAACATTGGCCTAAATGGAGATCAGGATTTTTTAAGCTTTATTTTGTATATTCGTTAGTTTCAGACAAAAATATTAGAAATAGAGTCACTGCATATGTTTTAGGATTTTATCTGGGCAACAGCTTCTTTCCTTTCTATCTCTAGCAGGTAAGCGAAACACTATGAAGGATCATAAAAACCAATATTCCTTTCCAAATACTGTCCTAAACATGATACGCAAAATAAAATCACATGATTTTAAGTCAGAGTGGGGAAAAAATGTAGAAAGAAAATGTCGAGCCAGACTCGACATAGGACCTCGAAGAATTAACATACAAAATTTGTTCACATATGGCTAAAACAATGATTTAATCTATTCATAAAGACTTAAAAGCATCGACGTTTGTGTTTCCGTAAGAACGCTCTACACATAAAAAAAGTAAAAACATCGTTCTGTACAATTTCTATATTTATGATTAGAAATTAAATGTTCGATTAGATAGATTGGAAATTTTAATATATTCCTGTTCAAATAATCTTATCCTAATTTACTCTATTGGAAGAATAGCACAAAATAATGTTATGAAATTCCTCTTCTAGAGATGTCCAATTACAGTTTAGCATTGATGTATCGTCAACTTTTCGCCTTTCGATCGATTTTAATCATAATTATATATTTTTATAGCTAAAATGTCAATGATCCTTACTACAATCTAAGGGAATGTTTTTTAATTGGCTTCTTTATGATGCATGTTTCGTTCCTAATGAAGATGGCACTTCTTGGAATATAATTAACACGTTTTGATTGTAATCGTTAATGGATTTGCAGCCATTTTCCGAAGTTGTTTGCTGTGAATTTTTATTGGCTTAAGTATGGATTTATGGAGCAAGGGCTCGTTATTTAATACCTATTAATCCTTTGGCTACTATGTTGCTTTTTGATTTTTTTCTTATTTCTTATTTAATCGCGCTAACATGCGAGCAATATTCAATACTAAATTAAACAACGATATATCGTTGTTTAGCATCCAAACGGTTAAGTAAAAAAAAATGTAAATCTGCCTAATTTATAATGTTAGTATTGTCTTATTGCAATGCGTTTGATATAACGACGAGCAAATTATTTACCATAATAGAAATAGAATTTGATGTTATGAATAAAGCTGTATTTCAAGGCGAACTGGTCGTTCAAAGATCTATCCGAAGATTTAATTAATTGAACACAACCATGTATGAAATTAAATCGCATCGGTTAATCATTCATCCGGATTTCATAAAATTTGGGGCTGTTAAAGACTATTATTTGTATTGTGTGTGTACTTATTCGTGTCCATTTCATCGGGCTCATATTTTGAGCGGCTTTTGTATTTAAATATTATCATTGGTCAATCTGCTAAATGGAATGTGTTCGGATTTAGTATATCATTGTGATACGACTCGATGGTGAAATAAAGGGATTACGCTATGTAAAACGGACAAGCAATTTAAATGCGTGTTTTTTTTTAGCACAGGCCGAAGTGTTAATGTCGATATGAAAAATGACAGGAAAGTGTTTTTATAACGAATCGATATTTTTAAGCTCTTTGTATCGCTTTTCATCGCATAAACATTGTGACTCAACTCGATACAACAATTATATTATTTAGTCGGATTTCAAGGCATTTTTTTATTACTAGAAACCAGTTTCGTTCAAAATAGAACGAAGAGACATTGAACGAGCGAGCAGGCAAGAAACTTACCTTATGTCACAACAATTGCGAAATATTTTTGATCAAGGGATATGTGTCCGTTTGGGCACATATTTCTTAATCTGCAGAGATGACCCATCGTTCATGTTGCCCATGGATTTATGATAAATTGCTTTGTTTTATGCTCTTTTTATCGATAAAATTAGATTGGTCTCACGAGCTCAGTGTTAAATCAGTGTAACCTTGCACTGTGACCTTTATAGCCATTACAATTTTCCCGTTGTGAGTAATTTTATATGAAATATATAAAAGTTCTCACGTTTAAACCCACGGTCGTGATGATGGCTATACACAAGTTGTACAAGATTCAATCAGGCACTTAAAATATGTATATATCTTATCCATTTCAAAGCCATATTCTGCAAATTGCTGTTTGTTCTTTTTCCTTGCATTAAATTTGTTTTTTGTTCTTCTCTTCAGTATCATTATTTTGTAATCTTCTTGAATAGAATAGATGATTTTGTTAATCGGTGACGATATCATATCTTCTTCTTGAGGTGACGTATACCATTATTGGATGTAGGCGTTGTTCATAAAAGACATTTATAGAGAAATATGTATCATTAAATAAGGATAGTATTAATTGAGATTCAGGAATTTAGGATAAATCTGGATCTAGACAATCGATCTTAAATATCAATTGCCTTATTGTCTTAAACTACCAATCTATCAAATTCACGAAAAGATCAAGGAAAATAATTTAAAAATTATATGTTTTTTTAGTTGAAATACAAATATTGGACCTTTTATAAGGTATATATAAAATAATAAAAACTATTTTAATATTTTGTTCTGTAGATTGTACAATAGTTTGATTTTAATTAATGTAGTGGTTGTGATTGATGTATTGATTATCGTCGACCCCCAATAGACCCTTAAAATACTATAGGTCCTTTTAAAACTTCCATCGAGCCCCAAGGGGTCCATATGAATCCCGTTGATTCCTCTTAAATCATTTAAAAATTAAACGTTTCATTTAAGATAGATAATCTTAAGAATAATGTTTAGACATCCCTCTCTTCTATATTATCGGTTAAACATTGGATCGACTCGTCCGGTATAAGACCGCAATAAAATAAAGAACAATATTTTCGACCGATTGTAAAATTTAAACAACCCACCCGAGCTGCTCATTCGTTATATCAGCGGTCCGAAAAGCGGACCGATTGGACACGCACACCTTGTGGCCACTCCGTCCTCTTTTAGGGCTTTTTGCGGCATTTTCTATGATATGTACGATCAAGGAAACAACGTAGTATCTAGACGCTTTCCATCATAGTATTTATTTTTTTTACAAAAGTAACCGCCATCTATTCTATCTATTCACCTCTTCATGGGCTCTATATTCGAGATGTAAACACTCACTCTGCGGATCACCTGGGTGAGCGTATCGAAGAGCGTTTTAGCAATCATCTTGATGAACACTGTTGATGGCACACAATATTTGTTAATTTCTTCGCGTAAACATTAACAATACACTTGAAATCGATTCATTTAGGATTATCATTATTAGTTGATAGATTTGGGTTATTGATTTATACAATCGCACGATGTACGCACGATACTCCCTCCGTCTCTGTCTTCCATTTACAATCTCCGAACTTAACGTGCAATGTTCTTTTCAGAATTAATATTTTTTTAATAGCATAATTTCGATTTAAATGCTTTAATTTTCAACAAGGATATATCAAATTTGATTATCCAAATAGTATTGATTTTTGATGTTTATTTTGTCTTACCTGTGAGCCATGTGTTTAAAGGTGTTTTCTTTTTGAATCGATTCTTCTTATATGTTTAGTAATTTAAAATATTTTGTATGCTTAGCGAAGATAATCGGTCCATTGCTGCTATGGGTACGAGATGAACAGCCTCTCTCTCTCGCCCTCTATCTCTCTCCTCTGTTGGATCAATCAAAAAGTTTCCATGCGAGAATTAATTGTGAAAGTTTAGCGGATTCACTGGGTTTTTATGTATACTTGTTTGTACTTAATAGATTGTATAGTTTTAATTAAAATCTTTGATATTGATCTTGGCCGTGTCGGAAATTAATTATGAACGGGTAAAAGTTGCGTTATTGACGTATGAAAATGTCTAGAAGAGCGCTCTGCGGAAATTTAATTTATTTCAAATTAATAATTCTTCATACTTGGCTCGTTTTTTGGATCATTACAGTTTTTAATTCCTGTTTGGATGCTGGAAGTCGCCATCGACTGTGTGTTTGAATTCGTACAACGTCCTAAAGGCGCTCGATTTCCATGCTATAAATTTCATCGAATATATATATATGTACAGATGGTAGGCAGCTAATGTGTTGAATATACTTTCGATAACCTTCCCAGCATGTGACAAGGAATGGCGACGATCATAATATATGTTAATTAGGTGGCGGGACTCAGTAGTTATAATATCGAGCTGAGGATATGTATGCGTGGGAGAATCATGGAACCGAATTCAATAAATAATTTTAAGTGCGTGGGATTATCAAAAAGTAAATGTTACATATTGTAATATAATATATTTTTTCGCCGTGGTAAATTGATCATCTCCGTTCACCTTTTTTACAATGACGAATCATCAGCGATCTTCCACTGGACCACGGTTTGCGCGACTTTAGAAAGTTTTGCTCTGCCATATTGGCCGCAGGGTAGCGCCAACTTTAAATTGGGACGTGCTCTCCCTGGAGCTGGCCACTTGGGCCAGCTCAATAATCGTCTGCCGTAATTGTCTTTGTAAGGCTAAAATTCAGTAATGATGCTCTATCGATCATTTCCAAACTTTTTTAAATACTAAAAAATGTCAGTCTGTTAAAAACATCAGCTTTCATCGAAGCAAAAATGAAGCCAAACCCATTGAGCGATAAACACAAATTGCTTCGATATTGTCGCTTAGATTTTACCAAATGCAAAAAATCAGGTATTGCGCCATATAGGGTTGCAGTTGAGTTTTTAGCATATAAAGATGTTGATAAATATTTATTTGTCCACATGTTATTACCATTTTATGCACTATATACAATGAGGCTATTGTTTTGTTAGGAGCATAAAATGCAACCTGCCATGTGTTGACTTGCAACACTACCTTTGTTCATTTATGGAATGTTTATAAACGCAAAATAAACTTTAATATGATATTTTTCATATTCATAATCGATAATAGACACAACCGAGATGTATTCAATACTATTTTTATCATATACGCGATCACTTATCTATCAAGACCGTCGCAGCGTGTATGAAACTTGTACAAAAAATCAATAAACACTCTCTATAACACACTATATTCGGTCATTTATCATTCACATATCATTATTAGTCGATAAATTTGGGTAAACGATCTATACAATCGTACGATATACGCAACATACTCTTTCCATCTCTGTTTCTCTCCAAACTTTGTAAAAATGCGCTTTATGAATTACTGGAATTAGGACACAACACTATGTCTTACCTCTTTAAGGGGTTAACTAAATAAATCTGTAGACAAAACACAAATCGATATAAGTTGATAAATCGAACGCCTTTGAAAACAGAATTACATTCTCAGCATCTCAAACTCTTGACCAAAGATGGAGCAAATCCGTCAAATAATTTTATGTCCATTCAATCTTGTTTTATTTTACTATGTATTGTTAGATGTAAGTATTACTGGATTTAGACTCTGATATGGATATAAATGAGGATGAATTAAACACAGCCCCATTCGTTCTCTTTAACCTGTATGGTAGGATGATCGCCTATTTGCGAGCGAATTCCAGTGATTCAGAAAAACTATCTTGCGTACATCGTACGATTGTGTAGATCGTTTACCCAAATTTATCGACTAATAATGATAACCCAAATGAATCGATTTCAAGTGCATTATTTATGTTTACGCAAATAAATGACCGAATATTGTGTGCTATCGACAGTGTTTATGTATTTATGTACAAGCTTCATACACGCTGCGATGGTCCTGACGGATAAGTGGATTTGTATGACGATATGATTTAAAATTAGCTCACGACTCAAAGGGTTAAAGTTTAAAGGACACACTGACTGGTGATATTACCTTCTTGGTCGTGACATTTCATATTCCAATTGTTGATTCAATATCCAGTTATTTCGCAATTGTGAGCATGATGAGAGGCTCGAAATATCGGAAAGAGGTTTAATTTTAATTTGTGTTATATATAATAAAATAGGTGCGCTACTGGTCTAGTGGTTGTTTTACGCTAAGTATAGACTATGATATTTCAAAGTCCAAATTTCTAGATATTAACCTGTAAATGTTGATGATCTATCATGGAAATCATAATTTAACTATATTATAGGACGAATTTGTTGGCCCTGCCCTCGTGCTCGTATATATAAACGCAAATCAGCTTGCAGCTAATTCCAAGATTTGTCCCTGATCATGGTGATATTTTTGCTGCTGTTTTTAGCATGGTTTTTGCGTTCTCTAAGGTCAAAGCACCTCACCATTGAAAGCAAGGCGAAGTGGTAAATGTCTTAATTGGCTGTATGGCTATGACCTTTATCCTTGACTGGATATTGAGAAAGTCCTGTTCGTGCAATAATTGCTTGTGGCTGTTTAACAGCCATGATCATAAGACCACCATAGAAAAAAAAATCACTTTTTGTATCTAAATCAGATCATTCCAAATGGAAGATTGCTTTCGGATCGACAATCATCGAAACAGCTTGAACATGGTCATTGATCAGTTCTTAAATAAATTTTGTCGCTTTTTATTAAAATATTATATTAAAGGTGGTCTTAAACTCTTATTCGCTTATTTAAAATGATGATATACCATCTGTATCTGATGCTATCTAATTATGAGCTTTAAAATTTGTATATAAAGTATTTCTGAATTTCCTTAATGGTCCCCTTAATCATAAGTGGGAAACGCATTTAGGACAATGAAAACATTTGATATTTATTTTTTAAGTACAAGACGCAAGCTTTTATTATGGGCTTATATGTATATGAAATTTCATTGGAGAAAGTCTCGTCCAATTTTGAATTCTGAAACATCTAAACCGCCTGCAGTAATGAATGTTCATTGAGTCAAAAGTATGATTTGAATTTTTAGAAACTCAAAATTTTATTTCAATGAAACACAATTGCTTCTAAGCAGAATTCAGGGAACATACCGAGAATAATATACATTTCGTAAAGATGACATTGCTTTCCGTTGTTTTTTATGTAGCAAAAGAGGACTGGGCTTCATGTATTCCATATACGATGTACTCCAAGTTACCCAGTAGGTCATCCAGGTAATCAGGTCGAAGGGTTCTCGATAGGAAATTTCTTGGAAAATAGGGAAGAACTATTGTTTATAATACTTCAAATTGATTTTATTGGCGGTAATTGCATTCAACATATAAAATCATATTTTTTTTCAACAGATTTCAAATTAAACGCCATTGTAAAATAATACAGTCGTTCACATGATATAGTTTTTTTCCCCCAATTATTTGGGTCCCTCCTGATTGCACTCCATGAAACGTATAATTTGGCCTGCATATGAGAACCGCGCCGCGCTGGATGCAGTATGGATGCATATTTAGATGAAATTAGTTCATTAATTTAGATCCCACTATCTTTTTACTGCATTAATTAAGTGTCTAGGATTGTTCTTTCTACCGCAGTGAACAAACGGTTTAATTACGTATTATATATTCCATTTAACAGTGCGTCGCATACACGGAAAATATGGTATTATACGGTTTAATGGCGTGAACACCACCGACAAAAAAGAACCGATGAAATAAAACACGGAACAAAATTTGACGAACAAAACGGGATGGCTCGGTAATTTTGGAAAAAGCAGCACTAAAATAATAATGCTCGTAAAAGTGAGCACGATTTCCAAAGCTATTACAGCAGTGGGCATGTTGTATTCCACATGTTTATTACTATAACTATACTATTGCAAAACTGAAAGATTCGTCAATTTTAATACTTATCGAATCTCCGTTGATGTATTAGATTTAAACTTATTTAAAATTCATAAAAATCTTAGCCAAATTTAGATAAAATCGATGACCCTTTACTGTCTGGGTGCTTGATCTATTCACAGTATTCATTTCGATTCAATTTTAACCCCTTAAAGTTGTGTCCAAATTCTAGTGATTTAGAAAGAGAAACAGAGTTGGAGAGAATATCTTGCGTATATCATATGATTGTATAGATCGTTAACCCAAACGTATCGACTAATAATGTTAACCCAAATAAATCGATTTCAATTTATGTTTACGCAAAGAAATGACCGAATATTATGTGCTATCGACAGTGTTTATGTACGAGCTTCATACTCACTGCGACGGTCTCGACAGATAAGTGCATTTGTACGGGTGATAAATGGCGTCCATGCAAATATAGCATCTAAGTTTATGATGATTTTAAATTAGCTCACTATTCAAAGTATTTTTAAATACAAAATATTAATTTAATGCTTCTTTTGTAAAAAATGACACAACCCTCTCAAGAGCTAAGCTGAGTTCAAATTCTATGTAATTTACTTCTTTGTCTTAGTATTTTTTGCTTATCCAAACAACATTCGATTCTTATTCAATCATTATTGAAATGCATTTTATGAAGTCATCTTCCTCGTCTGCCTCATCATCTTTACCCGTTTAGTCCTTCAATATTGAACTGCACAAGAACCCAATTGACTCCAGACCACATGTTAGAAGATCATTATCTATGTTTACATAGGTTTCAAAGTCAATATGGAAGGCTCAATTATTTACAGCTATATTCGACGACATTTATGATGTGTTCATCCTTGTTAAGCTTTAGCGAACGAATGTCGACATTTTCGTGTTAAGAAAAAAAGAAATAGGCTTTTCTTTTGATAATACGAGCATAATATCAGTAGAATTCTATTTTATTCGGATAAATTCACGAGGGATCGTTTTAACTAAATATTCTGCATGAAGCATTTGAAGGCAAATATATGAATCAGGTTTTCGGATCATTGTTTTTTTTAAATTTAGGTTTTTATTTCAGCTCCGAGTGTGTTATTTTTATTTGTATTAAAAACTTATTTTCTAGCATAATTTAGAACATTATATTATTTATTTTATAAAAACGCATTATTTTATAACAAATTCTGCATAAGAATAGTGAGGATCAGATATTATATCAACACAAAAATCAACTAAACCCTCTTTGGCATAAAACGTGCACTGAACCGAAAAACCGCTATATGATTGCGCTTAGTAATTATTTGAGAGGTAAATTAAAAATTCAAATTTACCTCATGTATCTGTAATTATCAATTTGTTTATTTTTACAATAAACGCAATTATAAACGATGTGATTATTGCTGTCGCCAAATGAATTGATCCAGGTATGAAATGAAATGATGACGTTTGTGTCTTAACGCCTCCCGGCATAGACCACCGAAGACCGAACGCTTGGCAAGTACATAACAAATCGACGGTTGTAATGCTTTATTTACGTTAGCAACCACCAAACCAATATGCACTAACATAGTGCGTACGCTAAACATCTCGCATAACAAATTTCATAGACAAACAATATTTTTACTATGCCTATGTTATTCCCGCAAGTGTAAATAATAATTTGACCAAGTTTTATCGCAATCGGATGAACGGTATGGTAGCGCATTAAATACGAACAAAGACTAATTTTTCATTAACATTTCATATACTATTTCTGAATTTTTCATAATATTAGCTAATTGATCCAGATTATTTGATTATCGTTTTGATATTGTAACCGGAGATAATGTCAATATATTAGTAAAAGTGTTGAATATTTGATATTGGTCCTTTATAGCTTATAATTCATTAAATTTAGTGCGATAGGCAACAATTTATCTATAAGTTAATTGAATTTTCCGGGTTTGGGCGATTGTTCAATTGCGAAAATTCCTGGAAATCCCGGAAACAAATCCTCTGATTGCACAATAGTTCCAATGTGATAAGTTTCGCGATATCATTGGCTTGGGTTTGCGTGCGAATTCCTCGAAATTTGACCTCATATCCTCATTTCCCATTATGCTGATCCTTGATTATGGCATCCACAGAATCAATATTGACCTGCATCATAGTTTAAGCCGGCTCCGGATCAAAGCTCGCAGGGTTATATAGCTCTTCAACCAAACGTCTGTCAATTTTCAACGACTCGTTAACCTCCGCTTAAATCCCGCTGCAATTAAACTCGTTTAATTTTCATTATTAAACAGACAATAAACTCAGTTTGATGGTTCGCTTGATTGATATTCTTTCATTGGGTGGTAAAGACCAGCCATAATCACATCCTCGTGCGTTTGTTTGCCTTCTGATAGAACCGGTTCCCGGTTCGTTACCTCTCGAAGACGCTCACCAACCAAATAACGAATAGCCCTAATGTCGGCGTATACGTTTTATATAAAATCTTTCGATATGTAACATAACATAGCTGGATGTCTGTGTATAAGTTCGGATGTATTCGGTAAACAACGCCCCGAAAGAGCGACGCGATGACATTTTTTGTCTTTAAATCCGTACGCAATTCAATCTATTTGCCCAAATGCGACTTCATTTTCCGCCGGGACGTAATGGGTTAAATTTGGATCATGATTTGCATGAGTCTGAGCCTCAATGATATGAAGATGAGCGTCACATCATGATGAGAAATCGCAAGCACGCTAATATGCGTGCCTGTATTTCGCTACTCGAGCAGATTTATGTTAGTCCGTTGTACAAAGTTGTCGTTTTAACCGCGGAGCCATTACGGTCGTTTAATGATATAATTTATCAAATGCCCCATAAGGAATAATGACACTAATTTTATTATTTGCGTTTTCTGCGGTCCCGCTCCTGCTCGGATCGGGATCGGGATACGGACAGGCAGCGCTATTACATTTTAAGCCACAAATTACTGGTGCACCCCCGCCCAACCAGTTTCACTTCAACACCCCTACCACCTTCGCTTTATCATGCCACTGTTGTATGAAAGATGCGGCCCTGCGTGTCAAAATCTTATTATACACGACTTTTCAGTGCATACAAATTCCGAATATATTATGTTTAATAATAAATACTATATACGCAAAAATTTAAATTACCGTAGCTTTATCGATTTTTAATATTCAGCAATCAATGTATATTCTATAAATCCGAGCTTCTTATTTGATATAATTGTTTAGATTTGAATGCTAATAGCCTGAATATGTAGTTATTTCAATTGAAGCCTTTAATTCCTTAAAAAGGTAAGACACAGTGTTGTGTCCGAATTTCAGTGATTCAGAAAAAGTGTCTTGCACGTTGAGTTTGTACAAAAACAGAGAGGAGAGAGTATCTTGCAAGTCGGAGATTGTAAATGGGAAACAGAGATTGAGAGAATATCTTGCGTATATCGTACGATTGTACATCGTTAACCCAAATTTATCGACTAAAAATGATGATCCAAATGAATCGATTTCAAGTTTATTGTTTATGTCTACGCAAATAAATTACCGAATATTGTGTGCTATCAACAGTGCTTATTTCTTCATATACAAACTTCATACACGCTGCGAAGGTCCTAACGGATAAGTGGATTTGTACAGGAGACATATCTGAGCTTGGGATTAGCCGACTGGGAATTGCTGGACAAATATATGGCAACCATTCTTATTATGCCAGACCTTGCTCATACTTCTTAACACTTTGCATGCGGGGTTGGTCGACTCGACTATGCATGAAATGCGGGGAATATCAAGATAACACAATGCAATTAATTTCAACTGAAAGTGCACATATATAACACATCACTCAATAAGTTTGTAGGAATAAAAATGACTACAAATAAAGAAGAAAATAAACCTACAAACTTATTGAGTGATATGTCACTCAATAAAACATTATCATCATCCCTGACATTTATATAAACTTAATTAAATAATAATATCATGGCAAGACGTGTATTTAGGTATTTTTTTTATCTTTAGCTTTTAATATAAAGTACATAGTTACAAAAAGGGTTTACCTTTTCCCACATTCTGTGAGTGGCGGCAACGGATGGGGATTTTCTGTTCCTGCAAGCAATGCGTTAAATTTGCTCACAGTCAATTCTCAAACATCCCCACGACATTTATTCGCGATGATATACATATACACTCAAACCTCTTTTTGTGCGATTTCGAAGTTATGCGGTTTTTTTATGAAGAGTACGTATCCATATATTTTGTTTAAAATGGGATATAACCCTCTATTGTTCCTTTCTTTTTTAACTATTTAAAAAAGAGATAAAACTGTCAAAATAAGGCCAAAAAATGACTTGACTGAACCCTTTTTAAACAGTCGCCATTTTGTTATTTATTTTTTTGAGTTAGAGACTATGGTGACATCTTAATTAATTATGAATTATATTGTTAGAAAGAGAAAATCTACACAGAACAATGATGACATTAACACTGGGTATACTATTTTTTCCGAAGAAGAGAGCAATTTTGAGTCATCGAAAATCGCAACGAAAATTATCATACAGCGATGATAGTTTGTAATTAAAATAATTAGTATAACTGTTTTTTTTTAACGTTAACTTTTTTTATGCGATTTTGGATACATTTTATATAGCTGTTTCAAAGTTATGCGGTTTTTAAAATCTATGAAACGCATCTTCACTTTTTCTATGTACGTCATAGTTTTTTTTTGTGCGACTTTCCGCGAAACGCATCTACCGCACAAAAAATATTTAAGTGTATGTATATTCTTAATATGTTTGATGATTTGAGTCTTTATGAATTTATATATTACTAGTATTAAAAAGTACGTCTTTCGTTTCACAATAAATGCCATTTTTTCATACGTGTTGCGTTTATTTGAAATCGTATCCGCGAATTCGTCGACGAGACCACAAACTTGGCGTATAAATCATACGCAACATTCCATTGAATTGGGCTATAAAAATGATTTAACTGTAGGAGCACTCAACAAGTTTTAATTTACTGATGCATTCATCCCCTCTGCGTACAGAAACAATGGCGCTTATACATATTACGCACCCTTAAAAGTGTGCGGATGTGCGTTTGAATTTATTATTTTCATTTTTCGATCGGGATCGGAATGAAAAAGCGACTCTTTGCGCAGTGCAGGATATAATTTCAGTGTAAGAATATTGCGGTTATCGTCGGACATGGCACTCTAAATATCTCAACGATATGCGATTGTTGTATCGTAAACTCGTTTTTGTGGTAATGATAGCATCTGAGGAATACAAAAAGTCGAAATTATACACTAGTCGAGGATCGTCTCATTCTTGTACGGTCTCGGATTGTAAACTTTCGTCTTTGATGGTGTTGCTGGCCTTGCACTAAGGCAAAAACGAGACGTATTTCACCAAATGCGTCTGATTGAATAATAACACGCTGGTGTGTCATATTTATCGGGAAATTATCCGTATATTGGGTTTATTACGTTGCCCTAATGAATGGGTGTGAACGAAGGAGGGCAAAAAATGGACGGTCGTTAATAATAATACGGTTTGGAGTTTGATACACATTTGGACAGCCTTGTGAAATTGTAGTGTAGTCGAAGATAAATATCTTCGTGTTGCATTCGCTCACTGCAAGAATCACGCCTACGATTTTGCCTCCACTTCTAATTATGGGTTAGGCCAATATGGTCTTGTTTTCGCCCTGAAGCTTTCCGAAAATCTTCAAGATTCGCCAGACATCCCACATTGGCGGTACTATTAACCTTTTGGCTCTTGTTGATTGAAGATGACCGTGTGTCCAATTTTAATACAGCTTTTTTGTATTGAATTCATCTGATTTAAAATTTAAAAGCGTCAATGTATATTTCATTAAAAACAAATTGGTACATTATGACCCCGTTTACTTAAGAGCCAGGAGCGTGATTTCTCAAGTGAAATTTTACACTTTCGAATCTTGATCGATGCCAAAATTTAAATCGATACATTCCCAACTGATTTCCGCCCAGAAGTCCTTGTTACAACTATAATATTATGTATGAAACTTACAAATTCACAAGAATATCTTTGATATATCACTCATTTTTCTTCATTAGTGACGATCATATTATCACATTTCTCTACGAGGATAAATTCGATCATCAGATGATATGTTATTTATGAGTTATAATAAAGGCTTCAAACAATTGTTTTTCGTTTAGGTTCAGTTCCAAATATTTTTTTGCAGTTTTCTTTCTGGAAAAATAACGATTTTACAGGTTCAGCTCTGGTTTGAAGCCCTTGTTATAATAATTATTGTGGAAAATCAACAAAGCTAATGCATGGCCATATAAATACGGACTATACGAAGATATTACATTATTTATAACGTATATATATATCAAACAAGCTTAGGATGTATAAATAAGTTGAAAAAATTCGACCTCAGATTGTAATATGAACTCTGATTCCATGGGTCAAAGAGGTTATGAGATTAGTATAAATGTACCGAAAAAAGCTTTTTGATGTCTTACATGATGCTTAAGTGCATGTTCGTTAACCACAAGAGTGTATTCCTACCATTTCGAAGATACATTTTTAAGCATTAATATTTTTATATAAATTGTAATTTTTTATAAAATATTTTTAATGTACTTCTAAAAAGAATTGATCAGTCATTCAAATACTGTCAACCCTTCTATAGCGTCAGGATAGGGACCACGCTGTAAAAAGTTAGGAACCCATACATACATAAATACACATACCCATATATTAAACATGCAATAAAAAAAGTGTGCGTCGATTTACTTGATCATAACTTGAGCGCCGGTAATTCACCGAAAGCGCCACAGAATACGCTATAGAAGGAACCGCTATACGAAAATATCTCAGCAAACACTATAGAAAAAATCTCTATAAACGTGAATGCCATAGAACCCAGCCATTCAATGGTTCATCGTTTTGAGAGTTTTGAGCTTGAGGCTGAGTCTTAGATTCATCACAAATTATGCCTGCATCTTCAGGAAAAAATCCTCTGGAAGAATCTTGGAGAGTCTTACAAATGGTGCCCACTAAACACAGATTCAAATTTAAAAACACTTTCGCTTTTTTACTAGAATTTCGTTATATGTATTTCAGAATGCACGAATAAGAATATTGTTTGTATAAACCGAATGCGGTTGAAGACAGATAGTTTCCAACGCAAAGATAAAGAAGTCAAAATGTGTGCTTCTTATCGCGCCTCCATGTCAATAGATAATATGTTAAAATTTAAATAAGGGTCGTCAATATGTAAGCACTTCAAAATGTCTCCATTCGGTTCTTCGAGTGTTCGTTAACGTTATATGAATAATATGTTCCAGATGCGTTATCCCGAAACACTTGACTTTAGACAGCGGTTGTCAATTTTAAATCAGCTATTTGTATGTCAGCCCGCTATAAACCCGTTTATTTGTCAAGAGCGCGCAGCATGTATAAAGCTTGTATATAAATAAATAAACACTGCTGATAGCACACAATATTCGGTCATTTTTTTGCGTAAACATAAACAATACACTCGAAGTCGATTCATTTGGTTTATCATTATTAGTCGTTAAATTTGGGTTAACGATCTATACAATTGTTGGACGTACGTAAGATACTCTCTTCGTCTCGGTCTTCCATTCATAATCTCCGACCTGCAAAATATTCTCTCCGTCTCTGTTTTTCTCCAAAATCAACGTATCTGAATCACTGGAATAAGGACGTTTTGAGAATCCTTCGAATTAAATTGTGTATAATCGAAAATAGGGATCAAATCGGTTCGATAGCTTTGAAATTAATTTGTTGTGATGGAAAGGGGTTGTTTATAAATTCTATTGGCAAAATGGGTTCCAATATATATAGGTCCCGCGTAACATATCCCTTGTCCTATGTCACCGCTTGATTGCTGCAGCAGGCAGCTGTTGTTCTCGGATTCCCACGTGGGAGCTGCTCGACCGAAAGAACGAGGCAGGGCCTCCACAAGTGGCTTCTTCCCCGTTCTAATTAGGCTCACATTTTCATTCCGTTTTCGCGTTTAATTTTGCCAGTGGTTTCGGTCTAATTACATTATACACAGCGCAGCTCTCCGAGTACACCGAACGGGGTAAACTTCTTTTAAAATATTAACACACATATGTACGCACGAGGGGCGGGCTCGATTAGGCATCGGGAGCTCGAATTTATACGTCGGAAGATTTTATTAAACGGGGTGAATTGATGGCGCGCGCGGGGGTCGAACCGGACTGGAGAGAAGCGCGCTGGTCGAGGACGGTGCCAAATCGGGTTATTTACGAGTAAATAAGGTTGATTATTCTTTAATGAATACTTGTTTTAAGATGTTTAATTAAGTTTTATGGAGACAGTTCTGCTTCATTGGAAGGGCTGCAGATTAATCCGAAACGCCGGGCGCCGTAATTGAAGGGGGAGACCTTCGCTCTTCGGCCACCTGCCTCGCTAATTGGCCGCTTTCATTACGGACAGTGTCAGCAACCTTTAGCCGCGAATCTACTCTTTCACCGTCTTCGACTTTCACGCTCAACCAGCCCGATCGGAAATTTGCTTCATTGTCATTTTCTAACGATGCAATCGCTCACTCCCCCCGTCGATGTATGTATTATTCAAGATTTAATATCGTCCTTCCTCTATCAATTTGCTCGGATATTCTAAAAATACATGGATCGAAGAATCCGCTACAAATCAGAAATAAAATATAAATACATAGAAAATAAAATATACATGCATGACAAGTGATTGCAGTTCAACGTCTATATATCGCCATTCCGCACTTTTGGCGAAAATTTCTCGTAAGGATATAAATGCTGCTTCGCACTCAAATGGCTTAATGGAATGATTATTTTTTCACTTCTGCTTGGATAGAAATATTTACACGAACTTCACTATATTCAGTCTGTCTTCTATAAATAACGGAGGAGATGAGGTTTGATGAGGTGAGAAATCTTGCGCGTTTTTATGATGTATGTGGAAGGACACGGAGACAATACAAACGATTCTACCTGTCTTGCCGACCAACTGCCGCTTGGCGTTTCACTTTTCGTGACAATCAGGCCAATTTACTTTCTGCGCCTATAAAAATTTCACTTGAAAAACTTAAATCTGAAACTATTACTAGTACTAGCTACTGTATCATGGAAGGAAAAACTTCAGATTCGCTTTGGATTTTTTATTTTCAAGAATAAATTTCTGCTAAGAAGTAGCAATACTCGGATGATAACGCCACTCCCGACCTCCTATAAGGTGTCATAACATCAGTGCGGGAGAGTTATCGAGCAGACCTCGACGGAGAAGAATCTCATCGGAAGACTTCGAGTTCGAGACGATGGTTCAATAAAGGGTCTCCCCTTGAGTAGATCATCACCCGCTTGCTCCGTACTATGCACGTTCGCTTGCTATCACCGAGCGAATGAAATCGTAAACGTGTTCCGTCGTTCATCGTAACCGACTCGTGGGTCGGGACCATTGTTACGGATCGCACCTCAATCGATCACGTATCGTGTCGAGGTGCATCGCGACCTTTAAAATGTCGCATCGACGAACCGACATCTTCACGTAGAAATTGCGAAAAACGACCCCAAATAAATAAAAAAAGTTTAAAGTGAAAAAAAATAAGAACAAAAAGAAAAAATACGCCTACAATTAACATGACTGTGATCGTTATGGATCAATAAGATATCTTAGTTGCACAAGTGTTGGTTGTGTCGCCTATTTAATTTTGTCATTTTTAACCTTCGCTCGCGCGAGGCGGGTCCTGTTGGACCCGCGGTGGTTGTTTGGTCGTGTAGTAAAGTTGAATATGGTTTTGTTGCAGAGGTGGCGTGTGTTCTCATCGGCTGATCGTGAGGCGACCCCGCCGCTCCAGGCCTCAAGCTGGCCGCCGGCGCGCTCGCCGCCATGAACCCTCACTACCACCCGTACTCGGAGCTGAGCTCGCCGCATCCGCCGCACCCGCCCAGTCCCGACGGCGGCCCCTTCCCGCTCAACGGACACCCGCCCTCGGGATACCCCCATTCGCACCCGCACCCCCACCCACACCCGCATCCGCACCCCCATCCCGCCCACCTGCCGCAGCACCACCAGCACCACCCGCACCACCTGCCGCACCACAACAACAACAACAGCCCCGCGCTCAAGCAGTGCGCCGGCTGCGGCGGCAAGATCGTCGAGCGCTTCTTGCTGCACGCGCTGGACCGCTACTGGCACAACGGCTGCCTCAAGTGCTCCTGCTGCGGCGCCATGCTCGCCGACATCGGCTCCTCCTGTTACACTAAAGGCGGCATGATCCTCTGCAAAACGGACTATACGAGGTAAGCTCACCAAATAATTCTTACTATATGCATTTCATATCTTCCAAATATCCAACTGAATATAAAATTCAGTTTAAAAAGTGCTATTGAAGAACTCTA
Organism: Stenopsyche tienmushanensis; assembly: GCA_008973525.1. NCBI lineage: Eukaryota > Metazoa > Arthropoda > Insecta > Trichoptera > Stenopsychidae > Stenopsyche > Stenopsyche tienmushanensis. Next base: position 195,910 of record WACJ01000100.1, read on the forward strand.
ACATCATCATCATAGCAAGACTAGATCTCCACTCATCCACCCATCATCATAGCAAGACTCTCTAGAACGCCACTCTCGCCTATGTTATACATTCATCTCATCGTGTTTTTGATATTGAAGCAAGCATGACTCGAGTTAAATTTGTGAACGCTCACCCTATGGGTAACCCAAGCGAATGTATCGAAGGGCGCTTTCGAGGATATCTCGATAGGCAGTGTTTAAAAGCAAAATTTAAAAAGCGAAATACACTACATGTAAGTATAGATCATATGCAGTCCCTATGGACCCAAAGAGGTCCTTCTGGATACTTGGCGGGTACTACGTCAAAGACTCCTTGAGTTAATATAATCAAAAGTAAATTAGGGATCACGGACTCACATTTACGGCGGAAGTTGTTGGTTGTCTAAACGTGCATGTTTGGATAGTTTTATGCATTCTGGAAAGCAAAGAAGCACGCCACTTATCTGTTAGGACCGTCGCAGCGTGTATAAAGCTTGTACATAAATATATAAACACTGTTGATAGCACACAATATTCAGTCATATCTTCGCGTATACATAAATAATACACTTGAAATCGATTCATTATATCATTCACCTATTAGTCGATAAATTTGGGTTAACCATCTATCCAGCGGTTATTAAACAGGGGTCCGCGGAGATATAAAAAAATATTTACCTATACTTGAACAAAATATTTTCGTGAAATTATTTACAGAAAACATTATAAAAAGATCTATTTTGACAAATATTTGACTAAAACATGTTTGTTTGAAAAATTAAGCCACAAGGGTTGGAGTGGGGTCCATCAAAAAAAAATGCTCAAGAGGGGGTCCGCGGACTACATAAGTTAAAGATCTATACAATCGTACGATGTACGCAAAATACTCTTTCCCGATACTTCTCCCATTCACAATCTCTGATCTGCAAGATACTCTTTCCGTCTCTGTTTCTCTTCAAACTCAATATGCCAGCCATTCTACGTCTCTTTCTGTCTCCGAGCTTAACGTGTAAGAATATTCTTTCTGAATTACTGGAATTCGGACAAAACTCTGTGTCTTACCTCATTAAGGGGATAACAAAACCAATTTGAAGCCAAAGTTTCAAAAACTAAAATAAGATTTGTTTGCTTATTGTTAAAATTTATCAGCTTTTCATTCTGATCTAAACTAAAGATTTTAAGACATTCAATTGGTTATCTTAGATTAGGTGTCGGACCAGTTTGCAAGTAGACCCACAAACTCAGTTGAATCCGTAACTATTCAGGAGCAGTTTATTGATTGTTCTTGAATTTCTTGGGTTCATAATTAGGTATATATTTATTGGATTTTTTTTTAGAGTTTAAGTGATTTTTATTGGCGAGGTAGGGCAAATTGGCTTGAACGTCACGAAAAGTGAAACTCCAACTGGAAATTGGTCGGAGAAAGAGGCAGAATATTTTTTAATGTGTCCATCGCATGCATCGCACGCGTGCATACGCCGCATCCTCTCTTGTGTGTGTGTGTCGCCGCCTATTTTATTATAAATTATACAACTTTATTTTTTAGTTATCAACAAATTGGAATATTGCAATGCATAAAATCAACTTTTCTTAGGGGTTAAAAAGCTTCACTTCTGCCGCTCGAGATCTCGCGCATTTTTAGCCGCAATCTTCAGAAATGAAGTGAATCAAATTTGGGGATATCGAATATAAAGCATATTTTTGGGCGTGCATTCAGCCTGTTCGAGTTTCGATTGTTAACGTTTCCATCAGAGAACGGAGCACCCTCGTCACGGCGGTTGTCAGTTCGTTCTCCACAATCGGTGTCCGGTCGCATCATTCACGCATCGTCTCCGCACAATGCCATCGTTAAAACGCACACGTCTCCCGTTCGACAACATCATCCGACCTTGGAGATTTGATTATCCGCGAATCGGCGGTGCTAATTGGTCGACGATGGCTTCTTGCAGACGATGGTCGGATGGATGTGATGTGTATGAATTGGGGTGGACGGGGTGAGGCAGGGGTTCGCATGCCGCGTCCGGAGCCGGTGCTGCATAATCCCCGGTTGGCGGTCCGCAGACCGTGTTATTTAGGGCCGGTTAATTTATTACCGGATCCGCTGCACGCGGGTACGCCACAGCTATCGATCCACCGCCAATGTTTACCCCTGGCGAGACTACACCAGCCAAGGTTACGACTCAAAATTTAATTACAACATAAATCGTTAGCTTTCGGTCGAAATCGATCAAGGGTTGGGGAGGGTGGATCCTGTCCAAAAATCATCATTTTGGGGGAGGGAAATTCCGGCGTCTCGTTTATTTATTAATCAGAAGTCCCGAAGAGGTAACTTTATATTTCGCCAATAATGAAAGAAGTACAATCGTCAAAGCTGTTAATAGCAATTGAAGATTTTCTTCAGTGACGTTGTGTTGTAATCACGACCTGAACACATCCTTATTTTCTCATGGCTTCTTTCTGCTCCAAATGATTAGTGGACTTTCTATTCAGTCGAGCTTTTGTTTGCTTGATTTATTTTTTGGCAAATTGTCGGATTGTGAATATATTATCTCATTCCAGTATAAAATTATTGCAATTTTTCGATGCACAAATATAATTTTCTGGGCTTCACTTTTTTATCTTTTTTTCTTAGTGAGATACATTTAAGGAAATCCTCAGATTCTTACGTTTTCATAAGAAAATGCAACGATCTAAAAGCTTACGTATAAATAAGTTTGCCTTAATGTAAGAAATATGGAAAAATGTATAGGTAATCTATGTCAAACAAGTCCAAGAACCCAATTTCTCATTCGTATGTTGTGACAAAAGCCATTAAGAACCTAATTGCTTTTTCAGATAACTCAGAGTATTCATTTTTAAATCCAAGCCAAAGGCGATTATAGGAAGTCTAACATAATATTGTTCAGTATTATAACATATACAAGAGATTTGTAGCGCGTGAATCTTGAGAAAAATCTGAATGATAACAATCTCTCATCACCTGAGAAATAATATCATTTGAATATCATCAAATACTTAAGTCTCTTCGGAAAAATAAAGGAAATGAGTCCAATTTGAAATTGTAATGAAGGTGTCTTTTTTACAAGATAACTTTAATCCTGTTCTAAAAGGTGGTTAGGATCAATTGCGCCGGGAATTGCCTGCTAAATGTGGTGTTTATTTTGAAACACAACCCGACCACAATGGTCTTGTAAATGCATAGGATTCCGTTTGATAATATATCGGGTTGTCCATTTGTCCCGAATTTAATCCATGCTTTAGCCCTCTAAGACGCTTAATTGTATCGCGTTACAATTTTAGATGTGTACCCACGAAACGGCCTTCAAAATAATTGATACTGAATATACGAGCAAAACAAATGGTTTGGCCTTCATTTAAAAGAGTATACTTCAATAGTCAATCATTGCCTGTGACCCCCAGGGTGAGGATCTATGCTCTAATTAGATGTTGGTTATTATGCTCGTAACCGTATATTATTTTTTTCCCTAATTTATCTTATAATTACACCAATCGTCTTTTTCTGATTATTAAATATATTTTATGAATATGTCTTTCTATACTCTGCGGGTGGTTCTCGGGTGGATACATTAATTTAGCATATATTTATGTACGTTTTGATATAAATATGTTGAATCGTAATTGTATCGTTGAAAGTAATTCGTGAGCATGTTACAAATTAAATTGCTCGTAATAACCGATATAAAAAAATTGCTGTTTTTTGAACAGAATCTCTTGGTTGAAAAGTCACCGCATGCCACGGATGGCAATAATATTTAGGGGCTCTGGGAATTTAAATATTTGGAATCCATCCTCAAGGATAGAAACCTAATATGCGAAGGAATAACATCCAGATTTAAACGCAGTAATAAGTGCTAATATGGCCTGTAAAAATATTGGAAAACATATCACTATTGGTGAGATCAAAGATCGACATGAAATGGCTTATCGGGGTGAAACATAATATGATACGCCTTGAGAAGTTCGAAAGAAATGTTTTGAGAGACATTTTCGTACTTTCCTGGGATCAAAATCAGATAATGAAATCATTAGGTTTAATCGGGAGGCCATGGACATGTCCGGCGAAGCATCAAACGTCAGCTTCATCAAAAAAAAAAAAACTAATTGCCTAGGCCTGAGCAACGGGAGGGAGGAAGCCCAAGATAGAAGCCCAAGACGAAAACTGACTGAGAACTGGCAGCATAAATTGAAGGATCATCTAACACATGTGAATAATTTAATAATTGTGTTCTGGCGTATTTCTGATCTATCATTATGACAGTCTGGCGATTGACTGGCGTCGGGTATGGGAGGGGAGGGGGTTGCCAGACTATGATAGTACCAACCGCTTGTTAAGATAGTACCAGATTGATTCAAACTCGCTGAAGTTAACCAGAAAATGATGTCAATTTAAAAAAATCATTATGATATTCCGGAAATACACCAAAACACAACTATTAAATTATTCACATGTGTTGGTATATTATAAAGCATTATATCCAGCTATATACAAAAAACACCTGTTTTCAAAGGTGATCAAAGCAAAGGGTGGAAACAAATGTTTGTTTTTTAGAAAGCCGTTAGTTATTTTTTGATTCAGATTGTTGTATAGAACTTATTTCTCATCACCAATTAAAATTATTCAGCATCTCGTCTGGACAATATAAGCGTATAATAAAGTGAAGTAATATTATTAATCCTTTGCGGTCCTATGTCGAATCTGATTCGACATCGATTTTATTCCGGTGGGTCCTTTGTCGACTCTTGAGCGCGCTTTCGTGAACAAATCCGATTATACTTACGATATTTGTTTTCGTAATCATATTATATTTTTGTATGAAACTAACGGATATACAAAATTATTTTAAATATCTTAAAGTTTCAGTAGGTCCCTAAAGACCTACTGGAACATTTTTTTAGGACCGCAAATGGTTAATAATGGAGATATAAGATTTTACAATACAAAAATATTTGATTTATTATTAATTATTTTGCTCGTTATAACCGTAAAATGCCTATATTTTTAAGAATTCTTTTCAATAATTATTTTATTATTTCGTCATAATTATTCTCATATTGTTTTTACTCATGCAGATGTGCTGAAATGTGCATTTAACGATATTATTTATGGTTTTGATTAATACTAATTATTTTTTATAGTGTTTGAATATAATTTGTTTCCACTTATTGTTACAATCCTGGGATCGATTCTCCTCGTTATCCAAAATCTGAAAGTGGCTGCTTAAAGTGAGTGAGTCTGAAGGGGAAAGTAGAATGAATGTTTTTAAGGCTCCTCGGGGAATTTAACGAAAGTCTGTATTAGCTCTAACGGCTTCTGCTACATCTCCACAGAGCCAATTTCTGTATCTCTTGTCCATATGAACTCTGCTAACCGCCCTAACCTACGCCCAAAGTCTTTTTCGATTTTTGTAAACGCTTAATTGGATTAGCCCGCGATAAACAAATACGTAAATGAGTCGTTAATGCATTAAGAAATTTACATTTGGATGTCGTTTTGAAAACGAACGAAATCAATCACGACCCGTTTAACATGTTTATTTTATTGGTGCGAGAGACGCTTTTCGTCTTAATCTATGATGAAATTTTGAATGGATTTATGTGGTGTCTTTTCGTGGAGGATTGCCCAATAGGTTGTCCGCGTTTTGCTTTCTTTGTGTTAAGTACAGTTCCTCTCCGGATAAAGAACCGGATAATGGAATGCAGTCAAAACGCTAATTTGATTTCGTTTCATCATACAAGATTGACAAAGCATGTCAAATCAATTAATGAAGTCGATGCTGTCCATTTTGAATATCCACAAATCATGCTTCGGCAAAACGGTCGAGGCATTGGCGATGTTAGAATTTATGATTTTTTTTTTGTCTTTAAATTAGAAAGTTACGACATCTTAAACGACATTCTTGGCAACTCTTTGTCATCACGTGCCGACTTTTTTTTTAATAGATAACCCAGCATCGTTAAGAGCTGTTTTAAAACTAATATGTGCTTGATAATGTGGCCATAATTCATTGACCGAAGATTCCATCAATAGATTATAAAATACGAAAACAAACACACGAAAGTGGTCGATTTTCACCACGTCTGACTGAAGAGAATATACTCGTCTAAGAATATTTTTACGTAAATCTATCACTTTTCTTTGGATACATTTATGTATATCATTTTCTCAGTATTAATTATTAGAGAGATTGTCGTGATTAATAAGGTGCTCTTGTTCTCATTAACGTATTTTCCTTGTTAATGACGAATATTGTCTTGTTTTTAATAACGGATAAGGCTTTGAACCTCATCTTCCTTATTAATTCAAAACAAAATCTTATATCAACCGATATCTATTTTCTATACCAATTAGAACATCGTCAAATTAAGACCAATTTACTTTATGCATAGGATATTTATGCGCAATTAACGTACGTATTCTATCACCACTGTATCATTTAATAAAAATCAAACCTTAAGGACCTTATTTCATAATATTCCAAAAATGAACATTCAATCTCTTTATAATTTATACAAATTTGCACTATAGTATACTTGTATAATACGATTTAACAAAGAAGACAGAATAAAAGTACACTTGGGTCTGTTTTTATGCGATAGATACGTCCCACGGGGAGTCGCATATAAAAAATCGTATAAAAAAGACTACATACGCATAACTTCAAATCATAATAATTTTTTTTAATGCGCATTCGCATAAAAAAAGTTTTTCCCTGTATAGAAAACCGCATAACTTCGAAATCGCATAAAAAAGATGCCCATAAAAACAGATCCAAGTGTATTATATAGAAGATTTTGACCCTTCTATCAATAAGATGGTCTGGCCAGACCATTTTGGCATTTGCGATGCTTTAATAATAGCTATGTGAAGATCTTACCAAATCTCCCTGACTTCTTTCATTGAGGGATTTTCCTGGATTTATAGTTTGAAAAAATGTACGGGATGCTTGTGTTTCGAGAAAATATGATATTTTTGTTTATACACCATCAGTAAAAGTGGCCTGGCCAGATCCAGATTTTTTTTTTCAAAGAAATTGTATAAGAAATCACGTTAAAAAATATCGATCAACCATCATCTAAATAACGATAATCGTTTCGTGATTTTTTTGCCAGTGAAAGATGGTTTGATAATTTTAAGAAGTGATTTGACAAATCTGCCAAAATAAATGAAGGCTAGGTTGATGAATCAAAGCATTTTTTTCTATGGAAAATTATCCTTTGATGGAAAGAAGCTTAAAATTGAGGATGGAATTAGAAAAGTGCTTAGTCCCTTGTCGTGAAATATATGTACAGGATAAAAATAGACAATTGCTTACAGAGCCGTAACGAGGGTATGAAGCGCCCCTGGCAAGTATCTAACTCCCTCCCCCCACCCCTCCGGAATTTAAAGTTTAAATAATACAATTATAAATGCAAAAGTCCCAAAAATACCCAACCTTACGTATTGTTTAAAAAAAATACTAAATTAAAAAAAAAAACACCCGTAAGCGACCATGATATGTATTTGATACACCACATGAAATTTTGAAAAATTGTGTAAGTGCGCAAGCTAGCAGATATGATAGGTCTTTTAAAAGATGCTGTACATTGCATACAAATCCCTAAAAGAGGGCGGAATGACCAAACGGTCCAACCGGTCCGCTTTTCGGATCGCTGACATGACAAATGAGCGCCTCGCAATCGAATGCCATACCCGAACATATCTACAGAACGATTACGAACTCTCATTATAAAACAAATTTGTCCGAAGAAGACTGATCGGGGGTTTAAATTTTACAATCGGTCAAAAATATTGTTTTTATTTTATTGTGGGCTGGGTCGGTTTTCTGCGTTTTGCACCCCAAGTCCAGTTGCACCCGTGGCAGGTCCCCTGCTTTGCCAACTCCTTGTTACCGTCCTGATTGCTTATTACAGTTTTTAAAAACCTACAAGCGATCTTGAAAGGAAGTCAAATAAGTAGGACTATAAGTATTTTTGATTATAAGCTTTATTGGAACAATAAAGTAAATACATTTGCATTACACGATGTTATCGCTGTAACATGTAACCGTGTTGTACGAGGATCGAATGCAGCTTGTAATTAGCACTAATAGTACATGAAACTTCCGCCAAATATAATTCATGCTCTTATTGCTATCTGTAATCAGTGTATTCAAAGGGTATTATTTATTTGTTATTAAATATATTAGCTTCAAAACATTTTGTTCATGTTTTACGTTCATTCGATATTATCAAAGTATTTTAGGGTCACTCTTCTCCATGAGTCTAAATTTCATGCTTCGTTTCTAAAAGATTTTGTATGTACATACAGCTTCGAACAACAAAGAATCAAGGTTTACGGCAACAAAAAATACAGGTAAAAATTCTAAACTTATTGTCGAATTTGCTCATTAAAAGCGTTTGTTGTAACATGTGAGAAAAGACGACGTCAATTCCAAGTTTTATTGTCAATTATACAATAACCTTCCAAGTTAACTGTACAAATATTCTTGACAATGAGCTTCTCGGATGAATGCTGTGAATTATGGTAAAAGTATTTGTCAATTAGGACTTAAACGTATCCGTTGTGTCAATTTGCTTATTACGATTTATAATTTTATTACGATACTCAACTTTACAAACTTACGATTCTCATAAAAGTATAAATGGTCAATAAGGAAAAAGATTGTAGACAATACACCTGTAATGGTGTATCTATTGCCCTTCCAAAAGGTAAATTGAGTCAGGTATCACCAATCTTTTGCTATGTTATGCTTCACGATAATGATATTTTTTTAAATCAAATCATTGCTCTTGTAGACATTTATAAAATCGATTATTTAAATTATTTTTTTGAAACTTTGTATGATCTCAAATTCTCCTGGAAAGCTTACAGCCAGGGGCGGATTGATGATTGGAGACCAGCCATTGAATCGATCCAAATTTAAATTATATATTTACATACGAACATAACATCGAACAAGCCTAATTTTAAATACAATAGCGTAGTTTCGATATTGTTTTGTTGTTATTATCACAAAGTTTATTAAATTAAAGCAAAACTTATTTCGATTTTTTGTTGTTCAGTTCTAATTATCTTAATTATTTTCCACTGACTAATTTAATTGTTCTTAAATCATTACGCATAAATTTTCTTAGCCATCTAGGCATGAACATATATTTATCCAAAATAATTATGCACCATAAAAATCATTAAAAAAAATCTGGAGTATGTTAGTCGAATCGACTCACATTTGACTATCAGCAATTAAAAATTATCTATTTATAAATACTTTTCATTCTACACTACTGGCCCAGCGACTGGAAAACTAAGAGAACAGAAAAAACACGAGAGGAATTGAAAGGGTCAACCTGAAATAGAAACCACCCAGTCTCGAATTCATGGAGGTAAGTTGTTCGTGGACGAGGATACGCCTCAGTAGGAGCGAATCCGAGATGTATTTTTGCATCACGTAGGACTCTTTGTACTCCAGAAAGCCCTTTTCAGTAAAATCAACAAGGTCGTCTAAAGTAGTTTTTCACTACCTCCTGAGGAAAACTATTCAGTTTTACAAATTTCCCACACTCCCTATCGAGACAGTCGCGAGGGCGCCCTTCATTTATCCAGGTAGCCCACTAACTCACGGGTCTATTCTTTTATCGGGCTGTGGTGTTGCTGGGCGAATGGATGGGAATAGATGGGCGTCGAATAAAAAGAGCCTCTTCTCTAAACAACTATTTATTTCACAAGATAAAGAGAGAGAGAGAGAGATCTGGCTGCAGGAAGGACGACCTCCCGCAGCCAAGGCTAGCCGACGACTCTCACGACTCCCGCTTCCTGCGCATCACTACCCAACCGGCAATTGCGCACGACATTGCACCTGAAGAGAGACGAAATATGTCGTTGTTAATCTGGCGAATCTGTTCAGATTAACAGCGCTACTACGTGGGGATGGTAAATTTCCCACGCTACACTACCATTAATATCGAGTGAACGAGGAGGTGAATGTATGATACAGATGAATTGGATATAACCCCTTCCTGTGAATTAATATTGAAGAGGCAGGCCCTGCATTCTTCCATATTAAAAAACCATACGAAGAGAATATGGATCATAGCTAGGGAATCCAATCCCGGATACCGGGATCCTGGACAGTTTTAGGTGCTTATGGATCTCGGGATCAGTAAACGTAATCCCGAAAAATTCGGAATTGATTTTTTATCTAACAGAATCGTACACCTCACCAGCACGTTGAAGGCTACTAAATCGAGAAATTCCCGCCGGAATCTGAACGCTTGGAAACAGTGGCGTAACTACTAATTGGCGAGCTTAGGCGACGCCTAGCGACAACAACTGTCTAATCTATGTATACATATATAGAGAACATATATGTTTTCAAATTGTTATATTAATCTTTCCCTACCGGTGATGTATTTACTACACCTCGACTCTAATAATGGGAATATCAATATGAAATACAATAGATACGGGGTTCAGAATTTTTGTGTTCCTCCGTAATATAATTACGAATCACATCAAAGTATTATAGTATATAAGTATTCATCTGCAGCGACGGAAATAAATAATTTGTCGGGAAATCGGGAATTTTGTGAGTTTTAGTCCGCGTCTCAGCAGATAGGAATTTTATCAGTCACATTGATGGTGTTATACGAAAATGGAGACTCACGCAATCATCAACTCTAACTAGCATTTAAATATCTGATGACGATACCTCCAACGAGTGTGGAGGCTGAGCGTGCATTTTCAGCAGCAAGTTGCCTGGCTTCCAAAATCAGATCCAGACTAAATGACGAAACACTCGACGCTTTAATGATACTTCTAATTTTTGATCAAATTTATCAATGTAATTTTATCAACTATTGAAAATAGCTAATGAGGAGTTTTATGTTATTTATTGATGTTCGTCTCTATGAAACAATCAAGCATTGATGATGACAATCATCAACGATTAGCAAACAGAATTAATGTGTATATTATCTGCTAAATTAAATGCAGATTTATATAGCCTTAGTTGAAGCCTTCCTCCCCCACGCAACCTTGAGAAACAGACACGATCGAACGAACACTTCTTCCTGACACACATACGCTGAGGTCGAATTTATTTCTTCGCAAATGATTAATTTCTTCAGGCTCATAAATAATACATGTGTTCTCGGAAAAAAAATATTTTAAAAGATGTAATATATTCAAATAACTGCGATGTCGCTCTCTAACATTGGATGTCTGCGGGGGATAAATTGGCCTTTATTTAGAATTCAAAAGTGTGCAACTTCTTGTGAATGCGAGAAAATTTCTGGCAAAGACCTTGCACCCAATCAGCTCCCTGTTGCAATAAGCCTTCTTCTCTTTATTTCCTTTTTAGCCACGAATCAGTCACCACAATTTTATTACATTGACGTGCTTCAATGGTACGCCAACTTCGACTTCAACAATACTTTGTTATGTTTGTGTTAAATAGTCGAGGCTTAATTGTATACGACTCCCAGTGATTAAGGTTAATTATGAATTGTAAGTTGGCGCGTCCTTCGGTTTGCGTGTGCGTAACAAAAGTGACCTTCATTTTAATAAGTTCCAGTACAACAGCACATGCCATTTATATTGGTTCTACAGAACTGAAAATCTGCACTATTAACATAAAGGCTTTAAAAAGACTTTTTTGTGGGAGATTTTTCAAAGAAATCTTGCCAATTCAATAAATTATAAACGATTTATTAAATATCTCGAATCGTCATTTGTTGTCGTATTCTACACTTTCGTATTGACGCTTAACGATATTTTATTTTTAGAGCGTATCCATGGAAATAGACACGAACAAACATTTCTTTATTTGTATACTTGTATACTTTTAACGTTCAATGATCATTTAAATCTAATATTATTAATGAAAAGTGAAATGTTTTCCATCATGTCAGCTTGAAATATCTCACGTCGTTATGGACAAAAATAATTCTTGTTGGTTCTATTGTAAGCGAAATGAAATTGAAAACAAGCAGAGTAATTATTAAAATATTATATTCGTGACAGTCGATGTGCTCCAGTATTACGGTGCTTTGTTTGGGTATTATATACAATATTACATCTAATATATAAAAATTAATCTCTGTTTGTTCGTATGCAATGCGCTGCACTGCCGTTCATCAGATTGCGATAAAACTATCATCCACTTATTGGTAAAGATAGCTGCGAATAACATAGGCATAGTCTTTTGATGTATAAAAATCAATGTTTGTTTGTCCGTATTTAATGCGCTGCCATACCGTTCATCCGATTGCAATAAAACTTTGTCAAGTTATTGTTTATTATTGCGGGAATAACATAAGCATAGTAAAAATATTGTTTGTGTGCGCAGTTTGTTATACGAGACGTGGCATTGCAACGCATGCCGGGTAATCTACTAGTTTTACATACATTTGATTTTGATAATGTCAATAAGAAGGTCCTTTTGCTACATTTCACATATAGGCCATATGCCCTAAGAGTCAGGGTTATCGAAATAGATTATTTCTTTTAACATTTTAAAAAATATCCAAAATTTCACCTTTAAAATTAGTCATAACTTTTTAATCTGTGATCGTAATAGCAATTAGGATTTCTTTTGTGGGCACTTCTGTGGTATACATTAATTATTTTGGCGGCTCTATATTTCGTGGCTCGCACAGTCTCCAGATCTGACACCATTGGATTTCTTTATCTGGGGATGTGCCTTATTCCTATGCCTATGGACCTATGTATGAAACGTAGCAATAGACCTCCCTGACCCCCCAAAAAAATGTACGGTCTATGTGCGAAACATCTTGTATGCGAAAAATAAGGCGTATTTGAGGTCCAGAAATGAGGAAAAAAGTACAATTTGAATTTTTTAGGCATTCCCATGGACAAAAACAAAGCAAATAAATTTAAATTAAAAAAGTTCATTTATCGAGCACAGCTTGGTAGTTAGTAGTCAGAATCAGTTGGGAGTTTGAATCATTACACGTAGACTGAGTATTTATTATTATTATATTTAAAATGTTACATTTGAGCGATTGCTATATCTATAGTGTCTATTTCTTGTTTTGTTTGGATATAATGAGCTCCTTGTGTAAACGAGGGATTTCTTTTTAAAGCAATTTGCGGCGCGTTCATGGGACTATCGAAGGAATGTTTGTGGGCATAAAAGAGTCCCGCGGTAATTAGGTCGAGAAGACGTTAACCTCCCTTGCGTTTTGTGTCGCAGAGGGCCTTTTAATTGGGCCCTCAAGGTGAAACGGCAGATTGAAGAATGGCGAACGGGAGCGATGTGTCTTCGTTAAAGATGCACGAAGCCGCAAACACAACGCAACAACAACGCGGGGGTATAACAAGAGGCCGCGGACGTGACGCGGGCTGATTGCGAGGGCGGGGGCGCCGCCTAACGAGCGCCGCGACGTCTGCGGGCCCGCACACATTCCGGGCCCTTCCCAGCCCTACCGCGGGCCCCAAATAATCTGGCGATGGCGATATTAAGAGATGTCACCCTTCGCGGCCGCATAATCTGCGCTGTTTGCTGTCAAATTACTTCCCCGTTCGTCAAGCGGCCGCGACGTGCTTCGGGAAGTCGTCTCCTGTCTCCCGTCTCCCGTCTCCCGCCTTTCTTTCACACGTGCGCCTCCCGCCTACCTGCGCTGAAGGAGCTTCGTTACCGTCCGGCCTCGCTTTAACTTTATCAATCGGGCCAATTGGGCCGGGTGAATCGGCAATCAAGCGACGTTATTCGGTCAACTCGCCCCAACTCCACCTCCTCCTGATCTCATTACGCTCTCCTCCGCAATACAGAGGATCGACCCAGACTGGCCTCCATTGAAAGTCGCCCTGAATGGAGCCTTCGTTATCCTAGCGGATGACTAATCTCGTTTGACGGCCCGCATTCGTGCCCCCCAGTCTCCACGACTCGCACACACGAACAAACATTCACCTGAAAGCTTTTATTTACAACCTAATCGCCTAACATTTCTTGCCTTCTCATTTTCTCATATTCCACGAAGATTACAGCACCAAAAATTCACATTTTGCATGTTGCGTAAATCGAAATCCATAAAAAAATCATCCTCAAAACGGTCAATAGATAAGTAGAGAGTCTTTAAAAAACATAATTATTAAAAACAGCCGAAATTGAATGAAGTCTTTAATTATAAGGTGGGTTATAAATAGTCCCACCATGTTTTATGTACTTATTAATGGTTCTGATTAAAGCACATTTTATTATAGGAATTATTTGTATTTCAAGTGATACAGGACATTAAAATTTGCTCAATTTCTATGTGTTGAGCACTTTGTGAACTTGAAATAATTTTTATTAAATTTAAAATAAAATCCTCATCGTCGCATTAATCAACATACGATCATGACCTAATTGTAGTAGTGAGCTAATTTAAAATCATCAAAATCTTATATGCTATATTTGCTTGTCCGCCACTTATCATCCGTACAAATCCACTTATCTGTCAGAACCGTCGTAAGCGTATATGAAGCTTGTACATAGATAAATTAACACTGTCGATAGCACACAATATTCGGTCATTTCATTGCATAAACATAAATAATACACTTGAAATCGATAAATTTGGGTTGACGATCTATACAATCGTACGATATACGCAAGATATTCTTTCCGCCTCTTTTCCCATTCTGATTTTTTTAATAAATATTTAACGATCATGATTCAGATTGGGATTCATATTGGTTATAATCTAATGAAGGGATGAAGTAGAATGGGGTGAATAATTTCCTCAGGGTCTCAGAGTGCAATTGAGCAAAATATTGAACGGAAGTCATGTATTATAATACGTATTTATATATGAAGATGGGTGATTTTTTATTAAATTTTAGTTCTTTTCATTTATTCATATTTATAAGTATGGCATATATTGTTAAAGTGGGTTTTTAAAACATTAGGGTTTAGCAGTCAATTGTTAAAAAATATGGGAAATAAAGTAAATTTGGTGTACATAAATCGTATGAATCCAGAATCCATGGCATGAGGCAAAAGTGGGTAGGTCATGTGTCGTGACAAAGGGATGAAATTTTGAATGTCAATCTTTTGAAACTATAATCTTTAATTGACTAAATTTAAAGTACCCTACTTCATCATGAAAAATATTAATTAATACATATTCAATGTAATAAAATTTATAAATTTGGCATTCATTACTAATAGCAGATATGGTGCTTCATAAATAGGTCCTTAGGCATATCTGCGATTAATATTCTTGTGATAAATATTGTTAAGATAACAATGTTTTTTGTCGAGACATAAATAATAACGTATATCAGTGTCATACGAAATTTGTAATTTTTCGATATTGCTTAGTTCGGGAAAGGCAAGTTATAAATTAATTTAATTTAGATTTGTCTTCGAAAGTTGTTCATGATAGTCGTGCAGACTTTTCGCGACATAAATAAAAATTGAGAAGATTCCGAGAACATAAAATTCGTCGGGCATGAATTGGCCCACGGCTGCCGAGTAATCTCCGAGGAGTTCAAGTCCCTGGAAGACGTATATAATGCCCGCTGTAAAATCTTTTAAAAAGTTTTCTTTGTATCTTTATAGAGGGGCGGGTGGTGGGTCGGGTGCCACCTCATTTACCTCAAATCGCATTCCGCTTCTAATTCCCCCATTCATCGGCATTCAGCCGGCGCCGGGGGCCCAGCGGCGAAAGCGCAACACTTCCCACCGAAATAACCAAATGATCCTATTCAGCTCGGGAATCAAACTTCAAACGACTCTTAATTTATTTATTCACGTCGCCATTCAGGACATTCTGTTTATTTTCCTCGGGAAAATTTTTACAGGGGCTCCCGTGCACGTTCTGTTAAATTCCCGGAAAGCCCCTTTGACGACCGGCGATCTTCGCCAAGGTTGGGCCTTTTTCGCGTGGAAATGTATACGGAAAAATATCTTTTAATAATGAGACCGTTTCACCTGTGCCGCAATAACCCCATGTCTTTCAATGAAGCTTATTTCAATGTGACATGTTTTTAATATACAAGCGAAAAAACATAATTTTATAGGGGCTCTTCTGTGAATTCTTCCCCAACTGAGTACCCACAGGAATATATTAATAATTCGAAAATTGTCACATACGAACTGTTTTATCGGCCAAATGAAAACACATACAAATAAATATTGTAGATCTTTTTAGGTAAATACGAATTGCAAAGCTAAAAGATACATTTTTGCAATTTTAAATGAAATGTCCAGGTGAAACAAAATATAAAAAAATGCATTACTGCCAAGTAGGGAATCTAATCTCGAATCAAAATTTCAATCCCGAGATTTCGGGATTGCATTAGATCATCCCGGGATCGGGATTTTCAATAGTTTAAGAAATTACATTGATAAATTTGATCAAAAAATAAGGCCATTTGTTTAATATAAAAAAATAATTTGAAGGCGAAAGAATTTTATTTATTTAAGAAAAGATAAAAATACAATAAAAAAATAGATTGTCATCAGATATTTAAATGCTAGTTCGAGTTGATGACCGCGTGAACCCCCATTTTCGTATAATACCATCAATGTGACTGATAAAATTCCTATCTGCTGAGACACGGACTAAAACTCACAAAATTCCTGATTTCCCGACAAACTATTTATTTCCGTCGTTGCAGATGAATACTTATACGCTATAATACTTTGATGTGATTCGTAATTTTATTACGGAGGAATACAAAAATTCTGAACCACGCATCTATTATATTTCATATCGATATTCCCATTATTAGATTCGAGGTGTAGTAAATACATCACCGGTAGGGAAAAGTTAATATAACAATTTGAAAAACATATATGCACTGTATATATGTTAGACAGTTACTGCCCCTAGGCGTCGCCTAAGCTCGCCTATTTGCAGTTACGCCACTGAATTTTTCGGTATTACGTTTACACGTTTACTAATCCCGGGATTCATGAGCACCTAAGACTATCCGGGATATATATATTATATATGTAAGTGCCTAGATCCATTTGGCCCTCCATATACGCGGTTTCTTATAAAGATTTCCCTATTACGCGGCATCAGGGCGGAGAAATATCTAGCTTTTCAATTGGAGGTTGGTATTTCAATCATGATTTCTACACGCCGATTTAGATAAACTCATTCTTATTACCCTGGGTCCTTTTTCATATTTTTTCACTTATAATATCTGCCTAATACATTTTAAAACCATATTCGCTAAAAATCATGTGAAAATGATTGGCAATAATTCTATAAAAGGGACTGCTAAAAGTCACCTCAACTCAAGTATAACGAGCTTTCTTAAACTCTTTAATCATTCGTAATTAATACATGAAACTAGGTATTTATTTTGGTAGTTAAAATACGAATATCACCTTTGTCTCTTTGATCTTCACCTATGTTTATGGAACAATTTGTGCACTATTCGAGAGTGGCGTTATTATCCGAATATCACCACACTTTTTATTAGTATTGAATTAATTTTGTTAAGCCGCAAAAATTTTCGCTGCGGGCCGTGAGTGTCTGCTTTGTTGTACACGATAGAAAACGTTAAATTCCGCTTTTTCAAATAAGTGCTATCCCACCCTTCTTAGAATAACTGTCGCTTCAGGATACGCATTTCAAATAAGGAAGTTTCCCTGCCGCATCCTGTATTTGTAAAAAGAGTTCCTTGCCACTCAAAATGCATTCCGCCATGTCCCTCTGTCCTGAGCCGCCTTCCATTTATCCAGGCCATTTGTCTACCCGATTAATTAGGGGTAGGACGAGGTCTTCATATGGGTCTGCTGCCACTGTACTCAATTGAGACGGCGGCGCAGAACGTAACTGGCGCTTGACCCTTCCCTCATACATGTCATGACTTCCCGATTAGACCGCATGACTTTAGTGCCTATGGTTTGATTCCGGAGAATTTTCTCAACATTTTATATATGTTACTTATATGCGTATATTTAAATATGTGCTAGATATTTCATAACGGTTATTGTAAGCTTCCACGGCCTTTTTGTCTTGGCATAACACAAATCTCACGTGAATGCCACTTTACGAAAGCAGTATTTTTTTTTCTTAAAAAAACGAGCTTTTTTTGATGGCATGTAGAAAATCATGTCTGCAAGAGGTTGTAAAGATTCCAGGGCCGGATCGCACCGCGAGGGTACCGCAAAAGGGCCCGTGAGACAATGTCGCGTCGCCGCTTGACAAATAGCTGCCGGGAAATGCAAATTGGGCGGGTGGGCGGTTGGGGCGCCCCCGCTCGCGACGCCACCCATTCATAATTTTAACGTGATTTTTCTGCGACCGTTTAGCGTTTGCCTTTACCCTCCCGCTTTTAAATATTCTGTGGGCGTCCGTCTTTTGCTCTTCGTGACCGCGCACTTTTACCTCCGATCGCGCGAGCAGACGTCAATCATCCGTTCTTGCATGTGTCTTTCGAAACGCTATTTTTTTTAAATACGATTTATAAATAAATCTGAATCAATTCTGTGGAGTTTATGCCCTGAAAATAATTATCAATAAAATTTCCCTGTGTGGTGATTATTTATTTATATACAAGCTTCATATACGCTGCGCGGTCTTGACAGATGAGTGGATTTGTACTGATTTCACGGTGCAATATTCCACATTTATATAATAATAAGTGGTTGGGGATGCAAAGTGCATTGTTTTCTCAGTATCTGATTAAATTTATTCAGTGTATACATTAATTTAATAAATGTGAAATTTACTACAATGTATGTTTGTGGACTGGATAAGATTTATGGCTCAGATACTCTAAGCCTGAGTCTAGAACAAATATGGTCTCACTGTGTCGAGCCTTGAAGATGGGCCAAGGCCAGGACGTTATCAGATATTTGATGATGAAACGTTAAAATTGATAAAACATCATAGTTTAATTGTAACAGCAGAAGAACTAACAAGATAGCTCCATCCGATTCAAATAGCGTTCAATCGTGTCTATAGATTCCTTGTGAACGTCTACATTCCATAACGTTGTAAATTGGAGAAATATAAGATGCTGATTTATCCAACATATTTTCCTGACTTTACTATAAGATTAGTTTTTTTTCCTAAGTCAGTCTTCTCTTAGGAAAGAAAAAAGGTGGATGCAGTGGAAAATGACTCCAAACAAGATTTGTTACAATACTTGAGATTCAAATTTAGGCTGTTCAGTACTAGGCCGAGTTATACTATTTCCACATTGTACATATTATCTATGTTTTTAAAACCAATGGCCTCTACTTGAATGTTATCCTATATCTAGATATCTATTATTATATCTAAATAAAAATATTGTGAACCTCACGCGATAGAATTGAAACTTTTTATTTCCTAGAAAAAGTTGATTATATGCATTTCTTTTTTCCCCTTTGTTAACGATTTTTTTAGGATTAAGATTTAAAAAATGGTCATGTGGAATTTAATTCAAAAAATATCTCTTGATTGAATATAAATTGTTAGCTAAAATATCGCGCTGTGTGTTGTGTAATATATAATAAAATAGGTTTGCTACTGGTGTAGTGGTTACGTTATGATACATATAGCACGACGCATGCCCAGTAGCGCGTAGCATATGGCCTATGCTACTTAGAGATTAAAAACGATTTTCCCTCATTTTTTATTTTTTATTTTAGTTTTATTTAATAAAATATTATTTTATTTTCTTATATTATTCTAATGTCTGGCATTTGTCTGGTCATCGTTTCTTCCTTGTCTGTCTCACCATTTCTTCGTATATCTTCTGTATTCACAGGTTTCAGAGACAATATACGGCTATATTAACTTTCTTTTCATTCGCGATTAATTTTGACTACTTAAATATACCTATGTCTCGCATAACAAATTGCGTGCACAAACAATATTTTTACTATGCCTATGTTATTCCCGCAAGTGTAAATAATAAGTTGATAGAGTTTTATCGCGATCGGATGAACGGTATGGCAGCGCATTACATACGAACAAATAAAGATTATTTTTTATACATTAGAAGATGACCGAAACGAAAGACACGATGACTCACGTAAAACTAAGACAATATTCAATTTCAGAATGTAAAAGACGTGTGTCGTGTGTGAATAAAAATTTCGCCGTGTCCAATTCGAAATACATGTCTCGAGATTAGGGAATCCAATCCCGGGATCCCGGACAGTTTTAGGTGATCATGAATCCTGGGATTAGTAAACGCGATCCCCATATATGTACTGAATATACAGTACATATATGTTTTTCAAATTGTTATATTAACCTTTCCCCCCGGTGATGTATTTACTACACCTAGACTCTAATAATAGGAATATCGATATGGAATAAAATAGATACGGGCTTCAGAATTTTGGTATTCCTCCGTAATATAATTACGAATCACATCAAAGTATTATATTATATAAGTATTCATCTGCAGCGACGGAAATAAATAATATGTCGGGAAATCGGGAATATTAACTCAAGATTCGTTACTTCTTTGAGAAAAAAAAACCATGTGAGACGGTCTTCATTTAATATTTATTTGTGACATATATATCGAGAATGATACATTTTAGCAAATAAGTAAATTTTGTTAATGAGTTTTCTTGTGTTACGCTGTTTATGAACAGTCGTTGCGAACACGAGGATTCTCGCGTCCCGCTATTAACGTGTTAAGTGGTGTTTGGTATACATTTGTAGGAGGAACTTTTGGGATGGGATGAATTATTTCGTATAATATTTATTACATCTGGGTGTGTAGCATTGAGAGTTTTTAGCCAGTAGAATAAATTTAAATAGGAATTAGTCCACATATAGAAGTATGCTAATGTGTCAATAGTTTTGTCGTCGATAATTAGTGGATATGCCTTGAAATTCTTTACTATTCTTATTGAAAATATTATTCCAATTGAAGACTATTTTCTTGGAGCTATTTTTCTACACAAATTGCAGCACGGCAATGAGGGAAGTGTTGTGTTCGGAAGAAGTGAGGTCGTCCTCGTTAGTGGCTTGGGCTAATACAAACGGAACAATCAGCGGCGCCCCTTATCGGAGCGGGCACACTCTCCGGAACAATCCCGCAGGCGTAATCAGCAGCCCTCGTGCTCATCTCCACACTTTAATCACGTCATAACATCACAAGGAATAAGCAAATAAGACCGACTGGCTGCGCCGTTCAGCCCAGATAACACTGGCGCCTTGCTAGTGTTCTACCTACGTGTCCCGACCCAGTGGCTTCCAAACTCTGACCCGCGAAACGCCTCCTTTAAGCATGCGTTGATCCTTCATTCATCCGAAATTGGATAGATAAAACGTATATTTTCCATTGGCAATTTTAAAAAATCGAATAACTTCATCTATATACGATTTATCAACGATGTACACCGGTGTTTTCGCGACATTTGCATAAAAACACCGGTGTTTTTGTGCTTTTTTCGCCCGATAATATTGTGATATTCACAGTTCCGAGTATTTTCATTGCACAACGTTTGCTCAAATCGCTGAAAAAAAACGATGAATGAAGTAATATTTCTTATGCTTCCGCATGACAAGGAGCAACATAAGAATCGGCTTTTGTAACAAAATGTCAATACACGACTCGATATATCCTTATCTAGCTCAAGGATGAATGCTACTTCCATGTTATCAACGAACAACAAGATAACTCGAACGGATGTTAGGTTCAACGATAAGAACACCACAAAAATGTAATGAGAAGATTGCTTCTGCTGCAATCTCAAGTTCGAAATAATGTAAATGTTATTAGCATATTTGCTTGTATTAATTATTTGCTTGTTTGTTTGTTTCAGGTATTGCTCAACTCTTAGATCCCAATGATTTTACTACTTACTTATAGGTAATGTTGCATGTTTTATAATTTATAACAAATTTTTTTGAGCCTGTAAAGGCATTTAAATTTTCCACCCGTTTCTACAAAGCTATGCTTTGTTTTAGTCGGTGTTTATACAAAATAAATCAAGAAAATTACAGTCTACCAAACTTTCTAAATCTGAATAATTGTAAATATCGGCATTAAATTAAAATCTACAAAGCTGCTTTTTTGTTTACAAGTAGTTTAAATTAATAACTATTAGATAAATGTCATTTAGTTTCGATACAAGATGGCTAGGGCTTCGGTAGAAGTGGCTAAAGTTGTAGCGCGGGAATTTGGGTGAAGTATTGCAACTTTCTAAGCATTGCAATATTAAGTATATATAATCAAAAAATTGTTATAAAAGTCGGCAAAAACATCGTCGTGGTAGTCATGTTTCTAAAATATAAGCTATAAAGTAGTACAAAAACTCTTAAGATCGCTAATTCCGAACAAATTAATGATATACTCAATTGGTGCGATATCTATTGTCAATTTACGAACTACACGACGAATCGTTGTATATCAACCTTCAGTCTGGAATTTGATTAATTGCCAATAAAACATCTCATAGTCTGAATCGTAGCGCTCCACTGAAGCGATAAAATCCTGGATTAAGCAAATTTTATCAATAATAAAATTTAAAGCGGGAATATGGATATATAGTTAGTGCATGGAGTGTATCCCTAACGATTGTAGATACCACATCGTTAGCTAATAAACGAGACGCGGGTGCTGCAACCCCACCTCACACTTTCACCTTGCACCCCTACCGGGCCATCTCATTTTCAACCAAAATACATACTTTTAATTATTTTAATAACATTCCCCAAAAATATGATTTTTATTTATTTTGCGTACACACAAACATCGACGTTATTGCGGTTTTCAAATTAACTTTTTTTTTAATTACAATCGGTCCGCTGGATCTCTCCAACTCCATAACTGCAATCGTTAAAATTTTTAAACATTTTACAACATCATTCACCGTCTGGTCTCTTCGTTCGTTATACGCATACATAACAAACACTGTTCTGCACTAACGAGATATTTAAGTTATCTGGTAAGTTTGCCAGCTTGTCGAGCCTCGTTACTACATCACCCCCGCCTGTAGAGCGGCCCTGATGGTGGTGCTATAATCGGAAGTAGCAGAATATATTAAGTTTTCTCAGAATGAGATATCATTTTGTCGTTAATTAATTTGTGATATTGCATGCATCATAGATTGCCGGCGAATATTGCTTAATTTTAGCAATGTCTGTCATTGATGTCCCAATTCTAAGCCATTCTGGAGACATACATAGTAATATAATTTATTAACAATAGTCATCAACAAAAAAAATAATTCGAAGAGTTTGGAGAGAAAAAGAGACGGAGAGACTATCTTGCGTACATCGTACGATTGTGTAGATCGTTAACCCAAATTTATCGACTAATAATGATGTGCGAATGATATAATGAATCTATTTAAAGTGTATTGTTTATGTTTATTTGAAGAAATAACCGAATATTGTGTGCTATCGACAGTGTTTATTTATTTATGTACAAGCTTCATACACGCTGCGACTGTCCTGATAAATAATTGGATTTGTACGGATAATAAGTGGCGGACATACACATATAGCATCCAAGTTTATGATTTAAAATTAACTCACTGCTCAAAGGTTTAGTATGTAAAATCTAAAAAAAACAAATAACACACTTGAAATCGAAATCATTATAAGTCGATAAATTTGGGCTTAACGATCTATACAATCATCCGATGCACGTGAGGAAGCTATCCGTCTCAGTCTCCCAAACTGCGCTAAGTTCTCTCTTTCTCTGTCTGTCTCCGAGCTTCAATGTGCAAGAGTGCTCTTTTTGTGACATGAGAATTCGGACATACATGTATGTCGATGCTCCCCAACAGCTTAAAGCAGTGCTATACGAAAGCCGAGTGTACACTCGAACCTCTTTTTGTGCGCCTTTTTTGTGCGATTTCGAAGTTATGCGGTTTTTTAAAGCAACTTTTAAAAAACATTCTCTTAAAAATATTCCCAAATTCCAACTACTTACTGAGTTATAGCTATTTTAGTAACGCGGCAACTTGGTTGATCATAACATACGTTTTCCTCGAAACTACTTTTTTCAACATGGTTGACATCATATCTCAAGTTTTAATTAATTAATATACTTCAAATTGGGTACGAATCTTTTTTATATAATCCTCTATTATTCCTACCAGATTTATGTCAAAATATATTTTTTAATTATTTAAAAAAAAAAAACTAAAACTGACAAAATAAGACCAAAAAAATTACCTGATTGGTTTTTTTTTGTTTTTGTTTGCAATGATGAACAATGATAACATTGACACTTGGGTATCCTAATTTTTCCGAAGAAGAGAGCGATTTTGAGTCTTATCGAAAACTTTTTTTGTGCGATTTTGGGCATATTTTTATATAGCTGTTTCAAAGTTATGCGGTTTTTAAAATCCATGAAACGCATCTTAACTTTTTCTATGGAAGTCATAGCTTTTTTTTTGTGCGATTTTCCGCAGAACGCATCTACCGCACAAAAAAAAGTTTAAGTGAATATTAACGAGCATTATTTTATTCCAAAGTGTATGATACTTCTTGCGTATTATTACATATTGACACAAGCATACAATTGCTGCTCATAAGACATTAACATATTTCTGTAACAATTGCCTTATCTAAATGCAATTTTATTATTACATTCGGCTTGATTGAAACGTGCGTACTTAGAAAGAGAATGAACTCTTCGCTGATTACGCCAAGAACTTTATGTCGTCGTTATATCTTTATCTGTCTTTTAATGGCTTTTATCGCTGAGATAGTATAATTAGGTCGAATGTATATTACTGGTAAGTGCACTAGAATTTATCTCGTGTAATATAAATGCATGGCAGAATGAAGTTTTACATTCGGGATCTTGATATTTGTCATTCGTTTTTTTTTTTAATTAAATGTATTTATACAAGGGTTGATTGTTATGAGGGTGTTTATCTCAAAGCTTTTCCGACGTTCACACAGCAATACACATTATAAAAATTCCATGTAATATTTGAAGAACGTTTTTATGGATAAAAAAAACCATCAATCCTTTTCAAGTTTTCAATCGGTCATTTCGCAACGAAAAACTTTTTTTTCACGCGTTCATTAAAATTTAAAATCCCATTTCCACTAACGAAAATCTGCATAGAACACTTCCATTTTCGTGACAGTGCGAATCAATTTGTCTCCATCAATAGATCACACGTTTTTTGCGATAATTACAAATTGTGTCATACGATTGATTGTACAGATAAAATGCAGTGGAAAAAAAGGGGATGCTTCCCCTATGGCGTGCGGGGCGGGTATAAAATGGGGAAATTCGGTGACGTAGCCTGAATAACGTAATATAACGTAATGGGCTCGTTATCTACTTGATTGGACCAGCGGACGTATAGGGAAATGTGTGTTTATGTTCGGCCGCCTGCATACATAGCCGCCAGCCGACGAACAATTTACTCCTGCTAAATTGCATATGCCAAGTGCATTGAAGTTTTTTTTGCCACTCTTCTCTTTTACATTTATAGATAAATGATTCTTTTTTTTTTTAGGAATTTTTAAAGGTATGAAACCCTTTTTCGTCCCACTTAACAACGCACCACCCACCTTTTATATTGTATAACAGCTTTATTTTAATAACTCCACTCTAACTTTTATTTAACATAAATATTTTTCGCTAAATATGACGAAACTCGGTTATAGCGAGTACTAAATAACAAAAAACATAAACTTAAATTTAATGAATATATTTCTCTTTAAATTTAACCCTGTGAGTAGTGAACTAATTTTAAATCATCATACACTTAGATGCTATATTTGTATGTCCGCCACTTATCCGCAAATATCCATTTATCTATCAGGACCGTCGCAGCGTGTATGAAGCTTGTACACAAATAAATAAACACTGTCGACGTACGATGTACGCAAGATACTCTCCGTCTTTATCACCCATTCACAATCTCCGACCTGCAAAATACTCTCTCCGTCTCTGTTTCTCTCTAAACTCAACGCATAAGACAATATCCGTCAGAATTTGCAATGTGCCGAGTCCAAAAGTCCTCATTTTATAACGCTGCATTTTATATTTAAATAATTGTCTATTTGTCAGTATAATTTTATTGCAACGGCTATGATGTAGTCTTAAAGTCTTTATAAATGTTGCTGCGCTGTTCCCGAGAATAAGTTGGCAGAATAAATAAGAATTGTATCGCGCACGCAGCGAAATAGGTGGGCGTTCGGCTTTATGGGCACGTAGAGCAAATTTCTCAGCGAAAGGGCCTTAACAAACAGGGTAACAAGGGCCCCTCGACTTCCTTCCTTCATCTTCCGTGGAAGCCGGCTCATAATTATCGTCCTGAAATGGAACATTAACGAAGTGTCTAATTTACATATCGGCCAGGCAAAATGGTCCGTTAATAAGGAGGAACTCCACGAGGAGAGACGCACTTCGCGCTAAAAACCCGCCCGATCATTTGCTTCGCTCTACTTCTTGATGAGCTCACTTCAACACTTCGCAATTAGAAGACCAACTTTGTGACCAACATAACACATCTACTCTTCAGCGTCTCGAATTAGAGCCCATTTCTGATAAATTGACCTCATCTTAGCGCCAAAAAGGTCTAAATCACAATTTTAACACATTCATCGGAGGACAGCCGCGTGCCTTTTTTTTCTACAGCAGACAAAAAAACGAAGATTTCATGCAAAACACGCGCAGTTATATAAAATATACTTATAACTTTTAAACTACGTTTTGTACCACGGGGAGTCGCATATAAAAAATCCGCATAAAAAAAATTGAACTACATAGAAAACTGAGGAATAGGTTCCGTTATTTTTAAAAACTGCATAACTTCAAATCAATGTGATGAAATGTAACAAAAATCGCATAAAAAAACTTTGTGAAGATAAACTAATATTTTTTTTATGCAGTTCGTGATATGGAGAATTTGAGTCATGTACAATAAACAGATTGACTAGTTTCTTGTATAATATTTTAGGGGCAGAAGTTTTTTCCACTTCAATATCGTTCTCTGTTTCTTTGCTGCCATATAACATCAAACCAATCATATCATTCAAGGGAGTATCCTTAAGCAATTCATCGACATCATCAAAAATATCAAAGCCTTCTCCAAGTTGATTTGCCAAAGTAATGATTTCAGCTGATAATGTCAAAGTTTTTATTATTTCGCCATCTGTAACACATTCGTGCCAAAAAGCTTTCCAACCAGAATTTAAAGTGTGTGGAGTAATCTGAGGTACTGCACTTGAAACATTATTTATAGAGTCCAAAATTGAAAACTTTTTCCAAAATTCAGGTACAGTTATATATAATACTTTTTAAAAGTGGAGATGATGCCCTTATCTAGTGGCTGAATTAAACATGTCGTGTTGGCTGGAAAAAATACTATTTTTACATTTGGATGTTCTAAATGTGGATGACTTTTATATTTTTTTTATGCGCATTCGCATAAAAAAAACTTTGTGCTCTGAAGAAAAATGATGCATAAGTTTCATTATTTTTGAAAACCGCATAACTTCAAAAATCGCATAAAAACAGACCCATGTGTTTATACACATTTGACATTTCAGAAAGTGTTGATAATTTTTGAAGACGACGATGATCTGAATGGAACTATTGTATTTCATATAAATACTTGATCGAAGGCTTTACTTTAAAAATAGTTTGAAATGTATCGACACATCGGAGAGCTTTATTCAATATGTGTGAAACTATGCAGGCTCAAATTAAAATTTCATTCGGACGCTGCTTTTAAGGGATGTGCAAATGTATGCGTTTTCCACACTCGACTATACGCCTATCCAATTGGAATCAACGTAAGTTTGAAATGTTCATTCCACATTCCAACACTTTGGCATTGCACAGAGCTCCCGATTGGAATCTTTATTATTAGCAAACAATTTCCAGCGATGGTATTTCGCCATGTTTCGACGATTTAAATATCAAACAAGCCCAATCAATTTTTGCTGGATTAAACCGTTCCCGTGCAACCTGCCGTAGAATGCATTATGCGATACTTTCTCGATATCATTTGTAATCGGTGCCCTCATTTGGGTGTACTCGACTAGATACAACCAATTAAGGTTGTATATATAAATAAGCGAGACTGTATACGATATCCTGTATGGATGGAGAAGGATAGGTGTGGGAGTCAGGAGGAAGCACAAGTACTAACGTGAATTTTGCCTCATTAAAAGTTAGTCGGGCCGCTTAGCGAACATTGGTTGCACACCGTATGGGACACCTGCGAAACTACCCGACTTAAACATCCCTTATAAACAACTCATTTAGAGCAAAACGTATACTATGTAAACAGGAATGGTCCCTCGCTTTGTGCGGTTTTGATACAACGCGAATTATGTAATGCATTGAACAATACCGATAGTAAATCTTTAGATGTTCATATATACCGACTGTTAAAGCTTCCATTTAAATAAGAATTTATACAATATGTATTATACCGATATTAATTATATATTTTCGATGCATTCTCACAGAAACACAGAATATAATGTGGAGCTCATTCAATGACAATTTTATTGATGAATTCTGCATTGCAACGAATGAGAATATATTTTAACATTTTAAACTTCAGAGGAACGATAAAAATTTATCCATCAAACGTTCCGAAATATTTACAGCGTAAGCAGGTTTTGTTAACCAAACGCTATTTTCAAACAGTTTAAATGAATCAACCTCATTTTGGTCAAACAGAAAATCCTCAACTTCATTACGAAGCACACAAAATCTGCACAAAGCCTTATCTCGAGATAGCCGGCGTGAATGTTGCTATGCTCCCGTTTCATTAAAAACTTTTGCGAATATTAGAGCTTTGCCAGGACATGATTTTGTTATAGTTATGCTATTTTTTTCCCCCGTAAAACTGCTTAAAATCAAAATGCAAAATATTTCAACACGTGACTGATAAAATTCTTTTCTGCTGAGACGCGGACTAAAACCTGCAAAATTCCCGATATCCCGACAAATTATTTAATTCCGTTGCTGCAGACGAAAACTTATATACTATAGTTCTTTGATGTGATTTATAACTATATTACGGAGGAATACAAAAATTCTGAACCCCGTATCTATTATATTTCATATCAATATTCCCATTATTAGAGTCGAGGTGTAGTAAATACATCACCGGTAGGAAAGGGTTAATATGTATAACAATTTGAAAAACATATATGTATACATAGATTAGACAGTTACTGCTCCTAGGCGTCGCCTAAGCTCGCCAATTAGTAGTTACGTCACTGTTTCCAAGCGTCCAGATTTCGGCGGGAATATCTCGATTTAGTAGCCTTCATCGTACTGGTGAGGTGTACGATTTCTGTTAGATAAAAATTTCAATTCCGAGTTTTTCGCAATTACGTTTACTACTCCCGGGATTCCCAAAACTGTCCGGGGACTCTAATTATTTAAAAAAACGAATAAGCAATCACTTTTTGTAAATCTTAATATATTTCATAATAAAAGTTTTTGTAATTCCCTCGTGAGTTTTAAACTCCCTTCCATCAAAGAACCTTCGAAATGGCAACCTTCAGTGTTGATATACTGCTGGAAGCGCTGTTACCAGACCTGGAAGACCGTCTCCGAGATGTCCTTTAGAGCCGATGTAAATGAGGTTGGATGGTTTCAATCGTTTCCCAATGTTTCCCTATCCAAGACTCATTTTAAGCGAGGAAACACAAAAAATCTGGGGGACGGTTTTTGTTATGTTTAGAGTGTCTGCTATCCATTGAAGGCTCAAACGTCGGTCAGAGTTCAGATCATCATACACAAATGTCATATTTTCGTCCATTGTCGACCTCCTCTCGGTCCTCCTTAAACAACTTGTGCCAAACTCTCCCAAAGGTCTGCTGAATTAATAGAAATGTTTCGGTGGCCTACCGAAACTAATGCAAGTTTAACGCAAAAATTCATAGCGATCCATAGCACAATCCATTGCACCGTGTTACATTGCCTCAAAAAGAATTTCACGAGAACCCTGTTTCTCACTTTGCACGGAGACAACTTTTAAAGGGTGCGTTTTAAAGTTAACACTCCCCCAATCTAACCCAGCAAGTTAGAACGCGCTGCAATGTATTATCACGTCTGAAGAAAACTGAACGCATTACTTTTTTAATGCATCCTGTATGCCAAAATTCATCGATCTTGTACAAAATCGAAACTGTATACTCTTGTATGTTGTCTCATATTTCAAATTTACCTGTGAGTTGCATAATTATCGATGTTTTTACATAATATTATAAATACTGTTCCAAGTCGTCAGACATAGGCGGTACTGTCCGACTTTATTGAGCATTCAGATTTCACTTCTTCAGAGCCAGATAATCTGGTTTAAGATGATCGATCCGAGGTTTTAATATTTCTGATGTGTCAAATTTATTAATGCGGTGAGAGATTGTATTTTAAATCCAAAGCATTGCTGTAACCAGCAGATTATCCACTATTCCAACACATGTTCGATTCACTCTCACACATGAACGAATCAGATCAAATGTCTGCATTGTAAATATTAGGCATAGCGACGGGTTGTCTGACGTATGCATCACATTTTTGACCGGTCGAATTCGACACAGATTTTAAATCAAATGGAAACGAGGTGTTCTCAAAATCGTGTAAACATATCAAAGGTATATTTACGAGCCGATTTGGTATAGAATACATGTTGAATTGATGCCATTAAACATTTCCTTTTCGTTTTGATAGCGGTACTACCAAAAACCAGCCTGACCAGTCCGAGAATCTCCGGTTCGAGTCCGGGGGGAGGTTTAATTAAATGTTAATACCCGCTGCGAGCGTGGGCACGAGAGATTTCGATTGGGGTAATAGCGTATACTTCAGCGAAAAGAGATAAAGCGACTGCCACTAAATTACTAAAAGATAGCCTGCATATTCAATTTAATAAAACTTATTAATGAAATGCGACCGCCTAAAAAAAGATCGGGAGTAACTTCTTTGGGACCGAAATGGCCTGGAACGGTATGAACAAAAATTGCCAATCATATCGACCACCGCATTTTGGACAAATATTTTCAGTCAGTTGAAAAAATAATCGACAGTAAACATTCGGGTTTCCATAAAACCTATTTATTGTATCATCTTAACACATTAATTACAGGGGTGCTTCGAATGTATGAGACGATTTATAATCGTCAGCTGAAAAGCATCTGATTAGTTTGCTTTGACTTTGCTGGCATACTTTTTGAATGGAATTTAAATAGGGATACACGTTTTAACGAAGAATTTCAATGATCTGCATTATTTTTTGCACTCTTCTGCTTCATTATGAATATATGCCCACAAATGTTTATTTAGGTCGGGGTCAGGAATTGTTTTTAGGATAACACTCTAAAGATAGTTGGTAGTTTATAAACAATCGCATAATAAAATTTTAGCCAGCGTTAACCAAAAGATAGCGTAATCATAAAAATACTTCCCGTACGCAATGTGTTAAAATGCCATATTAATTATTAGATATGGAGGATCTGCCTAAAAGACTTTTCTAGGGAAGGCATTTTTCGTATTATGGCTTTCCATGTGCCGCAAAAATTCGCATAAAAAAATCGCACAAAAAAAAATCGCACAAAAAAGCTATGACTTACATAGAAAAGTGAACATGTGTTTCATGGATTTTATAAAACGCATAACTTTGAAACAGCTATATAAAATTTATCCAAAATCGCATAAAATAAACATGAAAACAATAAGGCAATTAAAAAATAACATTTATGGTAATTTTGCATCATTGGTATAATTTTAAGAATGTCTGACATCTGGCATCTCATATGCCAGAGATTTATTAGAGAAATACTAATTATTTTAATTACAAATTAGTATTAGTTAAGATGTCACTAAAGTTCCTAGCTCAAAAAATAAATCATAAAATGGTGCCTGTCTAAAAAAAGATGCAATATGATTTACACAGTCTCAAATATTTTTTTTTTCCAAATTTCGATTAGTGTTAATGATTTATTTCCTATTTTATCCAAAATATTTCGATACGTACTCTTTATGAAATAAAAAAATAAAACAATTTTTTAAAAAAAAAAACCGCATAACTTCAAAATCGCACAAAAATAAAGTCGCACAAAAAAGATTTGAGTGGAATTTAAGATTAAGAAATTATCATTATTATCTAATGATAATTTAAATATTTTTGCAAATCTAGTCATTCATAAGCAATCCTTTTCGATCTTGTCAATCAGTATTTAATTTTTCAGATCCAGGAAATCAGTTTAAATCTGGATTAAAAAGAAAGTCAACTAATGATTGGATCAGCGAGTGACCGTAAATAAAACGACGATCTACGCTGCTCGTGATTTTTACCCTTTTTTTAATATTCTTCAGATCATTTCGTTGAAGTCCTCTAAAATGTGAATTGTTTTAAAATTACTTATTGTGCCTGCCTGCAAATTTGAATTTCAAGCACTTGTGTGAAAAGTTGTGGCTTTAAATGGTTAACACATGATCTGCAGGATTAAGAATTTAATTGATGGCGATATCGACCATTTTGCTTGAAAATCTCAATAGTGGTAGATGAAATTCGGTTTGATTATTTCATTTTGCATTATTAATAGAATTAAATCAATCCACTTTAATTGATTATGAATTCACGATTACTCAACAGTGTTTTATGCTCAATTAATTGGATTATCGAATCAAATTGTTCAGGAGAAATCGTAAATTTTACAATATGCAAGATTTATAACTAATCGTAGTCTTAATGATGACAATTACGATTTTTCATATTTAGATTCTCGACGTTTCGATACCATGTCGTAAATCATGTCAATTAGGCGACTCAAAAGATTATTATAATTGTATATCAATAAGTCATTACGAGATCCAATTAAAGCGCCCATGGAACAAGGAACGTTCGGTATGTCGGTTAGAAAAGCTCAAATGCCGATATCAATCGGCGGCTGTTTGGATCGAAAAATTATTAATTAAAACATTCCTGATCCGATCGATATCGAAAAACTTTAAACGTAATTAATATAATCTCAAACTTTCAATTAAAAAAAATGTTGTCCATCAATAGCTCAATACAATGCTGAGATTTTGCAAAATATCAATATTCTAGATTGATCTGGATTAGAATGCAGATTTAAATGATATCGAGGCACATCATATCTGTCAGTGGAATGATGATACAATTCGATTATTGAACCTCCAGCAAACAAAAAGCCATCCTCGTTACATGCCATAATCATGGCTTTTAAATATTCACTATACGTATCTGATGCTAAATAAAAAAGTGGTACACACCAGATGTTGAAGGCTAGGATCAATTTTCCAATTGGCAAGCAGGAGATTTCGCAATTAAGGCCTCAATCAATTTGTGTCAATAATAATTGCAGACTTCTTGATCACGTTATTCGCCGTTCGAGTTCATTAATCGGAATTACAACAAAAAATCAACAAGAATCGACGCAGAAGATGTTAAACAGCGACCAATTTGAGGATTTCGTTCGAATGATATTCTTCAAAAGGAGTCCCCAATATGGGCTTCAGATTTATAATTGATCATCGTCAATAAATCCATATAGTATCTATGGGAAAATGAGGATTTTTTATAAGCATTCCATTCGAAATTCTTATATTATAAGGGCATATAGATCTTGTATTTTAAGTTGTTAACAATTTTATTTAATAATTAAAAGCGTTTGAGAAGTATTTTTATAACGATCGAAATGATTGTCCAAATAAATATTATTACAGTCACACAGCTATACGAATGTTGAAACATAATATCAATAATTTAAACAGTAGGGATTCCTCATACAGTTTTTGTTATATACATTTTTTTTGTTAACATGCTGTATCACGCAAAAATTAATTTGCTTGGGTATTTTTTTAATAAAATTATATTTGATATAGAAATAAAATATTTTGCTTAAAGATTTTCGCATGGTCCTTATTCTATATCTCTATTTAAGGTTTCGTATCAAATGTGAAGATTGTATTAGTGCTCGACACATTTTGAATCAATTTCAATAGTATTGTGTTAATAATCAATTAGGCCACCGATGGCATAAATCACGTTTATTAGGGCTGACACCTCATCATTTGAGTCCAACACTGGAAGTTAGTTCAATAGTGAGGCGGGACAGGGCGGCCGTCACCCGTCACCGCCATCCCGGCCCTTATTTATGCATTCATATCAAGATGCAAATGTTCGATAGGGAGTAGGCTACAACCGCGGATGAAGATAATCTTTTCAATGGTATAATTATGTGGACCAAGTCCAGGGCGGTGGGTTCTTCGGCGTTTTATCGCGGGCATCTCCTTTACTTTGAAGAGGAAACCGATTTAATGGGACTCCATATCAATGTGTGCTCACAGTGCGTCGTGATCTTCCTATCTTCGACTATGGGACTGCCCACTTGTCTTCTGTAATGCGATATCGTCTAAATAGGGTTAAAAGAGCACATCACTCATAATATAGATTTTAATATAATCATTCGCAGGCGGGACATCAATAACTCACACTTTACAGATCATAGCGCAATCAGCATTTAAGGCAAAAACTATGTCGATTTATATTTGTATATCTTACATACTGTCCTGAAGTATATCTCAACATTATTAGAATGTATGCCAATTTTTAATATTAGGCGAACCCAAAAATATTCGCGTAAATAAATTAAACCTTCATTCTTCAACATGTCTTCCAATTGCTTTGGCAGTCCTTTGATTCTGACTGAGCTGTTTAAAAAAGGACTAATTTTTTGTTCGGTACCCATCCTACCCTTGAACAACCACCCTATTCGTTTTACCGATGTGTTTGCACAATGATCCATGGAGATCCTCTTAGATTAATTAGAAATTTTAGTGCATAGTTATCAAAATTCTCGGTTCATCCATTAACCTTTCCCTTATTGTGCTAAAACACCAGCGCGCTCCGATGATGTGTATTTGGTACGCCATATGAAAAAGTGACTTAAAAACTACAACATTATTAGAGTCGAGTTTAGGGAATCCAATTCCGAGCCAAAATTTTGATCCCGGGATCCCCGGACCGGGATTTTCAATAGCTTAAATAATTTGAAGGCGAAAGAATTTTATTTATTTAAGAAAAGGTCAGATCATCAGAAAAGATCGTCATCAGATATTTAAATGCTAGTTCGAGTTGATGACCGCATGAGCCTCCATTTTCGTATAACACCATCAATGTGACTGATAAAATTCCTTTCCGCTGAGACGCGGACTAAAACTCGCAAAATTCCCGATTTCCCGACAAATTATTTATTTCCGTCGCTGCAGATGAATACTTATGTACTATAATACTTTGATGTGATTCGTAATCATATTACGGAGGAATACAAAAAATTTGAACCCCGTATCTATTATATTTCATATCGATATTCCCATTATTAGAGTCGATGTGTAGTAAATACATCACCGGTAGGGAAAGGTTAATATAACAATTTGAAAAACATATGTGTACTGTATATATGTATACATAGATTAGACAGTTACTGCCGCTAGGCGTCGCCTAAGCTCACCAATTAGTAGTTACCCCACTGTTTCCAAGCGTCCATATTTCGGCGAGAATTTCTCGATTTAGTAGCCTTCAACGTGCTGGTGAGGTGTACGATTCTGTTAGATAAAAATTCAATCTCGAATTTTTCGGGATTATGCTTATTAATCCCGGGATTCATGAGCACCTAAAACTGTCCGGGATCCGGGGTCCCGGGATTGGATTCCCTAATTTTAACTTTAATATTATGTAAAAATAATTGTTTTTTTGTAAAATTGCAGTTCTTCGTATTTATCCCTTTGATTAATGAGCTAATTTTCTTAGTGCACATATTCCGGGATCTAAGAAGATTCCATACCTGATGGTTTTTAACCGGATACGGACAAATTCTATTATTATTTTATTATTTGTTTTTTCGTAATCTTATGATGATTTTTGTATTCTATGAAGGAGAAAAAAAACTGTGCACTCAATGCGAGAATACTCTTCTGTGCCCCAATCTGTCCGTTCACAGCATATGCGGGACTACCAATCAACGGGTTAATGAGTCGAAATTGTTCACTTTAAAAATCAACTATTTTCTTTGTTTCGTCTTGAATGCATAAAGACTGAAAAGCTATCGACAACACGCTGGAAATGATCTCGGAATTTTACGAGCCCCGATCAAACGCCAGCATGCACTCGAATGTTGTCTTATTCCTCGAAGAATCGCTTGATTGGCATCGATTTTGCTCTCGTCTAGGATTTGATTGAGCCCAGCCGTTATAGGTGACATCACTTTCCAATTTACGTCAGAATGTGTGAAAACAGCCCTCGTGTCCGTCACGGTTTATCTTGATGGCATGACATTGTGGTACTGTGGCGTAACGAGCACTCGAGAGGCATCGATCACAGGTCCTATCGACGTGTCGCATCGACCGCAGTATGTAAAACGAGTTTAATTGGCAACCCCAGCCCACGGCGTCAGAAGTCGCTGCCTTTACCACCGAGCTGCCACCACAATCTATTATAAAGACTTGCGATCCTTCGAGCCTTCAAGCACTCGCATATTGCTTCTGGTGAACCGGAAACAATCTAATCTTAGTTTGCATACGAAGCTGTGCTGGATGAAGTATGCATTGACCTAACAATCGCAATATTTTTGGTAGCTGTCAAAATTTAAGGAAGGAACCACGTAACTTGACGGATGGAATTACAGTACTAAAGACAACTTAAAGTGGCATCGTTTGACATCTACCACGCTATACTTCTGGGCTGTTTTAATTATAGAAGAGCAATTGGCTATTATTGGTTTTATGTGCAACTATTTTACTATATATATATATACATCATTTGACTAATCCTGTCAGAGTATGCGCTCGTAATGCAAGAGGTCATTGGTTTTAATGCAATTGGGTGCATTGATCTTTGCAGTCTCAGATTTCATATTGTACCGGGATTAAGGCCGATTTGCTGTTTTGAAACACTTGTATTTGTTGTTAATAATCGCTAACCAGTATCGATTCTGGTGTAAAAATCGTTTGAATTTAATTAAATAAACATAATGCTCCTTGATGATGGAACGATATAAAAATCTATAGGGTATCAGATAAATGTTCAGTATCTTATAATGAAGGAATTCTTCAGCATGTCTTATTTTTTTTAACGGCCCCAAAAATCGAAATTTAGCCTGGAAAAATTGATATTTTGCCTAGGTTTTATCCATCTTATACGCTCTGATTTCTTTGAATATATAACACAAATTACATTCCGCAGTGAAAAATTACAAATATTATAAGTCACAAAGGGTATAAATAAGCGAGGATAATCTAAATACGCTATCTATCTGCAGAATGGTCACTTGTAATTACCGAGGCTGCCTGATGTCGCTGATGAAACTGACAAGATAGCGACCAACAATTGTATCTCTAGACCCCATCAGAAAATGGCCTTCCCCCGCGCTTCAAAAAAATATAGTAAAAGAAGAAAAAAAAAACTAAAAAAGATGACTGGAATATCAAAGAGGACACGATTATTTAAATTGGATAATATTCGCTTAATAAACATTGTGAGATGAATGTACATTCATCTCATTTAAATGAATCATAATCATTTATGCAGTCCCATAGGTCAAAATTTACATAGAAAAATGTTGTTTTTCAAAATTTCTAAAACAGTTAAGCCACACACGCTCTATTTTGTTTTTGAAGTGCCATGTCCGTTATTGAATGTGGTGGTGTCCTATTTGTCTTTCATATGTGGTTAAATGCGAATAAGATATTTATGAAGAAGGGGATTTATGAGTTAACACATTCCTGTCGGGGTGTCGGGTCCATTTATCTGTCAGGAACGTCGCAGCATGTATGAAGCTTGTATACAAATAAACAAAAAATGTCGATACCACCCAATATTCGGTAATTTCTATGCGTTAACATAAACAATACACTTGAAATCGATTAATTTAGGTTATTATTGTTAGTCGATAAATTTGGGTTAACGATCTACAATCTTACGATGTACGCAAGATACTCTCTCCGTCTTTGTCTCCCATTGATAATTTCCGATTTGCAAGATACTCTCTTCGTCTCTGTCTGTCTCCAAGCTCAATGTGTAAGAACGCTCTTTCTGAAACTTTAATTCATATTAAACAATTAGCTCGGATTTATAGAATATACATTTATTGTTAAATAATTAAAATATATAAAGCTACAGTATTATTCATGTATATTAGTCGATAAATTTGGGTTAACGGTCTATACAGTCTACGATGTACGCAACATACTCTCACCGTCTTTGTTTCCCATTCACAATCTCCGCCCTGAAAGATACTTTCTCCGTCTCCGTCTGTCTCTGAGCTCAACATATAAGAATGCTCTTTATGAGTCACTGGAATTCAAACACAACATTGTGTCTTACCTCTTGAGGGGGTAAAAATCAGATCAGACGAAAGATAATGCCAATTTCCTAAATTTTTTTCTGAAGACTGATTTATTTTCTCTATCTTTATAATATGAGTTCATGATCTAACCTGCTATATCAACATTTGATCCTTGATAGAATCGCCAATTTTTAATTCACTAAATAATCTTTAAATTTAAATTATACATCCTTTAAAGTGAAATTTATACAGACGCGGTAGGGCAAATCGGTCTGAACGTCACGAAAAATGAAACGCCAATCTCCAACTCCAATAGTTGGTGGGAAAGAGAGGGATAATCGTTTGTAGTCTTTCCATTTCCGTTGCATATATAATAGACGATGCGCGATACCACTAGACCAGGGGACCAGGAGCGCGCCTATTTTATTATATATTACACAGCACATCACCTCATCTTTTAGCATAAAATCAACTTTTCTTAGGAGCTAAGAAGTATCACTTCTACGTCGCGAGAGTCTCACGCACTTTTTATTTTTCAAATAACTTTGATTGCTATTGAGTGCCAAATAAAACCGAGTGTGACCATACGGTTACGCTATATGAACTTCGATACCGATATGTTCTGATGTTCATATTTTATGAACGTACACGGGCAATCCTCGGTGTTTACCGCCAATTCGAACACGCTGTGGTGTAGGTGTTGTCTATACAAATTTCGGAAAAGGGTATAGCCGCTTATAAAAACATAGGATGCTCCATTAGTCGCAGGAGGTGTAATCCTTAGATAAATGCGCGAGCCCCAATTAGCGATACCTAACGAATCAATAACTCAGTCTCATTTATGCCTTGTTACTTTAATTAGAACCCCCTTTCTATACAGAGCCGGAGCTACAACTCTCTTTAGAGCTTTCCCTCCCCCTTAATAACTTCCCTGAATTTATGATTTTTTTAATTGATTAACAAAGTTTTTTTCTTCGTTTTTTATACCGAGATCGATCCATAGATTTATGCGTCTTTTTATCATGTTCAATTAAGTGTTCGCTTAAATACTCGATTTTTTTGTACAATTCAGTTCTTCGCTTTGTCTTTTTTTGCGCGGTTTTCCGTGGAACGTTTTCTTACGCGATTCGGCCGCGTTTGCCATCGTGCATCAATAAAAATAATTGCTATTTAATGCCGCAAACGTAATCAATTTCATGGGTACATTTTTTGCGCTTAAAAATCATGATGGATTGAAACACTATCGATCGAAGAGATGTTTGATAAAATTTTTCTTATTGACTGAACGTTTTATAAAAATTAAATGTACGGTACTCTATTTTATTAATACAATTTGTAAGTAAACGCTTTGAAGCGTTGTGCCAATTCCGTGCAAATAACCGGCATTAGGATTTTTTTTTTTTTTTTTTGGAACATACGAATGATAGAATTTTATTCATTAATTGAATATGATATAATCCTTTTAGTACATTATTTCAGTGTTATTCCCCCTTCTATACACGCATGTAGCTAGATCACCTATTTCTCACTCCACGGGTCCTTCCACACCATTCTTCCACCCTCGCTCCCGTCCATTATATTCTATTTCGCTCGAGGCAGTTTAATTCCTTGATTAACGAATCCAATTAAAGCCACGTTGTAATAAGGAAAATTATAAGTTTCCATCTTAATTAGATTACTTATAGGTAGGTGAGAGGCGAATGGGGGTGGGGAATTCGAAAGAGTGGGATGATATAGTCTCCTCCTGGACTGAAGAAGATTACTGCTATGGTTTTCTGCGCTTGTTTCAAGTTTTCACTGTGGGGAAAACAGTTTTTATTTTGACGTACGTTTTCCCCACAGCGTGGTTTATTACTGTTATTTCATTCTTTAGAATCTAGCCAGTTAGAAGGCGATAAACTTTCTGCAATAAATTTACAAAGCCTATGCCTTAATCTTAACAAAAGGTTGAAGTGGGTAAAACTTTATTTTCAATGCTAATATTTGTAATACAACTATGATACGTTTCAATATTATACACCATTTACATTTTAATCAAGAAAATTCAAAAGATTTGAATACTTCCCCCCTCCCCATATTATATTCTTGTTCAATCAAAGGCATTAAAGGTGATTCAACTATTTCCAATAAAAGATATTTCAGGTGCATCGTGGACTCTTATCATAATAATTTGAATTAAAAACCAGACTGTAAAAATAAAAATCACCATAACAATACATTTAGGATCGTCTTGGATCAGGTTTATCTTAATTTCCTGGATCTGAAAAAGTCTTGAAGGGATGCCTATGAACAAGGCTTCGAACCGTTATTTTTTAATTTCGGTTCACTTCCATTTATCAAACCTCTTTTTGTGCGATTTTTTTTGTTCGATTTTAAAGTTATGCGGTTTAATTTATAGAATTTTTTAAATTTAATGAAGAGCACATATTGAGGTATTTCGGATAAAATAGAAAATAAATCATCAACGTTAAAAGAAATTTGGAAAAAAATTGGATTTTTTAAATCATGTTGCATCTGTTATCACTGAATTACCACCAAACACTTAACACTTATAGAATTTTGAAAAATATGATATTCTTTTTTTGCATTGTTTGAAAGTTTAAACTTTCAAAAATATAATCCCCAAAGAAATTTCCAAAATTTCAATTACTTACGGAGTTATGGCTATTTTAGTGAAGCAACAACTAAGCCGGTCTTACCAGAATGAAATCTTTAAATGTGTTTTCATCGGTTGACAAGATATCTCATGTTCTAATTAACTGATTAACTTCCAATTAGGTACAAATATTTCCTATATAACCTACCAGATACATGTCAAAATTTAATTTATAACTATTTTTAAAAAAATAAAACTGAAAAATATAAACCAAAAATAATTTATTTTTGAACAGTTGCCATTTTGTGTGTTTTTTTTAAATTATTTCTTTTGAGGTAGGAACTATAGCGATATCTTAACTAATTACAAATTATATTGATATCTTCAATTTTTCTATATAAGACATAGTTTTTTTTGTGCGTTTTTCCGAGGAACGCATTTACCGCATAAAAAAAGGTTTAAATGTACTTATATCGGTACTAGATGATTAATTAATATTCCTCCGTTGATGGCGATCCCCCGTTAATCGAGATCTTCTCCGCGAATTTAACGGTTTTCGGTTTCGTTCCGGTTCAAAGCCCTGTATAACATATCTCCCCTTGAATCATATTACACCCTGATGGCTTCAGTC
This sequence comes from Stenopsyche tienmushanensis, assembly GCA_008973525.1. Lineage (NCBI taxonomy): Eukaryota > Metazoa > Arthropoda > Insecta > Trichoptera > Stenopsychidae > Stenopsyche > Stenopsyche tienmushanensis. The sequence continues at coordinate 237,390 of WACJ01000100.1, forward strand.
CTCTCAGCACTACAAATTTTGTCGCCGAAATTATTAGTAGCATTTTAAAAACCGATATCCATATCTTTCCTGTTCAATAATTTATGTTTTTCTATAGCCAAAGAAAGGTCACCCGATGTAACCTTGATACTTGTCGATCATGCAAAATAAATTTGTTGACTGAATATGCAAAGTTTGTTATTGTCAATTCGGTAAGGTCATACACACATACTAAAAACTGTTTGACCTTAAATTTTCTCAAAAAAGAAAACCGCATCTATTTTGATAATGTGATGTAAATCGTGATTGATCAATAGATTTAAAATCAATGCAGATAAACGAGCCCAATTCCAGATCTAAATAACAATCTCGTTGATTATCTTTGAATATGTTTCCCAATTTTATTTATATACGTCTTCTATTCCCGTTTGTTTTTATTATGTGTCTAATTTCTGAGAAAATATTTGGAAATCGTTTTCAGTATAATATATTTTGCTTATTATTTCACTGTCATTTTTGATCTCTTGTCTTTGGACAGCATCCTGGAATTTAGTTCCAGAATAGAAATCGAATTAAATGCGAAACCATTATTTAATCTTCCAAATGATCGGCTTTAATTAGTATAAGTTTTTAATATACTCAATGTATCGGGTGAAATAGTTATTCTATTTATTTTATAACTTAATCATAGTCTTAAAGGGTCGAAACGCATTAATATCGTTTATATTGATCTATGAAATGTGGCATACGATTTTAATATCCTTAAGTTTGGATTTCAACCCTTGGCGAACGACCTAGTTTTTTGAAATAATCGCCAACAGATTGACAGTATTTTAACAGCTTAACGACCGCATGTTTTTTAAAATTTTTTTGCCGATTTTGGCGATTTTGCAGAAAGAAAGCAAAAAACCTACCATTTCACTAAATTCACTATATTTCGTAAAGCACTTGAGGTATTTTAGTAACCCAATAGTTTTTCAATAGAATGGAATGTAAGACGAAGGCTCATATAAGAGTCCACGGACAGCAACCAAAGTTTTTCAAAGACTCAAATACGAGTCCGCGGCCGTTAAGCTGTTAACTAAAGAAATAGAAAGAGACTAACCTAGTCTAAGAATAAAGCATTTATTCTAAGAATAAGAAGTCTAAGAATAAAGCATTTATTCTAAGAATAAGAAGTCTAAGAATAAAGCATTTATTCTTAGACTAGGTTCATCCGAAAATCAAACAAAAATGTCTACTTTAATCCTTTGGCTGCTACGGTATTTTTTTTGATAAATTGAAGTTTGTCTGCTATCTTTCTCCATTTGCTTTAGATCAAGCTAACGTATGAGCAAGATGCACTGCAAGGTTAAACACTGAAACCCTGATGCACAGAAACTATCGATATTCGAGCATTTTGAAGTCATCAATAGGTCAATAGAGATCGTTAATAATAGTTCTCGTCAGTTTACAATCGATGTTATATCTTTGCTTAGCATTCAGAGGGTTAATATTAATACATTTTTTAAATTCATTCTAATTTTTTAAATAAATGTATTTCTTTATCTTTCAAGTTTTTGAAACTAGAGCGAATAATGAGGCTTATAATGTTCGGTGCTGTTTATCTTTAATTACTAAAAAGTTCATGCACCTACAAATTATGTATTTCAATAACCAATTTTAACCATAATATTGTGAAGTATTGCAATAAATATTTATTAACGGGATATTTGAGCTAAAAGACGGAACTGTGTTTGTGTAATATATAATAAAATAGGCTTACTATCGTAGTGGTTGTTTGCAATGTGGCACATTCGCGTAGTATGCAACAGAGACGAAGATAAACGATTCTCCCTCTCTTTCCGATTAACTACCGCTTGGAGTTTCATTTTATGTGACGTTGAAGCCTATTTGTCTTATGACATACATAGAACTTGTAGATATATATTTTTGTTAACGCACGATATAATTTTGTATGAAGTTTGAACCTCGCATAATACGGATTTACATGATATGAAGTTTTCATGTAGCCATAAAACCGTGTTATACGAGGGTAGATTTATGTTATTGGAATTGTGCCTCTTCTTTCGCCGTTCAATAGAATTAACTATCAATGTCTCGATTTGATTTTTTAGAATGAAGTTTTCAACGAAATTATGATTTCAACTAGATTGGACTGCGATCGCATTTTTCATTAAGGAAACCCATTTACCCGTACCATTTCCTGTACCATCCAGGGTTGTCGATGCTTTGATTCAAATAGCAGACAAGCCGTGGTGTATTTGTGTAGTCGATATAGGAGTGTGTGTGCTCTGCTCTTAATTTATTACACATAATGGACAACTACCTCTTACTCTCCTCGCCCACTGCCTTTCCCTCTCTGCACGAGGCATACTCGTGTGTACTGTGTTGTATTTGTGTACTAACCACTCGCTCTGCTTCTCCATGGAAATGAATTTCACTCATCCTGATTACATGCCTTCCCTGTGTGGGTGCGTTGGAAGAAGTCGGCCCGCTTGTGTTGGGCTCTGATCCCGCGTGGACCGTCTGCACTCGATACCATCCGACTCACATCAAGTAATGGATATTAATATTGAACCCTGTTGACAATCTGCTTAAATAAGTGATTCATCTTCCCAATCCACCCACCGCCTCGCTGCACCGCCACAAATGCAATTAATTAATGGACCATTGCGTCGCCCACTATTCATTTTCTAAATAATTACACACACTTTATATGATATTATCGTGGATCGTCGGCGACTGCCTTGAGACCTACGACCACACATGGTATTTATAAACCCATTGGGAGATTAATCTTACGCTTAATTCATATTACATTACAAAAAAAACCTCGGATAAGTGCGTGTCACTAAGAAAAAATGCACTATATGAATTCGGATTGTGCAGGGTATAGATTTGATTGATAATGCTAATGCCCATTTAAGTATATACACGAAGACTTGTGTTTGTGTAATATATAATAAAATAGGCAAGCTACTGGTCTACAGTTTTAATAGATGATTTATGCCATGTATGGACACTCACAGTAGAGGCGGTGTGGCGCATGGGCATAACTAGGGAATCCAATCCCGAGCCAAAATTTCGATCCTGGGATTTCGGGATTGTATTAGATCATCCTGGGATCAGTCCTGGGATCCCGGAACCAGAATTTTCAATAGTTTAAGAAATTATATTGATAAATTTGATCAAAAAATACTAACAAAGATAAAAATACAATTCAAAAATAGATAAATAAAATACTAAAAAAAAAATATTTTTGAAATATGCCCGAAGTAACACTAAAGCATCGAGTGTTTCGTTATTTCAGGCAACCTTTCCTGGCTACCATAAAAATAAAAATGAAATTCCTATTTGCTGAGACGCGCACTAAAACTCGCAAAATTCCCGATTTCCCGACAAATTATTTATTTCCGTCGCTGCAGATGAATACTTATATACTATAATACTTTGATGTGATTCGTAATTATATTACGGAGGAATACAAAAATTCTGAACCCCGTAACTATTATATTTCATATCGATATTCCCATTATTAGAGTCGAGGTGTAGTAAATACATCACCGGTAGGAAAAAGTTAATATGTATAACAATTTGAAAAACATACATAGATTAGACAGTTACTGCCCCCAGGCATCGCCTAAGCTCGCCAATTAGTAGTTACGCCACTGTTTCCAAGCGTCAATCGTAAATATATACAGTGGAACCTCGATAAACCGTTCCCGCATAATACGTTTTCCCGGATGGACCGTTCATTTTTTATAGTCCCGTCAAACTATTATTATTTGAAGCTTTCCCGCATTCACCGTTTCCCGCAATTACCGTTTTTTTTTCAGGGTCCCTTGGAAAACGTAAAATCGAGGTTTCACTGTATATATTATTTGTTATTAATACTTTACTTATGGGTAAACTTTAGCATAGCGTTTGTCGATAATTTTCGAATATGGGTTAAAAATGTTATTTACGATAAATTTCACAAAATATTGAAGAATGCAGAAATATTCGTATATGGTATTAAGAGTTATAGTATAATTAAAATATGAGATTTGCGACTATAGAAACGCATGGCCTTTGGGGACGTGTTCTCGGCTGCGTCTATAGACGCTTGTGGCAGTTAACCAGTAAAATCCACCGGGGAATGATTATATTAGTGTAATGCATTACTTTTGAATGATTCTTTATAAAATTAAATTCAATCAAAGTCACGGTAACACTTACACATAAGGGTAGAAAATTACGTACATACAACATAGTCTTTGAGTGAAAAAGTATATATTTTTTCCAAATAACGAAAATTGATGTACTATTTTTGATAGCAACTACCCATGCGATTAGGTACTTCTACAGCGTGTGCAATCAATTTGACACATATTTCTATTTATCTTGTTTTACAGGACTTATCGTGAAAACACGCATTATAAAGTGTCCCGACTAAAATGTGTTAACTTTTATCAGTACATAATATCAGTACACTTCAAAATAATAATTCACCCTATTCAACGCATTTTTTATTATGTGTAATATAACACCATTTCAAGGCAATTAGAACAATCTTCCAAATGAAAACTCATATAAGACATTTTACAATTTACAGGTATGAAATAAATTCATGTTTAAATTCATAGTTCTGGTATGGTAGGGTGGTATTTTTTAAAAATGCGCCATTGGGTCACCCCGTATGCGCAGGTATCAATTTCTATCCTAAGTAGATTCTCCGTCTATGAATTGGCTCAAATTAACATAAGCCGATTATTCCGTGCCATGTGGTACAGACACAATCAGCATAATTAGTACTTACTTCAAATATAATCATGATATATTTTCGAAAACCAATACAAACAACAACAAATAATCGAATTAATTCTCAGCATGATGATGCTCGTTGATTATTCATTAATAGATATCGATTTTATGCTTTGAAATTTTGCGAACTGTAAAAAGCTCTCCTGCCTCCGTTCCATTTTTAAAAATGTTTCAGCAGGTCCTGAAATACTTGTTGATGATTTCATATTTTGCTAATTGAAACTGAATTGGAAAAATTGATATGATTAAGGGGATGATGCTGTTCGTAAACTGGGGTTGCGTCATTGCATCAAAGCATTCTTAATTTGGCTTTAAATGTGTCCCGCAGTGTTAATTACATCAATTCGATGGCTTATGTGATTATTCATTAAGTCTTTAAAATGGACACAATTCGTTTATCATATCCATTACATAAAACGATTGCGACATGAGCTTAAATCTTACATTCGCCGATTGCAAGATCACATGCTCATTAAAACAACTCTTATCTTCACTCTCTATTTTTTATTCGGAAAGAAGCCTTAATTAGATTGCATTAAGATCTAAATCTTGAAGGCTTCGCACATTACGCCTGATGCAAATTATTAATTTATGCATACAGGTGCACGACTAGATTTCCTCTACTGTCTTCAAAATGAATATCTTGATTAACCTCAAACACGCCGCATCACCGCCGTCTACATACACTTTACCTTTAGATATGATTTATGGGACATTCTTAACATCTGCAGACAATGTACTTGCATTGTAACTTTAAATCATGAAGGGGATACAGGATCAAGCCATATGGAAGGATCGATATCTTCTGATGCTATTTAAATTTATGACAAAAATCTGCAAACCAAATATTAGGTCAGTCCAAAAGTTCGTGCGCATTTTTGGGATTTATTTAAAATATTGTATTTAAACACAATATAATCTTTTTTATCAATGATATATTTTCCTCTATTATCTACAATTTCTGCTCATCTTATAGGTAGCTTTTTGATGCCATTGCTGTAAAAAAACATCAATTTTGATACAAAAACATCGAAAGTTCATTTTGTATATCCTGTTTAGAATTTAATTTTTTCCCTAGTAAAAAAAAATCGTAAGGCACGAAATAAGTGTAAATCACTTGGGGCAATATTCGGGGAGTAAGCAGGATGTGACAAAAGCTCTCAATTAAATTCACTTATTGTTTGCAATATTTTTTGAGTCGTATGTGTTCTACTGTTATCATGACGAAACGACACTTTCTTAACCCTTTGCGGTCCCTAAATATTTTAGACATTTTTAATATAAGATAAGATAGACATGTTCACGAAAGCGCGCGTTAAGAGTCACTGCCTGTGTTTTAGGATTTTATCCGGGCAACAGCCCCTTTCCTTTGTATCTAGCGGGCAGGCGAAACACTATGAAGGATCATAAAAACCAATATTCCTTTTCAATTACTGTCCTAAACGCGATACGCAAAATAAAATCACATGATTTTAAATCTGAGTGGGGGAAAAATGCAGAAACAAAATGTCGAGCCAGACTCGACATAGGACCTGGTAGAATTAAAAAAAATCGGTAGCTGCGTTCCGCAGAAAATCGTACAAAAAAAGCTATGACTTACAAAGAAAATGTGAAGATGCGTTCTATGAATTTTAAAAACCGCATAACTTTGAAACAGCTATATAAAATATATCCAAAATCGCACAAAAATAATCAATAAAAATCAGGTTAATAATTAGACAATTAAAAGATAACATTTTTGGTAAATTTTTAAGGATATCTGACATCTGTCATCTCAAATGCCAGATGCAATTTTCAGTTGCAATTTTCGATGACTCAAAATTTCGATGACTATTATTGTACTATTTGAGGAATGAGAAGTCGGCAAAAAATTGTGCATTATTATTTTGATTTGGTTCTTAATAAATCACACCATACATATCCCACCAAACACTCAAGAGTTTCTTATTAGGATGTAATAACACTTTTGCTGTTGGAATTGGTTGTTTATCTTCATTTGTCCACTGTATTTTTCTTGTGGCGTTATAATAAGACTTCCATGAGATGAATCCAGCCTTTCTGTGATCTAAATTGTGTTTTATTTACAGTATTTAAAAAATAAATTTAAAATGCGCACGAACTTTTGGACTGACCTGATATATAAGAAATAAAATCACATTAAAACAATGATTGTTAAATGTCGATTCCACAAACCGTCTAGTTTATTATCATAAGGTAGAATTATATTTTTATATAGTGAAAGCGTTGGAAAATTAGACTTTATAATTTTCATAAATTGCCTAAAAGCAGTAAGTTAATTGAGTAGGCCAAATGTTGGATATTGTGGTTTACATCCTGGACTTTTTATTAATATAAGGACTTTTTCACTGATTTCCTAAATTTACAAAAGTAAACTCTGATATCATTAATATAAAGTCTTTCTGGGACACCTATGAATGACTGAATTTACAACAATAATTAAAATATATTTTTAAAATAATTATAATTTTGGTATTATATAAACATATAGATTTTCTCCTACCTAATTATTCCTATATTTACAAAAGTCTTACATCGAGATCGTCTTAGTTCGATAACTGCACCTTAACACCTTAAGAAGAACATTGAACAGTTAAATGGTTCGAAAACAGCATAAAAACGGTTATGTAAATTCATTAAAATGAATCTATTCCACATTTTTTTTTTGAAAATTAAGTTTAACAATGTTTTCTCTGTTAAAAAAATAATTTACCTGCTTGTGCGATTGATATTGAAGACAAGCAAAACATTAACCCTTTGAGTAGTGAGCTCATTTAAAATCTTTATAGTCTTAGATGCTATATTTGCTTGTCCGCCACTTATCATCCATACAAATCTACTTACCTGTCAAGACCGCAGCAGTGCGTATGAAGCTTATATTTAACACTCTCGTCGCACAACGTGAATCGGTGTTATTTCTCACGGGATCCAAAAATCGATAGTCGGAGCGTAAACAAAAGGAGTATTGTTTTATCTTGTTCGATAAGCTTGACTTTGTTCTGACGCTGTCTGCGAGCTCAACGTACAAAAGTGCTCTTTCTGAATCATTGAAATTCACTCGCAAATACGCGATCATCCTACCATACAGGTTAATAGATTTCATCAGTGGAAATCTTCTCGAGACGGCAATGTTGATTTTACTGCAAAGGACTTTTTGGAGTTTATGAATTTATGAATACTTGTCTTAGGAGTTGTAACCCCGTTCTCATCTCATGCCAATTCGATAACGGGATGGCACTCTTATGATAATATAAAATCAGTTATTAATCCTTTCGCTAATGGTTTTCTTAAGCCTGCTGATACATAATAATGTCATTCCCGCATAATTTAAAATTCGCATTAAAACACTCATATTCTCAATCCATTAGTAATAGTATCGAACCCCATAACTCATGATTAGTGCATGTGTTTGAAAAGCAAAAGTTCGTCGGATCAAATGCATTTGCAAGCTCGGTTTTCAGGCTGCATCGAGATTAATCCTGCTTCAATATAATCGAAATTATATTATACTAACGCAGAATCTTTCAGAAGGATCATCACTCTAATTAATGATGGACTAGTATTACTTTTTTATCAAAGAAATTTGACACATTATCCACTAATGATGACATAAATTTAAACGGCATCCATTTGAATATTGATCAGGCATCAACTTTCTTATTATATGCAAATGTTCGTAGCGGGCTTTCGACGCTAATGTATGGCGAAAGTTAGCAGACGGGGATTAAATTTTTATTGCTAATGAAACTCAATATAAAGTGATATTGATTAAGGTTCCGATTGCCGGTGGAAAGTTAAAAGCGACCAGGTCTAATAGTGGTGTAATCAAATTACTCGTACATCCTTCAAACATGTTTGGGTTCCGGATCGTTAGGGGAAGCCTGAATATTTTTGTCCGGAACAGACGCGGGCGGACAGGTGAAAGGTACGATGAGCTTTAATTATCGCGTATTACGCATCCGGAAGTAATCGTTTGATATTACCTTCCTGGAAGCACTTTCATCCATCTCAACAATTCCAGTAATAGATATTTTAGCGGACGACACACAAATAAATCCTAATTTCCAACGCATTAAGTACCATTTAATCCGAGAAGCCTTTTATGGTAAACCATTCGTGGCTGCAATAATTTGTTACCGCCCTTCAGATAGATGGCTCACATGATATGAACATCGGATCATACTGCGATTTGACATGGACGAGTACTGTGCCCTACAACTGAATGGTCCAAACAAACACTTTTTTTTAATTTCGTATCGACATATTTTGACTGTGTAAATCATATTACTTAACTGATTTTTTTTTTAGTTAGGATGTCTTACATCTGACATTTGAGATTTTAGATGCCAGATGTCAGACATCCTTAAAATTTTACCAATGATGCAAGACGTCCTTTAAATGTTACCAAAAATATTATTTTATAATTGCCTGTTTTTTATTAACTTTTTTTATGCGATTTTGGATATATTTTATATAGCTGTTTCAAAGTTATGCGGTTTTTAAAATCCATGGAACGCATCTTAATTTTTTCTTTAACGTTATACTTAAGTTATACCTTATTTTGTGCGATTTTCTGCAGAACGCATCTACCGCACAAAAAAAGATTTTTGATAAAATTATTTACTTAGCTTTATGCATTTTTCAATTAGAGAAGCAAAAATATGATTTAAATGTAGTAATAATATAAAATGTTTAACACATTACTGTCGGGTCACGCATAGCATTATCTTTAGTTTAATCGCTACGTTTAAATAATTATATTTTAGATATAAACATGAAAAGAAAATTACATAACAAGGAAAATAAAAATGATTTTCAATATTTTTACTATTTATTGTATATGTATATACAAATTCAATTTTAAATTTCAATCAGCCTGGATGAAGGCCTGAGAAGGCATAGGGATTGTTGTATATAAAATACCCGGTCCCATCCAAACGTTGTTCCTTATCTCCTGTCGATGATCTTCCCAGTTTGGACTTTGGTACTCGAAAATTTCTGTTGAGTTCGATCAACAAATTTTGATGGATTTTTTTGTGTTTCAATGGTTTTCGTGTTTCAACGAAAAGCTAAATGTCAATGAAGCCTCGACTTCGGAGCTTCAAAGGGTTAAATCAATGAATCAATACTCAACACTTAACTAAAGACGAACAAATGCATCTACTGACTATCCGAAAGACGCCCATATGCGTAACCTGACGGGAATGTGTTAACATCATTGTTAACTCTTTCTGGCCCAGTGGTATGAAATGTGTTCCATTTTTTTTAGTAAATTAAATTAAATTTCTGTGTAACTGGGTACTTGTTTTTCCTAAAAATCCTGTGCCTCAAAGAGTTAAAGCTTGACCAATAATTTATAACTTTTCATCTTACAAATCTGAATATTCGTTTCTCGGATGATATCCAAATAAGATTTAATCTTTGATACCTAAGCAGGATCAATATAATTTGCATTATACTTACGATAACCGAAAATAAAAATTTAGCATTTTCAAATGTTTGAAATAGCGTTTAATTCCCTCATACGATTGAATCAATTTAGAATAAGTGTTGGGATTTGGTCGAGTCGTTAGTATTATGCAAGGTATTTTACAAGCTTATTTATTTATGGCTTCTTCTTCTTGTGACACACTTGAATTACACGGCACTCATTACCCGTAGAAGTCCTTATTCTGGAGAGTTTGGCCGTTGAAACATAAGAACAAAGTTAAAATGCTCATATATAAAATGTGCATGGAAGGAATATTAAAATTGCTTGCATGAAATGCACACTGAACGATGTTGCAAACAGTTATGTACGTAGGCACTGGAACTCAATACCACGATGACATCTAGTAAGTTTCAAATGCCTTCTGTCTTTTGAGATATCCATTTACGGGTCTATCGGAATGGTTTATGGGTATTCCTTTTGAGGCGATGCTCTAAGGCTGTCCAGGATTCCGGCGGTAGGAAATGGCTTGATACGTGTACGTATGAATTCAATGCTCGATGATTTTGACAACGAAGACTATTCATAACGACTTGGTCCGTGAAGCTCTTACTTAATACGTTATAACTCATCCGATGTGTTTTGTTTTGTGTGCTTCGATAGGGATTTACAAATTCCATTTAGGTATTGCAAGAGAGTGTTTCGCTGTAGTCTTTTTTGGGCAACATTGCGACGAAGATGTCATTCGACCAAACCGGTCTCGAAGATTATTGATTATATGCGTGGAGGAAAAAAACTCGTTTTATTTTGTGCTATTAATAATTTCCCTGCACGTAATCGTCCAATTATATCGATATTTTATAACGTATCCCTTGCAATTTAATAAATGTGGACGTCTCGACAGAGATGAATGATTTAATTAAATATGGGATTTGTGCATTCGGGAATGCCATTTTGATCATTTGCAAGATTTTCGTGGATACGTTTTGGCATATTTCATTCGACGGCGAACATTTTGTGCATAATTTTACAAGCAATAAACCACCGCGTTATGATTTCCCCATTAAATCAACCTGTAAGTTTCAGACAACCTTTTTTGGACATAAATTCAAGTACTTTTATACATCAGCTTACATTATTCTTTCAGAACTTAATTGAATTTAAATATGAATCATTAACACAATCCCGTCGGGCTACCCATTTGTAATTCTTTTGAGTACGCGTCTTTAGCCATTATTCGCAATTTCTTCCATCAAACGCACTATTAACATCGTATATTTGGTGCAAAATATTCAGTGCGATGATATTATCTGGCGAAAGACAATGCCGCGCGTAACCCGACGGGAATGTGTTAATAAATACATAAAGTGTTAAAATACGATAAATCGGGAATTGAAGCCTGCTAATTGCTTCAATTAGATCTACATAGTTTTATCAGCATCCTCAATGATTACCTAAAATTCGCAAGAATATAACAGTGCCGACAACCAGAGCGCGCAATTTTTATTACTTATGGCACTTTCATGGTCTTCGACACTCATGCTGAAATATGATAGGAATGTTAAATGATTTAATGGGCGTACTAGAGAAAATAGATTATTAAAAAAAATGTATTACTAACAACTATGCGCTGGGTAAACGGAAATTCCAATGGTTCATTACTTGCGTATGCATTTTTGCTTCTTGTGGAATTCAACTTGCAGCGATTAAACATATACACAGGTAGCTCTTGAATTACGACGTTTCGCACTTACATATCGACGAGTGAATAACACATTTTTCAATAACGATGAATTTGAATTTTGTATCTATTTATCTGTTTTTATTTTCTTTGAAACTCGATTTATGACGGATGTCTAGGAACTTGTAAATTGAGAACGATCTGTATTTCATTTTGTGCGTATCTTTCTCTCTCTGCCCGCCCTGCCCCGTTTAACTTCATCAGACCAATATGGTGCATCCGTTGAACGTCTCGCAAAACAATGATCATGTTAATGTAAAAACCTTCTCGGATACACACCCAATAACTCACATCATTTTCATCTCAATCTGATGAACGGTATAAGAATGTATACTCAGCAAACCCCTCGTTCCGCGACACACATTCATTTTTATACAAGGAATGGTTGGATTTGATGAGAAATTTGGCTTAAATCGTTGAAAGAATATCGCATTGTCTAGTTAACAGACGGACAGATACATTCAATTTAATATATCAACACATTCTATGTAATTTATCGTATTAGAATTAATCCCAGTGCAAACTGTTTGTTCGACTTGTGGGATTATCGAGCTCCGTAGCCAAGTGATCAAAGCATGCGCCTGAAAGGCGAATGGTTATTAAATTATTCCACATTAATATCTATATATAACTGTTCATTTATATAATTTATATTTCTCTGGAATCTCTGGAAATCTAGGAATATTTCAATATATTTATTGGATTGCATCAAATCATCGCACTTAAAAAATTGGTTGTTTTTCTATTTAATGAAGAATATTTTTATATATATTTAAGCGTTCTTTACATGATGTTTATAATAAAATGTAAGAATGAAAGGCTTTGAATCCCTTTTTTTAATTACAACAATACATCTGCCGAGATAATGCGGCTCTGGTGAGCTGTTCGCGCTTGTGTGTGTGTAAATATCAATTTATGCCTTGGGGTAAATCTTAATGAAACAACAAGTCTTCAATTTCAACTCCAATTTCACAGCCTTTTGCAAGTGTGGAATTAAGAAGGAGAAAGCTAGATGGTGTTGAGCAGATGTTTGGCCCACTCTTTCGCCCGCTTCTCATCCTATCTATCCTCGTCATGGCAGCCGACAGCGTATCATCGACTTCGACGTACGGAAGTAATCCTTGCATGCAAATGATTCCAGATTGCAATTAATTTTACCGCAAATTAATACCTGAAATGGTGCATCGATAGAGCCTTGTTGTTCCTACTCTTCAGCGATAATTGCCGCACGAGCCTGCGATTGATCAAACCGAGAAATTTCTCTAATCAACCGTTTTACATCATAAACATGAACATCCAATCCTTCAGCGTGTTCAATCAAACGCCGATTGTCTCTCATTTTTGAATAGATTAAAAATTTCACAGAAAATTATTCATGCCGCATGATACAATTTTATAGTGAGTTTATTTGCATGATAGATATTACTTGGTTGGTTGTCGGTATTTACTGTTTGAATGTCAAGCTAATTAGCCACACGTACAAGCCAACTTTCTTCAGTATGGAAAGCATGTGCAGCACGCAGTGCATGGACTGTTTCACCGCCTGCCGCCCACCACCCTATACAAATCAGAAATACCACCGACCTTCCCAATGCAATAAATCAACCAAATTGCACTAAGCGATCGTTTAAATTCGTCGAATGTACGTTATGACTCTAATAGAATACAATACGAATCGCTCTTGCACAATTATATTACAAAAACATGAGGTGGTGTCGGCATAAATCTTCTCTTTGTGATGTCCACTAATGCGTTAATTAAGCACATAAGCACCAATCGAGTATCAATTAATATACACACCTGCTGAGGCTGAAGCATAAATACTAGTTATATTGATTTATTCATTGCACATTCTCGGATTTCACAACATAATCGAGTGCTTGTAATCAATCAACGACTGCAAAACTACAGAACATTTTCTCTCCAGCTATTAGAGAAAATTTTAACATTTTTATAGGAGGTCAAAAAGTTCATCGTGTCACAATATAAGCGAACGCCCATTTTATCCCAAGCGTAAAACATTGTCTCAGAATGAAATGCAATTTTGCACAGGCGTTTGCGCTTTCAAACGAACATCTTCTTTGAATCCATTCACTACACTAGAGATCCACATAGGAAATTTTTATTAATCCGGCAAGATAAAGACCACGGTTACGATTTCGGAGAAGGCGGCGGAATGACCCACTTCTGACACCAGTGTAACGTTGAGGCGGGGGGATAACCGCGCTAACGCACGGGTCCGTTCTTCTATCGGACTGTGATGTCGCTGGACGTATGGATGGGAATAGACGGGCGTCGAATGGAAAGACTCTCTTCTATAAATAGCTATTTATTTCACACGAGATACAGAGAGAGAGAGAGGTCTGTCTACAGGAGGGACGACTCCCGACTTCTGCGCGTCACTACACAACCAGCAACAGTGCACGCGCAAAAAGCGATCCGTCGGTATGCAGGTGCAATGTCTCCACAGGGCCACAAGAGATGGCGCTGTTAAAATAACACATTGCACCTGAAGATACTATGTGAGGATGGTAAATCGCTCACGCTACAATGTTATTGACAGTGAGGAAACAGAAGACGATATATACAAGAAGCTAGTCAACTTTACAATAAATTAGAAAATCTATTATGATGCACCATAAGTTTCTTTCGTTTTCATATTAAGCAAAAAATAAACAATAATTTGTATTACATCAAAATTTATTGAATAATATATGATCCATTCTGTTCTATTACCTTTCTCCATCTCTCCAGAAGCTTCTTAATGCCTTCTTGCCAAAATTTCCCAGATTTGTTGGCAAAATATTAATCTAGGTACATTTTTATATCATTTATTGAATTAAAATTTTTACCACGTTAAGAATTTTTCAATGAAAGAAATAAATAATAATCTAAAGGGGCAATATCAGGAAATTATGGAGGATGAGGTAAAACATCCCAGTCAAATGATAATAGTTTATTTCTGACGAGCAAATTGCATCCTTTATATTGTCTATTTGCGTCACTACACAACCAGCAACAGTGCACGCGCAAAAAGCGATCCGTCGGTATGCAGGTGCAATGTCTCCGCAGGGCCACAAGAGATGGCGCTCTTAAAATAACACATTGCATCTGAAGAGAGATGGAAGATGTCGCTGTTAACAGCGCTACTACGTCCTCCTGCGGCCAAGATGATCGGTCGGATCTCAACACTTGACTGGACGTTGACTGGCGGAAGATCGAACTCCAACTCAAATTCACTCTCCATGATTCTCTGCGCCTCATTTATAACTTTATTGTAGGATGATCGCGTATTTGCGATTGTATAAATAGTTAACCCAAATTTATCGACTAATAATGATGTGTTAATGATATATTAGATTTAATGTGTATTGTTTATGTTTACGCGAAGAAATGAAAGAATATTGTGTGCTATCGACAGTGCTTATGTATTTATGTACAAGCCTCATACACGCTGCGATGGTCCAGACAGATTTGTATGGATGATAAGTGGCGGACAAGCAAATATAGTATCTAAGACTGTGAAGATTTTAATTTACTAATTAAAGGGTTAATGTTTTGCTTATCTGACACATATAGCGACCTTTCTTAAGCTCTATTGTCCGCTTTTATGAGAACCCAATATTTGTTTTGGTAATAAAGCCGCGTGTCACTCTTATCATCCCTGGGTCCTTGTTCACAATCTTGCACTAATTGTGTTATCTGTCGTGCTTAAGGTCTATTGTCCGGTTCTTCTGAGAATCATGATGATTATGCTAAGACATGTGCGTTGCTCTTTTTGCCATTAGAAAGGTTATTGACAACCTGGCACATGTGTCACGCTTTCATAAAACCCTATTGTTAGTGTTTTGAGAATCACCTTTATCAACTGCTCTGAGGAATTTTGTTTTTTTTTTTAACATTGGCTGGTGTTTATATGACACCTCGTGTATTGTTCTGGAGTGACATCATTATCCGAGTCTCACGACTCCCTTACAATATCTACCCTTTAAGGAGAAAATCAGAAACTGACAGGCTTGCACGGCAACCCCGTTTTCCTATTTTTACAAGACCGCTTGCAATTTTCCAATAGATTTTCCTTCTACGGTACAATGTCTGATTTTAAGCATAATATAGATGTTGATGTCAAAAATATCAACATGATTTAGCTATATTTTTACATTAATTAAATCTTTATGAAACACATCAGTAAAGTATGAAATAATTTCGGCTGGGAATATAAAATTGTCATTTACGTGATCGTGAATTAATTTGTTCGATATTGAACCATGTTTGCTGTTACCATATGGATACGATCGGATCTAAAGGTCTATGATTATGATTGTTCAGAAAATGAATCACTTGTATTTATGGTGAAAATTCACACATAGACGCGAATCATTGTATGAATATATTGGTATTTATATTATCGATATTTGCAATATTTTTACTCAATTTAATGTCGATTGTTTAAGATGTTGCCGATTCTCTTTCATTGCAATCTATCTCGCGTACTTGTATAAGTTTATATGGATTTGCACCCAGACAAAGACTGAAGTTGTTGCGGTTTTGTGAAAATTGATTTAAAGGAAATTCCTATTAAATCAAGCTTAATTGCATTTGAAGGAGGAATTTGTATTAGAAAGAGAAATTAGTACGGCGAATAACTATCACTTGGGATTGTGCAATTTGAGGGGGTTGATGTATATATCTGCCGCCACCCCATCGTAATGCGTTTATAGATATGCCAACTTTACATTACACTAATTGAGCCAAAATGCTATTTCAGCGAGTGAAATTTAAAGTGTTTAAAATTTAGAACGTTAGTAATTAATTTGGCGGTTATTTTCAATGGGAATGCTTAGAAAGAAAACGGGCTGGAAAACGAGGGATGTGGCACAACACAGAACTGCAATTAATATCTTGATTACTTTCACGGGACCCTTCCAGCTGTTATTTTCTAATTTCCTATTATCTCGTCTTGGCAAAGGCTGCAGGTACTATTCCACCCATTAGGCGATCTACATTCCACTTATTGGGATGTTTCCCGCTCTCGGGAATGTTTTTTGGCTTTATGTAATTGTGCTTTTTTTAATTGCGCAAATGCTCAACTCTATTGTTCATTGCCATGATGATTCGCTATTAAATGCCTTCAACAAAATTCTTCATAAAGAGACATGGGTGCATTCGCAGGCATTGCGCATTGCCACGCTAATTAATTTTATGCAACGCCACACTTGAACGATTTCCGTAATGAATAACTTTGAAACGGATAACACCATTACCCATCTGCTAAGAACGTAGATGTATGTTTGAAGCATCGTATCGCATTAAATATTTCGAGGGTTAAATGGATTTTTGCCGACAATTTTCATTGAATTAAAATCGAGCTGAAAAGCTTAAATTTTATAAGGCCAAATGAGTTACAACAATCGTTGAAAATAATTTTTTTAAGCATGCCATTTTATCACTTAAACGACCATTAGATTCATGGACCAAACATAGAACCAATGCAAGAATCTGGATTGAGTCCTTTATAATACGTAACCTAATTTTTTCTGTAAAGAAATAAATAATAATCTAAAGGGGCAATATCTGGAGAGTATGGAGGATGAGGTTAAACATCCCAATCAAATGATAATTTCTGGCAATTGCATCCTTTAGATTGTCTAGTTGGAAACGACATTTTGTTGAATTGATCGTTTCACCTTGCTGAAGTAGCTCATAATAAACTACCTCCTTCCAGTCCAACTTTCATCTCCAGTGACAAGTTAATTCAAAAAAGGTTGGCTAATATGTCGTTGGAGAAGAAGATCACATGTTGAAATATGCTGAAGTTTATTTGAGTCATTCAGTTCATGAGGAAGCCACAAATCTGAACAATTGATGTAGCCCAATTTTGTCAGATTGAATATGCGACGGATGTTAGTGGAATTTCTAACTTGTTAGCTATTTCGCGAACAGTATATCGCGGGTTTTCTTCAGCCATGGCTATGATTAGATCTGTGTTCATTTGCGAAAGAAACTTATGGGACAACTTATTGTAAAAGCTTTCCTAATGAAATCATGCATATGATGAAATACACAAATAATATGCATGCAGTATTAAAAATAATGTTGATGTTTATTTGTCATAGATTTGCAGAATAATATATTTTAAAAATATTTCGATTTTTTAGCACACAGTAAATCAGAATAGACCTATTTCCAAACAACCGGATTTTAACTAGATTCTTGTACTTATGAGTTTCCAAGAACTTAGCCACTATATCAACACAGTCCACTGCAACATTCCTCTCTAATATCAATTCATGGAAAGGATCACACTCATATTGCCTGTATTATATAGTTACTCCTTGTGCATTCGATGTTGAAGACAGGATATACTCTAAGTTTTATTTATGGACGCTCACCCAGCGGGTCATCCAGGTGAACGTATCGAAGTACGCTTTTACGTCGTTCTCAGTAGGAAGTTAAAGTGATTTAAATGCATTTTGATGCAAGTAATTCAATATGGAAAATTTGTGTCGATGCCATTATATTATAGAATTATTTATCAAACGTTGTCTGATTTTTAATTGCATTTTTTCATTGAATCATGACTGTGAAACAATGCCGTCTTGATTAATAGTCATCATCGCCCGTAACGATTAATTATTTAAATTGGAATATTTTTCCATGAGACTTGGTATCGCGGCCGATTGAAATATTATAGCCAATTAAGTCAAGAACGTACACATAATGTAGAAACTTTTGTACCCACACTATCACACAAGTGCGCCATGATTAGCCTTAATAACTGAAAATCCAGGTAAAATAGGTCATTATCCATTTATTTGATTACGTTACCCAATTGGAGTGGTACTCGAAAGTTTTGGCCTGCCAGGGGTTCTCGTCAGTACCTGGTTTCCAGTTTCAGAAACCACTCTGCCAAGTGTTGAGTTCCACTAAACACGGGCATAAAGCTGGTGCTGCGTATTCATCAACTTAATGTTCAACTAATAACTGTTAGGGCCCCTCGTCAACCCCTTCCTTCCCCCGGGTTCCTGGGGGCTTAAATGATTTAAGTAACTCGCGGAAGCGGACCCTCGTTCCACTTCGTTTTAAATTAATTAATTCGACGATAGAGTTGTGTATCAACATACATATACACATACTCGGGCGTACAAACGCGTACGAACACACCTATCCAACCACCCATACACTCTCCAGTAAACCGATCTCGTGGAACAGGGTTGGGGGCTTTCGCTCTGCTCGACGAAACATTTTTTTGTTAATGCAAGTCTTCGTCGATAATATCAGAACGATCTATTTAAATTCAAGCACCGTCTGAAAAATTAAATCCAATAACTCCAATAAAAATCCCTATTGAACTTCATATTAGGGATTTTTTTTTAAATCTTATTTTTATCCAATGTAAGTATTGAAATCCCAAATTAAAAATAATACGTTGAGATTTTTATGCCGAATATGTCGAGTCAAATTGACATATATTGATAATGTCTGAGAAAAAAAAATCATATTAAAAGTAAGAACATTCGCTATTCCAATTATAATTGAAAATCATTAGAAGAAATAGATAAATCATTTTTCTTTTTATCCCGTATAGTGGTGCAATCGCCTATTTGCGATCGAATTCCAGTGATTCAGAAAGAACACTTACACGTTGAGCTTTGAGAGAGACAGAAACGGAGAGATTATGTTGCAGGTCGAAGATTGTGAATGGGAGACAAAGACGGAGAGAATATCTTGCGTATATAGTACGATTGTATAGATCTTAACCCAAATTTATCGACTAATAATTATTTTTGATTGATGTAATGAATCGATTTCAAGTGCATTATTTATGTTTGCTTGAAGAAATGACCGAATATCGTGTGCTATCGACAGTGTTTATTTATGTATGTACAAGCTTCATACACGCTGCGACTGTCCTTACAGATAAGTAGATTTGTACGGATGATAAGTGGCGGACAAGCAAATATAGCATCTAAGATTTTGATGTTTTTAAATTAGCTCACTACTCAAAGGCTTAAACCGTATTTGCATGTTAGTATAACGATTTATACAGAATAATATGACAAATTTAAAAGATAATCCTATAAAGGATTACCTGCTACAAAATTGATTCGTATAGTGTGCATATGTCAGTATATAGTGATAAAACAATACAATCAAAAAAATAATCTTATCATTGTGTATATTTTTTAAATAGAAAAATGTCATTTAAAATACAGTAGACATATAAATCCGAAGGAAACCACAGAATGTCGTTATCGTTTCTTTGTCTTGAGTTGGTTCATTATCATATTGAAATTTTGCCAACGTTTTTTCTGCACATTGATATTTCCAATAGTTTGCGATATGCGTACTCATAAAGATCATATATATAATGAAATTTATAGTATAATAGAATTTTATCATTCATATTCAGCTTTTTATCGAAAGACATTTGTGGCTTGTCCGCTGTTATAGAAAATGCATTACATTTTTTGCTAACCATAGCTCTCAATTTTTGGCATCTATTTGTATTCAATATCCATGTATCGACTTCTTGTAGGTATTTTGCATCAGATCATCTTCGCTCGAAGCCTTTAGTGCTCAAATTTTTGCCGAGCAGTACTTGTTTTGTTGTTCGTGAATATTATTTATTAAACTTTGAAAACCACTGATACATATTTACCAACGTAATGTAAGATCGTTACGAATATATTCTTCTGAAAGTTGTTTTCAAAGAAATCTGATCGTCGATATAACTCCCGAGATTTTGCTCCCTTATCACATATACACGCCGAGAAGAGTATCTTCTGTAATCAACAAATACCCCATGTGTTTGTGTTATGCCTATTTAATTAATCTTGACTAACTTTTGATGAGTTTTAGACATTAGTCTTGTTTTTTGATACGTTTAATTAAGGCATGTGTGTAAGAGATCTAATTATTAATTAATTTTCTTCTGAATTAACTTTTCAGCTATGCCATGCTAGCTTCAATCTTTCTTATTTTAGTCGTACACTTTTCAATGCGAATTTCATCAAAGATTTTGATTAATTTTAATTAATAAGAAGTGTTGTTTACGTGTGGGTTTTGACTTTTATTCGTTGCTTTATATTTCAACCCTCTAATAAACATCCCCTTGATTAAAATGTGATATCTTCGAACAAATAACAAATTTGTGAAGTCTTTTTTAATGAAAAATGTGTATTTTTGCTTGTAACACACACTTAAATAACTAATGAAAGGTGGTTTAGATAATTTGTCCCAAGAGATTTAAGTAATTGAAACTAATATGTAAAGTTTGTATTAGTCGACTTACTTGCAGGTTCTGGCAACTTAATAGTACCTTTGGAAAATGATACCTGGTAATAACTTAAACACGAATTACATACATCACATGTTTTGTTGATATGCCAAAATGAGATGTATTAAATATTTAATTAAATGCTTCAAAATTTCGGCACATCTTAACACATTTCTGTCGGGAAACTCCGCGTTTATTTTTTTCTACAACAGAAAAAAATAAAGTTTCGCACAAAAAACATGCAGTTATAATCGCCACGATTTGAAGTATACTCGAACCTCTTTTTGTGCGATTTCGAAGTTATGCGGTTTTTTTAAGGAATTTTTATTTTTTTAAATTTCATAAAGAGTACGTATCGTGATATTTTGGATTAATTAGAAAATAATTTATCAACACTAACCGATATTTGAAAGAAAAAAAATTGGGACTGTGTAAATCATATTGCATCTGCTATCGCTGAATTACAACTACGCCTTTATTCTGATTTAGATTTTTGAAAAAAAAAGGCTAAAAAATAACAAATAAAGCCCAAAAATGGCTTGATTGATTTTTTTTAAACAGTCGCCATTTTGTGATTTTTTTTTGAGTTTAGGTCTATAGTGACATCTTTACTAATTATGAATTATATTGTTGGAAAAGAAAAAATCTACACAAACAATGATGACTTTGACACTAGGGTATACTATCTCTTCCGAAGAAGAGAGCGATTTTGATTCATATCGAAAACTTTTTTTGTGCGATTTTGGGTATATTTTATATACCTGTTTCAAAGTTATGCGGTTTTTAAAATCCATCGCATCTTTATTTTTTCTATGTAAGTTATAGGTATAAGTTATTTGTACATTCAAAAATACGTGCATTAATAAAACCATAATATTCTAGAACTCTTTTCTAGTATAATATTTTAAGAAAAAAATATCCTTATGAAAGGATATTTATACCGAAAACACATTTATAACAACTAAAACATTGTTGATAGTTGTTATATCTTTCCATGTGATCTATTTAAGCATAAAGATGCTTATTATAATATTAGGTGTATCGAAAAGTCTTTGCCGATTGTTTAAAAATGAAAGAATTAATTTGATTTTTCATTTTTATTTACAAAATCTTACAAAATATAATTTCCTGTAATACTAGTTTTTAGTTTTTAATTCCTCTTTGGAATTTTTTTTCTAGTTTTGAGTCGAAATATGTATAAATATGATTTTAGAATTCAGAATTCATAATTTAAAAAATCCTTGAATATCCCACCAAACGCACAAAAAAATCTTGTGGGTCGTCAATGCAGGTTTCGGAGTCGGAAATTGTTTTTATCTCAAATCCATTGACATTTAAGACTTATGTTGTCATAAATAACCTATTTTTCATCCCCAGTCACAATTTGGTACAAAAGAGATTGTTTTGACAACAAAATTTTGCATGTTTTTCATCGCTCTCCTTTGTTGTCGTCGGACAGCACAAAAAAAAATTAATTAATTGATATTACTGTTCTTAAAAATTCACTGTGTCTGGAGACAAACTGAGCTTAAACAGACGTCTATCAAAATCGGCAAGGAATTATCGATACACCTAATATAAGATTAAGTTAAAGCAATGGATTTAATAAGATATATTGCTGAATACCGGACCATGTTATCGCTAAAAATATTTTCCCGTGTATAATGTGTTAAATTTGGAAATCACACATTGCTAAAATTTTTTTTTAATTAAAAACTTTAGCATTATGTTCTATTAGCTTTAAAATTAAATTAAAATACCAAAGCTCATCCATATATATATATATATACGTTTCCATCGTTTATCTCAGCTGCAAACGTCAGCACGAGATTCTCATTTGAATTAAATTAATCTCTTTTTTCACGAGCGTCAATTCGGGAGCTTCTGTCATGAGTTCGTGACTCGTCAAGATTCCTTCGATCATATCATGGGTTATTTATTATTCCTCAAACGTCAGTAGCAAGTTTCTATAATATTTACCACCGAAATAAATGACCCATTGACTCTTCGTTCACGGTACTTTAAATAATAGTCGTCATTATTTATGCGTTTTTTTATTTTCAGCGCGATTTTTCACCGATGACCGTTGGTTGATTTTCGACGTAAAAGCTCACACGTAAAATGATAGGATAATAATTTTGACAATTTGAATTATGCCGAGATATAAGATTACTGCTTGAGTGCTTAAAGTGCACACACCTTAATTTTTTCTACCGGCAACGAACAATTGGCGCGATTGTGATGCATATGTGGTATCATGCGGCCGCCAATGATCGAACCCGTGATGGTACAACATATGTACCACCGGCCATGAAAGTGTCAAAAAAACGAATGACTGAAACGCATTTTTTTCAAGATTCCATTAAATGTTTAAATTAAATTAAATTAAATTCACATTAAGGTTTTTATTTGTGAAATCGAATTTTTCTTTAAATAGTTTGAGAAGTTGTTGATCTTCTAATAAATAAAAATGAATTGGGTTTTGTGCGTTCGAAATGCGCTGCTATACCGTTCATCTGATTGCGATAAAACTTCGTCCACATATTGCTAAGGATTCCGCGAGTAACATAGGTACTGGTCTAATATATAAAAATCAATGTTTGTTTGTCCGTATTTAATGCGCTACCATACCGTTCATTCGATTGCGATAAAACTTTGCCAACTTATTGTTTACACTTTCTTAAATAGTATAGATATAATACAATTAACTTACAGTAGATCTTACATATAAAAATCAATGTTAGTATGTCTGTTCATGTAAAAAAAAATGTAATAATAATGAAAAACGATTTAATTTATTTCACTCAGGAAGATTATTGATATCAAACGAATTATAGAGTTGTTGACTATTTGATGTATGTAAGCATGAGGTGATATCTACTCCCACTGTTACTTTAGAACGATTTTCAGGTTTTAATTAATACATTTTCACTCGAGCATTAAATTTTCAATATAAATGATAGAGATACGTTTTAGCTAATTAAAATTAATATTATTGTTAATCAATTTTTATGATTTGCTATTGAATAGATCCATCATCAAAAATCGTGTTTATTTCAGTCGTAATGTTTTTATATTACGCAACATATCTCCTAAAATTAATTATGATCTCTCTCAAGTTTTCTAGCTTAAATAATATTCGATATTTGGGCAACACAATGGTTTTCAATTCCTGTACTTGATTTATATTGCTCTGCGAAAGTAAGTCTTTATTGTTCGTTTGAATTCTCATAGAGTTCAAACAACTACCGGGTTAACTTTGAAACTTTCGCATTACTTCGAAAAATGTATTAAAATTTCGCGAAAAATTATCAGAGCTGCAACAAAGATGTTCGCCGGGTTAATTAGTCCCGTTTGAAAAATCCCAGCAAAAATGACTGGAAAAAAATGACGATTTTATAAAGGCCAGGCACGAGCTAAATTGCCCCAGGGCAGCGAAAACAAAATGAACCGGCAATTAAGCACTCCTATCATAAATATTGTCTAATTAAGTAAATAATGCTCCAGGTGTAGGGACTTATTTATTATCCATAAACCACGGGCAGGTCTCCGCTTTAAACAACATAAACCACTTATTATCTCAGTTCAGGTTAATTGCCGCAAAGATAGCCCGGTCTGGCAATAAACTAGATTATCGGTAGCCGGCGGCTAGCGGGGGTGAGATTCTGTCTTATAAGGGGCTTAACGATGTGCAACAACGCCATTTGTATTTCTGATCTTCGCCATTTTCCAAACAAAAAAAAGAAATCTTCCCCCAAACGATTCGATGCTGAAAAACACATTTTTTCGAAACGCTTAGTGACGCAAGCCAATTAAACGATCAAGACCGACACAATCCGCGAATGAGTTAATCATACAGGAATTTAATAACGTAATGTATTATCCGCATGTATCCCTTTTACTGGGGTCGTATAATATTTTGGATTTCGACGGAGATGGGAATAATTGCCCTTGGGATGTTTGTTTCGCTAACGAAATGTTATAAAAGTCGAATCAGTCAGTTACAGAAGCCTTTAACAAGACATAAGCCGTAATGTTTTATTAATTTTCGTTATTTACTTATGAATCGCTAATTAATTACACCGTAGGGACTTGTGCTGTAAATATGTATAGGGTAATCGAAAAGTGAAACAGTTTCAATTTAACCTTTAAATTATCCCCATCCCGAACACCCCATGAGCATAAATATTAAGCGACCACACAAAGCTGAAACTATGTAAAAATCCATGATTTTTTGTGCCGAAATGTTTCACATTAACTCATTCCAGGCGGCCTATTTAAAAAAAAATGCCCCGGGTGGCTCCCCGCCCCCACGTGCTCGTCGGGATGGCCGTTCTTCTATCGAGCCGTGATGCTGCTGGACGAATGGATGGGAATAGACAGGCGTCGAATAGAAAGACTCTTCTTTAAATAACTATTTATTCCATACGAGAAAGAGATCTGGCCGCAGGAAGGGCGACCTCCCGCAGCCAAGGCTAACCGACGACTCTCCGCCTCCCACCTCCTGCGCTTCACTACAACCCAACCTGCAACGGTCTACGCGCAAGAAGCGATCCATAAATATGCAGGTGCAATGTCTCCGTAGGGCCACAAGAGATGGCGCTGTTAATCTGGCTAATTAAATCTGCTCAGATTAACTGCGCTACTATGTGGGGATGGTAAATCGCTCACGCTACAATGTCGATGAATTGCTTGAGGATACTTTCTTGAATGACGATGATATTATTGACAGTGAAGAAACAGAAGATGATATATACAAGAAGCTAGTCAACTTAACAATAAATTAGAAAATCTATTAAGATGTCCCATAAGTTTCTTTCGTTTTTATATTAAGAAAAAAATAGACAATAATTTGTATTACATCAAAATGTATTGAATAATACATAATTAATTCTGTTCTAATACCTTTATCCATATCTCCAGAAGCTTCATAATGCCTTCTTGCCAAAATTTCCCAGATTTGTTGGCAAAATATTAATCTAGGTACATTTTTATATCATTTATTGAATTAAAATTTTTACCACGTTAAGAATTTTTCAATGAAAGAAATAAATAATAATCTGAAGGGGCAATATCAGGAAATTATGGAGGATGAGGTAAAACATCCCAGTCAAATGATAATGGTTTATTTCTGACGAGCAAATTGCACCTTTATATTGTATAGTTGGAAACAATATTTTGTTGAATTGATCGTTTCACCTTGCTGAAGTAGCTCATAATAAACTACCCCCTTCCAGTCCCACCAAATGCATAGCAAAACTTTTTTTTGATGTAGGTCAGGTTTAGCTACAGTTAAAGCTCCTGTACCCTTGGTCCAAGACCGTTTACGTTGGATATTCTCATAGAGTATCCAACTTTCATCTCCAGTGACAAGTATATTCAAAAAAGGTTGGCTACTATGTCGTTGGAGAAGAAGATCGCATGTTGAAATACGCTGAAGTTTATTTGAGTCAGTCAGTTCATGAGGAAATTGTGCATGACTCAAATTCTGAACGAGCTTTCAAATTTCAATATCTCCATATCACAAACTACATAAAAATGAATGTTTGAATTGTCGCAAAGTTTTTTTAATGCGATTTTTCGTACATTTTATCACATTCATTTGAAGTTATGCGGTTTTTAAAAATGACGGAACGTATCCATCCTTTTTCTATATAGTTTTATTTTCCTTTTTATATGCGATTTTTTATATGCGACTCCCCATGGAACGTATCTATCGCATAAAAACAGACCCAAGTGTATTTGCAAATTTTATGCTAATCATAGCGATCCAGAATGTGTTCGATTTTTCAATAAAAAATCAATAACGCTGTGTTTTAATCTGATTAAATTAATTTCCAATTTGATTTATATGACACTTTGATATCATTTTTATGTTGTAGCATTAGCAAAATAAATCTACAAAATCTGTTTTTAAGTTTAACAACCGAATTGGGTATATATTGACCCCACGCTGAATATGCTTAATGGCATTGCTTATTAGTGTTTTTATGCTTTTATTTGAAGTAGAAGAATAATGTCAGTGGTATTGTTGTTTCAGGATGTTCGGCAACTCGGGGGCCTGTGCGGCGTGTGGGCAGACGATTCCAGCGAACGAATTCGTGATGCGCACCGGAAGTGGATTACCTGGCGGGGGTGCTCCGCCCTCGTCAGCCCCTCAGCATCACGTCTTTCACCTTAAGTGCTTTGCATGCTCCAAGTGCAGTGCACATCTAGTCCCCGGTGATAGGTGAGTTCATACATCCAAATTAAATAAGAAATAAATTCCATCCCCGTAGATTGAGCGTATCTGCGATCAAATACACAAACGCAGATAATAGCCTAATGATAATATCTGT
Organism: Stenopsyche tienmushanensis; assembly: GCA_008973525.1. Taxonomy (NCBI): domain Eukaryota; kingdom Metazoa; phylum Arthropoda; class Insecta; order Trichoptera; family Stenopsychidae; genus Stenopsyche; species Stenopsyche tienmushanensis. The sequence goes on from WACJ01000100.1 coordinate 264,980, forward strand.
CATATGAATCAAATGATATTTATTTGATAAGTTATTAGTGACAGTAACGCAGAGTTCCCCTCGGACCCCACGCGGCTCAGTTCCAAGCGATTTCCTCTCAGTTGGGGGTAGTTGCGACCCCTCGTTATACCTTCGCTTGGGATGTGTCCCGTCTTAAATTGTTTCCTCCGCTTAACTATTCGTTACAAAAAACTTTTACCTCCCTTTTGACACAAAAAATATGTTAAATCATCTCGCAGAGCGACGACCGTTAAAATAAATATTTTAACGACCAATTTTTGAAAAAATATTATTTATTATTCACCCATTGGATGGAATGTTCAGCGCCTATTTTGAAACGTGTGACAATACATTTTCGATCATTAGTTTTCATAGAGCCGTAGTCGTGATTAAAGTTGATTTCGTGCTATCTGATTGTTTGTAAGAGTCGCGTATTAGAGACATAATTCTTGGGATTCATTATTAAATACAAATAGAGACATTTATTATGTATTTGAGATAATGAGAAATGAAAATCTCACGGATTAAATATCATAAAGCGGAAAGCATTCTCCAAATCGACTCGTTAAACTAACGTGAATACTAATTGAATGAATTATACAATTGAAATTTAAAGGTTTTACATATGTTAATACAGTAGGATAGATACAGAGACGAGGTCGACAATTGAGAATTAATGTCGTCGCTTTTAATAACCGATTATTCAATATTTTATTGTATTTCGTTTGACATCATTCTATCATCATCATCATTGTAAATGTAAACCAATGGAGCTTAAAGCAGTGATGATGGAATCACATGTGAATAATTTAATAGTTGTGTTCTGGCGTGTTTCCAGACTATCATTATGACAGTCTGGCGACTGAGTGCCATTGGGTTTGGGAGGGGAGGGGTTTAAAATCTAGTAAAAAATCAACAAAATTAAGTCATACGTAAATAAATAAAAAAAAATAAACATATAAAAATTAAATTTAAAAATAACGCAAAAATTAAACATATTTATTTCTTAAAACGATCATACATAGAAGAATTTTCTAGGGGAATAACTTTTTTATATGTGGGGTTTCCAGTGTTTTTCACATATATATTTAATTTAGACTATTTGGATAGAAATTTTAAATAGGAAAAACTCTAATTAAATAGCAATATTATCCTTAATTTGTCCCTATACCAACACTTGGTCCTAATTACAAATGCTTAACCCTTTAAAAGCAACCCGTGATTTCAGTCATCTCAAACGTTTTTGCTAAATAAACACGGCAAACTCGCATAATATATTTTGAAGGAAATTAAAGTGTTGCTTGGAAATATTGCACGAATGTTCGCTTACATTCTCTTGCAAATTTCATTTTGTAAGCAGATCAATTAAAATTCCAATAATAAATACAACGGATAAAAAGCGACATTCTGATAATTCAATCATTCAGAAAAGGCTCATGGTATCAAATAAGATCATCTTAATTATATTGCAGCTACGTGTCTTTTCATCCAGAACATCTGAATCCTGTTGAATACCAGAATACCCGGTCGAGAGTTGCGCATGGTTTTTACATGACTCTGTCCATTTTTATAATATATGTTATCTAATCCTTCTTTTCTTCATTATCGTTATGTTCAAGTATTGCATCCAATCACGAGCCGCTCATTCGTTATATCAGCGGTCCGAAAAGCGGACCGATTGAGCACACAGACCTTATGGCCACTCCGTCCTCTTTTAGGGCTTTTTGCTACATTTTCTATAATCTATACGACGACACTTTATATCATAGTCTTTTTTTACAATAGAAACCACCATTTATGTATTAGGTCGGGGACTTTTGGGACTAAGTTTGTATATTATTTTAAATCAAACATTACAATTGAATATATTGCATTTATGATAATATTAGTTAACTTTAAAAAATAAATTGGATTCTGGGGGGGGGGGGGTTAAGTTAGATACTTGCCACGGGCGCTTCATAACTTAGTTACGGCTTTGCAATTGTGCATTAAATTACAAAATAATTTTATCTAATAAATAAGATTTTCATATAATGTTCTGTGAGATTATTTTGAGATAGAGTTCTCTCGCGATACGAAGAAAAAGGCGCGATGGGCGTACACGACGATATATCGACGTCCGGCACTTTTCGCAATTGATGACAGCGTCATTATATCGTTGTCCGGTATTAAAAGAGTTAATAAAATTAAAACAGATTTGATTTTAAGTAGCATGAGTCGAAAGTGATTTTAAATGAGAATGTTTTGTTTGTTTCAGATATTATATGTTGGCAGGTAGTTTGGTATGTGAACAGGACTGGCATAAATTGTTAAAAGGTTCAGGGGGCGCTGGCGGGGGCGCGAGCACCCCTGGGGCCGTTCGAAAGGGCAAAGTGGGGCGACCGCGCCGCAGTCGAGACTGAGCCCCGCCGCCTCGGGCGCCGCGCCAACGACACCCGCCCGTGCACGCCGCCGAACCGCCCACCACGCCGCCGGACTTCGAACAGGTAACGTCTCTTCTTCCATTCTTCCTCGCTTCCTATCGACACACTGTCCCACGCCAGCACTACCGTTACACATCATTATGGACATATCTATTTACATATAACATCATTTGGCTCTCATTCCACTTCCTCCATTTACTATTTTCAATCTCTCCGCCAGCAGATTTAATAAGGCTGCTGCTTATCAAGCGTACCATTATGAATGCAATCATTTGACGCGATACCACCTGAACGACCACTTTTTACCGAACCACAAAATATGTTAAATATCTTCGTCGTTAAGGCCAGCACGCGCGAATAATGTGTTGATTGCGCGTCTTTTAAAAGCGCATCAATATTATAGGGCGCCATAAAAGAATGTCGTTTCTCTTTACAAATCGTTTTGACCTTAATTTGAAATTAAAGATTTATGAATCCAAAATAAATGATATCTTGGTTGTAAAATACTATATATATATAAAGGCGTTTATAATTGAGACTGCGTGTAGTATCTATTTATTATTCTTATTTGTATGTCTGAATGGAATGATCAAGAAACATACTCATTTTTATATGATTTCACAAAAACATCGCGTGATGCAAATTCGTGTTATATGAGGTATGATGTTCATGAAAAGTGGTAGCATTTATCGCGGGAAATTCAAATATTATTTTGAAAATATTCCCGAAGTAACATTAAAGCATCGAGTGTTTCGTCATTTAGTCTGGATCTGATTTTGGAAGCCAGGCAACTTGCTGCTGAAAATGCACGCTCAGCCTCCACATTCGTTGAAGGTATCGTCATCAGATACTTAAATGCTAGTTCGAGTTGATGACCGCGTGAGCCCCCATTTTCGTACAACATTCGTAATTATATTACGGTGGAATACAAAAGTTTTGAACCCCGTATCTATTATATTTCATATCGATATTCCCATTATTAGAGTCGAGGTGTAGTAAATACATCACCGGTAGGGAAAGGTTAAAATAACAATTTGATAAACATATATTTAGTGTATATATGTATACATAGATTAGACAGTTACTGCCCCTAGGCGTCGCCTAAGCTCACCAATTAGTAGTTGCGCCACTGTTTCCAAGCGTTCAGATTACGACGAGAATGTCTCAATTTAGTAGCCTTCATCATGCTGATGAGATGTACGATTTCTATTAGATAAAAATTTCAATCCCGAATTTTTCAGCATTTATTATTTTTACTAATCACGGGATTTATGAGCACCTAAACTGTCCGGGATCCGGGATCCCGAGATTGGATTCCCTAGTCCAGATCTATCTTATTAATATGTAATCGATCGCTCTTGAAGTTTTACGTTTCAAACCATTCTTTGCTAATAAAAAACGTTTTTTAAATGAAAGATTTGAATGCTCATATTTTTTTTAACATTTTATTACAAAATAACCTCTGTCATAAAACATCACGGACGAAAATATTCTATAAATCCATTTTTGACCTCATCATTTGTTTTGTATTTTTTTCCCATCGAAATCCGACGGAGCGATATCTGGAGAACAAGAAGGATGTAAAATTGTCTTCCACCCAAGGCTGCTTATTTTTTCCCGCTTTTTGTCAAAATTGTAGATCTTATGTTGTTTTCGTATTTTGCATTGGGATTTAAATATACACCGCAGATACATATGGAAAAAATCAATTCGCTGATGCTCAGACATAATTAAAGAATCATCGATTGCCTCGACTCGTATTAGATATTTACTTGAATTTATGGGCGTATTTGTATATAATTGATGGCAACTTGTAAATATTCAATCTAATTGATTTGGTACGAGTATATTCGGAATGCAGAACTCCACTTGCGAAGGCAGGTTCTTAGTCATTTTCTTATTTATAGACAGCATCCATTGCTCATTGTCATTTGTCGGATTGTAGCGGGTTTTATATATAGATGAATTTATATTTTGTCGACTGAACGGAATCAGAGCACGCCGTTATCTTGTGTTCTAGTCTATCAGGTCACCTCGTCTCTAATTCTTCAAGAAGTGTACGGATTTTTTTTATGGCATAAGTCATAAAAGCAGAGTACAATGCATGCTGCACATATTCGTCGACAGACTGTGCGTCATCGCCGCTGGAGGTTAAAATAAATTTTATCGGCGTTTTCGTGCGTCATCTCGAAGGATCCTCTCCTTTCGGACGAGTCGTTCTACCCAAATTTTACGCCTCAGGTTTTACCGTTTCCACATTAGAAATATTTTTTGTCGTCCGCGTAATAAAAATGCACCTAAAATCTACCTGTGAGCTGGCAGCAGTTGCTCAGCTCGATCCTTGCCGAGTTTTGATGCATCGAAACGACGATTTGATTTATTCTTCTCGAACGATGAGTTCAATCGGCCGAACGCTAATTACTACTGTTGGTGCTATTATTTTTTTGCCCGGCACTTCGATTGTGCTGTTGAACTATTTTAATATTGTGGATTTACGATCGATGTACGTCGGACCATTTTAATAATCAATCAAAGTCCAACTAATGAACCCGTCGTTAGATCTGTACCGTCTTCATCGATTCAACACTAATAAAATCACTTGTCTAATTACCAAATCCGACCGTGACAGCTCTTTTTTTGTGTCAGGTTGTTAAACGAATACAATTCGGCAACTCGTTAGTTTCATTTGTTAAAAGCATACACCATACGTCGAATTAATCACGTTTCAGCAATTAAATCTCCAGTTTCACGTTCGGTAAATCGCGGCTTCGAATCTCACTCAAGCTAACCCTCTTACACAAAAAATTGCAATAACTATAAATGATTTATTATAGCGTTTTTAATAGGCAAAGCGTTATCAATCGATCATGGCGAGCAATGTTTAAGCGAAGACTGCCGAAAAATCGGCCGATGCTGACACTGACTCATTAGCAGGCAACGATTAAAATCAATATTTTCAACATTAACGCGTTAGTTATCATGACTGCTTTTAATAAGTTTAAATTTTAATAACTGCAAAATATCATACTTCAAACTATTACACTCAAACCTCTTTTTGTGCGACTTTTTTTGTGCGATTTCGAAGTTATGCGGTTTCTTTAAAGCTATTTTTTATTTTCATAAAGAGTACGTATCGAGATATTTTGGATGAAATAAGAAATAAATCATCAACACTAACCGAAATTTGGAAAAAATAATTATTAGGGACTGCATAAATCATTTTGTATCTGCTTTCGCTGAATATTTTGAAAAAATTGATTTCGTTTTTTTTTTCATTTTTTTAATGTTTCGGCTTTTAAAAATACATTCTCCAAACGAATTTCCAAAATTCCAACTACTCACAGAGCTATAGCTATTTTGGTGACGCGGCAACTTGGCCGGTTCTACCATAATGAAATCTTTTAACGCGTTTTTCTCGAAACTACTTTTTTTCAACACGGTTGACATCATAAGTCAAGTTTTAATTAATTAATTTACTTCTAATTAATTAATTCAATCTTTTCGATGTAATCCTATATTATTCCTACCAGATTTATGTCAAAATTTATTTTTTAACTATTTAAAAGAAATTAAAACTGTCTTGGCTGATTTTTTTAAACAGTCGCCATTTTGTGATTTATTTATTTTTTGAGTCAGGGACTGTAGTAAAATCTTTACTAATTATGAATTATATTGTTGGAAAGAGAAAATCTATACAGAATAATGATGACATTAACACTGGGTATACTATTTCTTCTGGAGAAGGGGACGATTTAGGGTCATAACGAAAATTATCATACAGTGTTGATAGTTTGTAATTAAAATAATTATTATTTCTCTAGTAAATATCTAGTATTAGAGATGGCAGATGTCAGACATCCTTAAACTTTTACCAAAAATGTTATTTTTTAATTGCCTTATTGTTTTCCTGTTTTTTTTTTATTAACTTTTTTTGTGCGATTTTGGATATATTTTATATAGCTGTTTCAAAGTTATGCGATTTTTAAAAACCCATGGCATCTTCACTTTTTCTATGTTAGTCATAGCTTATTTTTGCTCGATTTTCAGCGGATCGCACCTATCGCACAAAAAAAGTGTACATATTTTTCCTTAGAAATAATTTTTGTGCATACAAATGTCATCCTACCTCAAATAGCCTTTTAGTCCTCTTATATTACCCATAATTTTAAAATTTTGACATAAATCGACTTTCACATGCATATTCATCAAAGTTTTCTAAGGTTTTACCGCATAAGTTTGTTCTTATAATCACTCAATAAGTTCGTAGGATTTTTTCCCCCCTTAAGCTTTTCTTCTTCGTTTACAATCAATATATGGCAATTTCGTATTAAAAAAATCCCTACGGACTTATTGAGTGATGTGTTACAATCTGTCTAAAGTAAACAGGCAAAAAAATTGGATAATATATCGTTATTGTCTCGAATCATACAACATGAATGCATTTGCGGGGTTGTATTATTAATATATCGTTTGTTATTGAAAATTAATGTTTGCTGTCGGCAAAACTAAGTTTTTTTTTAACAAGAAACTCTTACTGAATATTTTTTATATACAATAAACGTAAGCATTCGATTTATCTAAACACATTTGTTTAGTTTTGATTTTCACTAATTTTAGCATTCGAAATTTGAAACAATCTATACGTAATTACGTTCCAAATTTAGTTTTAATACGTTGGGTTGTCAATGAGTTATGATATTTTAGAAAATGCATTTTTTTTTTAATAAATTCTCCCAGTCTTTTGTGGTATTTATTGGAGTAAAAGATGCTCTAGATTGTTGTAAATTTAATATTAAATGCGTCTGTATGCTTTATTATTTAATTGAAACTTTCTAAGAATATTTGATTAGGTGTATTTGTGGTGTAATATTACAAATTAATATAACATTAATTATAGGTGAGATGGACTTGATTGTTGATTAGTGATGTGATAACTGAAATGTATATTACAATACTAATTTATATAAAAATAAACACAAAGACTGCAGGTGAAACTCTGGAAGTATTCCCCATTCGAATCAGAGATTTGACAACGGGATTGACATGATATTTTTATGTCTTCCCCTGCTTAAAATGCCTCAAGTTATATTTGTCATATAGAAAGTTTATGTTCAATACACCCAACCGTTTAGTTTAAGCTGCTGTTACATTTTTATGGGGAAGAAACAAAAATGTTTATGTTCGCACAGATCACTCCAAACGTACAGATTTTTACATGTCTCTAAAGTGTACAAGAAAAATATATTCAAATCGTTCAAAGCTGCTGTTAGGCACGAGGATTTGAATAAAATTCAGTTCGATTTTCCCTCCCCAAATTATTAAAATAGTTATTAATTAAAGTAACACTTTTATGTTCTTTATAATTCAATTAGAACTGATGGTAGGGTAGAACGATTGTAAATATAATTTGTTTTGGTACTTTAGATAAATCCAGAAATATGCATGATATAAGTTTTGAATAAATGAGAAGAGGTGAATGAATGTTCAAATCAAAATCATGCGTTCAGATATATGCATTTTTTCATAAGATAAGAATGATTGTCTGCTTACATATTTACGAGCATGACTGGTGTTTCATATCGAAGGGTAGTTTTCGTAAGCATTCCCCCGTTTTGGGTGACGAGTTTCCACGACGACGGCCAGGAGATGGCCCTCGGACGGCAATAGCATGTTATGGGGCCGTTAAGCAGTTTCATAAAGGTGATGATGGCTTGCACAACGTGCTCCTAATTGTTACGACAAAACAGCCCTATACTCCTTGTTGATATTGTTTCGTCGGGGACAGATCTTCCCAGCGACGGAAAGCCAATTTCTTTCTTATTGAACCAATTTCGCCTTTTAATGTGACTTCTTGTATTTTTACAGGATGTTCGAGTTTTCAGATTGAAAATTTTAGTGCCGACGTGCGGCGATTAGTTTTTATATGCTGCTTTATAAAATCATCATCGATGAGCGCGTTTTTGGGCTTACGACCCCGTTTGTCACGGACACTTGCAAATTAAAAAACATATTTCTTCAAAAGCCTTAAAGAAACTTTAAATATCTTGATCTGTTACTGAGTGCCATTTTAGCCATGTTACATGCGGGCAGCGCAAAAAGCCCGTCGATAATGTGTCAACGTGTTGTACACAAATGTCACCAATATTAAATTTAATTAAAAATGATTAAAACAGAAATAATCAACAATGGGAACAAAATTTACACCGCTTAATATTTGTTCACACATTTTTAAATGCAAATATTTTTTTTTACATTTCATGCCTACAAATAACAGCCTACCTGAAATAGCTCTTTTTTAAAAGGTCCCTTTTATATCCACCATTATTCTGATTTTTTACCATCAATTAACTTTCGCTCTTTTAAGATTTTCTAAGGTTTTGCAACATGCATTGGTGTTTACAATCTCTCTAAAGTACACAAGTAAATAAGTGGAATAATTTAAATTTAGTGTCGTAAATCATATAATACATTTGTTGTTGTAAATGTATATTTTGTTATTGAAAGCAATAGTCTCTGATCTTAACATCTTAAGGACTGATCCCGCGCTAGCGCGAAAATTTGCACCGATCTGCACATCGTATTAGATAGCGATGGTTCGGGATTGACTTTTTTATCTAATAGATATCGTTCACCTCACCAGTACGATGAAGACTACTAAATCGAGACATTCCCGCTGAAATCTAGACGCTTGGAAATAGTGGTGTAACTACTAATTGGCGGGCTTAGGCGACGCCTAGGGGCAGTAACTGTCTAATATATGTTAACATATACAGTACATATATTTTCTTCAAATTGTTATAGTAATCTTTCCCTACCGGTGATGTATTTACTACACCTCGACTCTAATAATGGGAATATCGTTATAAAATATAATAGATAGGGGGCTCAGAATTTTTATATTCCTCCTTATATAAAAAAAACATTTATCTGTAGTTGAACAAGATATTTTCGTGAATCTATTTACAGAAAATACATTCAATGCGTTTTCGCTGTCAAAGCTTAATTATTCTCTCCGGTGATTACTGCGATCTCCACATTAATAGAACTCATGTTCTTAATTTCCTATGGTATAAATATAATTTCTTTTTCTGCTTTCTTCATACCGAAAAGTCCCCCACAGTCGCCGCTCATTATTTGTAATTTTTAATGGTTTGCGCAGCTTTGTACGCACAAAACATTGTTTAAATACATCCGTTGAGTCAAAGCGATTTCTTCAGAAGCGGACAAGGTATTTTTAGCATTTGTCGCATTTCCTTTAGCGGGGTAGGTAATTGGGCGGCTTCGTATCAAGCGGCGTCCAAAAGGTGGACGGGGCCGCTAATTGGTTTAGACACCAGTTTTTTCGGTGTGTACAAAGGGCGGCTGGACACCGAGCGTGTGTGCCGTCACTTGCAGGGGCTCAACAACAACACGTAAACAGGGGGCGGCGGGTGCGCCTCTTCCATCTCGCCCACCCCGAGCCACCCCCCCCCCCAGCCACCGCGAAGCGTTTAACCTTTTAATTAGAAGCGCACCAAAGAAGCGCTGCCAGAGCGGGCAATTCGCTTACATTCCCTCTACAAATAATGTTTATTATCGCCGCCGGAGGGCGGCCGGGTAGGCGGACGGCCCGGACCAAAGGGTTTCCACTGAAGACCCCGTCGGACCTCTGCAAACTGACTCAGTGCCACCTCGCCACCTTCCCCTACACAGCCCCGTAAATTTCATTTTTAAACCGGTCTAAGCTTCGACGTACTCGGGACGTCTTTATTTTTAATTTCATTACGCTCTTAAATGTATTCATTTTTTCTCATATTTTATCTCAACTCGGCAATTGAATCAACTCATAAAAGGCATGCAATTTTAATAAGCATAACGAACATAACGTTCCTATTATCATAATTCATTCAATTGTATTCTTGACTTTATTTAGAATAAAATAAATGCACAGTTTTGTTCTGCTTTTTTTTAAAACTGTAACTGGTTTTCATCTTAATGCAGTCGTCCGCTTATAATCACGATCGAAATTATATAGTCATTTATAAAATAAATTTTATTATAGTGAAACTTCTATAGACGCAATAGGACGAATTAGCTTAAACGTCACGAAAAGTGAAACGCCAGCCTACAGTTGGTTGGAGAGAATATAATCATTACCATATTCGTATCCGACGCATACATCATAGAGAAACGCGCGTGCGTGTGTTTTATCAGCAGCATAAGGCAAAAAATAGACTAGTAGCGTGCCTATTTTATTATATATTACACAAACGCAACTTCATCTTTTAGGTAAAAAATTCCATTGATAAATGGAAAAAAAGCATAAAATTCACTTCATACAATGAATATAGACTGCATGTAACTGCACAATGATTATGATGTACTAACATAAATATATGAAAAATAATCGAGTGCACTTTAAAAGTTTTCCAATAAAATGTTATTTGTATGAAATAAATTATTTAGTGGTGAAAAGATGACTCACAAGTGATCGTTAGCCTAAAATTATGATCACTTCACTACAATATTGGGCATGCTAGTAAACCATGCACAAGAAACCACGCTCGTGTGCGCCGGGCATTACATCTATCGTTGACGTCTTGCAAAATATTGCGTAATTATTTTAGTCAATAAATTTGGGATATTGGAAATCCTATGGATCCTATGAGTATCAAAATAATATGCATTGCTCAGCTCATTTATAGATCATAAATTATATTATTCAAAGCAAAAGACGAAAGACGAAAAGTATCTTCCACGTTGAGTTTGGAAAGAAAAAAAGACGGAGAGAATATCTTGCGTACATCGTAAGATTGTATAATTCGTTAACCCAAATTTATCAACTAATAATGATGTGTAAATGAATCGACTTCAAGTGTATTGTTTCTGTTTACCTGAAGAAATTACCGTATATTGTATCGACAGTGTTTATTTATTTATGTACAAGCTTCATACACGCTGCGACGGTCTTGACAGATAAATGGATTTGTACGGATGATAAATGGCGGAAATACAAAGATAGCATCTAATAAATTAGCACACTATTCAAAGGGTTACGACCAGTTGTAGATCTTTAAGAAATCTGGATCTTCGGGATCGATAATAATCGTGACCAAGTTATCGTTCTCTTTAAAATTGTATGTTTGGTCGATCCATTAGGGAGAGAATCCGTTTTCAATTTTTATTATTAAGCGGCGCTTAATTTTTTACTGTCTTTAAATTACAAAGTTTTAATTATAAATGCTTAATTTTCCTGGAAGAAAACTTTAGGTGCAAATAATGATTTTCTAGACACGGAGGTAATTACTACCATAGCGGACGTTTGTTCCTTTAGAATCGAAGAGCTAGCCCGAGGCAATCGTCCTTTACAGAAACTTCTATGATAAGGGAACGTCTTGACCACCCTTAAATGCCATGAAAGCTCGGCTTGTTTATTTTTTAATCCGCATAGTGCAGTAGTGTTGTTATTGCACATTAAAATGTTTATTTTGAAACATATTAATTTAAAAGAATGCAATTGTAGTGTGATTTGGGGATATGTGACTCGATTTCTTGTATGGCGCGTGCCTAATGTTATGAAAAGGTGAATGTGGGTCGAACTTGTTCCAGGGGTGTCCACGATTTGCACCAATTTTTGTTTGGTTGTTTGTCGGGATGCTCAGATGTAGTTTAATGAGTGTATACACCACATCACGATGCCTTGCGAAATTCAATCATTCCAGCGTTGTTAGATGCAGTTTGTAGTGACGCAGGGCAAAAGTGGGCGACGGAGGGTTAATACAGAGTGGGGTACTGACCGCCCGCCCGCGGCCATTGTAAACCCGACAGCAGCCTGCTAAAACCGCTTTGATGTTCAACTCTAAGAGATAATTAACCCGGCCCGATGTATCTGACTTTGTACGCCTGGGCCGAGAGGAGTTGAGGGGGAGGCGTCCACTCGGACTCACCCTCCACCCCCAGCCTAACAAGCACATAAATTTCTCTCCCAACTAATAATTCTCGTGCAGAGACTAAACGCTCGTGAGATTGTGGAGTAATTAATGTTCGTAGCAATTGTTTTGTCTGAAGCATATACACATACGTACAACGAAACATGCACGTGATACCTACCAGTTAGCAAAGCCTGTTAATAATATTGTAAAGGAATCTCGTTCCCGAAAATATCGATTCTGGACAAACTATTTCCAGCATAATCCCCACAAAGAAATAGCTCCGCGTGTATATTATATCTATTGTACAAATTGATCTGTTTTACAACATCGGATAGAAATTGATACCCTGACATGGTATCAATTGGATGATTTCATAGATCATTTTTAATATGTAAATAATTTTACTACAAGTTAAGACATCAATAATGTACAAAGTTCCACCACATATTTAATTCAATTCATCTGTGGAGAGTGTAGATTTATGATAAGATTGTTCTATGATGGAAAAGGTGTATTGTAGAAAATTGCATTGTATGGGGTCTCAATATAGAAAGAATGGCTATTTTTCTACGTATAAAATCAAATGTACTGCCTTTAACCCGTATGGTGGTGCAGTCGCCAATTTGCGAGCGAATTCCAGTCATTCAGAAAGAGCATTCTTACACGTTGAGCTCTGAGAGAGATAGAGACTGAGGGTGTCTTGCATGTTGACGAAAACACAGGCGAAGATCTTGCAAGTCGGAGATTGTGAATGAGAGACAGAGACGGAAAGAGTGTCTTGCGTACATCGCACAATTGTATAAATCGTTAACCCAAATGTATCGACCAATAATGATGTGAGAATTATATAATGACTCGATTTCAAGTGTATTATTTTTGTTTACTTGAAGAAATTACTTAATATTGTGTGCTATCGATAGTGTTAATTTATTTGAATACAAGGTTATATTCAAATACTCTATAAAAAATATTTTGTCAATAAATTTGAGATATTGGAAATCCTATGGACCCTATGAGTGTCAAAATAATATGCATTTCTCAGCTCATTTATAGATCTTAAAGGATATTCTTTTAAGCGAAACTACCACATAAAGAATCCACTTTTGTTAAAAGAATTTCATGAGATCAGCCACTTTTTTATAGATAGAAATAATCGAATTCTAGGCCGACTACTAATCTTTAACCTCTTAAAGAGGTAAGACACAGAGTTGTGTCCGAATTCCAGTGACTCAGAAAGAGCATTCTTACACGTTGAGCTCGGATATAGACAGAGACGGAGAGTGTCTTGCACGTTAAGTTTGGAGAGAAACAGAGATGAAGAGATTATCTTGCAAGTCGAAGATTGTGAATGGGAGACAGAGACGGAGAGAATATCTTGCGTACATCGCACAATTGTATAAATCGTTAACCCAAATTTATCGACCAATAATGATGTGAGAACAATATAATGACTCGGTTTCATAGTGTATTGTTTTTGTTTACGTAAAGAAATTACTGAATATTGTGTACTATCGATAATGTTTATTTATTTAAATACACACTTCGTACACGCTGCGCGGTCTTGAGAGATAAGTAGATTTGTATGACGATAAGTGGCGGACAAGCAAATATAGCATCTATGATTTTGTTGATTTTAAGTTAGCTCACTACTCTAAGGGTTGATATCCAACGTATGAGGATGTTTAACATAGACAAGGTTGATATAACCAATCGATCATTCAGTCTTTTGGTATGTTCTTATCTTAAAATTTAGTTTTTGACTCCGAGTTTCATAATTTTTCGTCTGTGTATCCATAAGAATAGACTATAGATAATGCGTATTTTTTGAATTATTATTTAGATGACTTGAGTAGCTTTTAGGAATCCCTCTTATGGAACAATTGCCAACCATTTTTACATAATTTTTCATAGCGAATATGTGCTTAAAAATCTAGTCGCCAGCCACACTTCCTATAATAGATTTGAACCTAAGATGATTGAGTTACGAGTCTAACCGCGTGGCCAAAAAAACCTATTGTGATAGCTTATAATTTAAATTGAAAACCCTTAAAATAATTTTGTCCAGTTATTGGGATGATAATTTATTTAAAAATAAATTAAAATGAGCTTTCGATGTATATACGAGTACATGGTGGAGGTAATAAGGATCTATTTATTATGAAATAAATCCAAGTTGTATCTGTTGATTTAATGCTTTTATGACACTATTCCATGCCACACATAATTTTAGAATTTTCAAACTAAATTAGTTTCGGCAGGTTGACTCTCATATTGCTTGCAGCAAAATTCCTAGACAAATTATGGAGTTTAATAGCTATGAAAATGCTTTCTATGTGTAAATTCGACAAAAACGCGTTACTAATTAGTATCCTCTCAAAATATCGTATCTGAATTCAAATCGAATAATGAGGATGTCGTCATGCGTCTTTCATTAACCACCGATCATAACAATAAGGGACGACGAGGGGGACACTTCTCTGATATAATCCGGTTCCCGTCGGGCTCATCATGGACTACGAGACTAAATCCCATTCGAATATCCTGTCTTTCATGTGAATTATTTCAATTGAATAAACACTATTCGGCCGTGAAACAAAACCACGGCTTAGATACAGCACTCCCCGGCGGCCGGTATCCACCATTCCCTTAAACCGGATTATCTCCTTTAAATAAGCTATCCTAAGAACCCTTTTAACACCTCATTTCCAACTCCGACGATAACCTAATACCGCTTTAAGAAAACACCGCTGACTGTGCTCCCATTGATCGTTCGCTAATACTATCATATGCTTAAAATGCTTTTTTACGTGTACATCAAAAAGTAGCATTGTAATTCGGCAATGGTAATTGTTTTTATAAGAAAATCATAAGGACCGACACTAGGGTGCAATATCCTAAACAATCAATTCGACTATAAAAGAAACTATCCCGTGCTGCGATATAATAAAGTGGATCTTTCCAGACCGACTTGAAAGGCCACAGAGGGGCTGTTTTTTTTTAGTTTGTTCAATCAATGGAAAAATGAGGAAAAATTCAGGTATCCACCCAAAAACTTCCAAAAATATTATCGATTTTCAATCGATGTTAAATGGCCAAAGCTGGATGCTTGAATAATATATTGATACATCATATGATTTATTTGTTTAGCCCTTAAAATATAAAATAAATATAATAATCGACACAGATGAATAAGAACTCTGATAACGGGCAAGGGATGATTACAAAATGTATTACCAAACGCCTGAGCAAATAAATTATATTGTTATTAATAGTTTATAACCCATAAAAAAGCTAAACGTATTATATATTTGACTTTTTTTAATAATATAAATATACCCTCAGGATGTCTCTGATAATATTATATGGGGCCATAAGATCTTGCTGTCCAATGTAGCATTTATTTGAAATTAAAATCGCCATCAAGCATTGACGATTTGATAGACAAATACATTTTTATTGTAAATTGGAAAATAGTTTTTTTTTACTCATGTGGAATCCCCATATGTCATAATAGAATTCAAGGGCGCTCGTCGGTATAGTGCGGGAAATCCCACCCCCGTTTCCTCCCCGACAGGAGAAAGTGGTGGCGACTTACATGACAAGGCGGCTGCGATAAGAACGCCGTTATGGTGCAATAACAACGGCACTAACAGATAGGCGGCTGACGGGAGAGGGCGGTCGGTGGGCTGAGTTTGGGCGGTCGGGGGCGGCTAAGGACCATAAAGCAGCAGCCCCCGCGAGGACAGCCGAGCGTTCATTCTTCATTCCAGCTATGATAGTGGAACTAAATAAATAAACGGATTTAATGCCCTCTCGGTTTCGTTGCTTATTTGCGAAATTTACTACTCGGGTTAAATTGCTTCAAATTCGACTTATGTAAATTTTATAAAATGCGGAAAAAATAATCGTCTTTTATTGGTACCATTGTTTTTCACACTTAACTATGATTGTTTTAAAAATGCTGCCTCTCGTATAATACGATATTTTTACAACATGGTCGATGTATTGGTACACAACTTTCTATAGCGTGGTCCCTATCTTGACGTTATAGAAGGGTTGATTGTATATCAGCGCATTGAATATTGCTCATGTACATCCAGTATTAATGACGAAAGCTCTTATGATCTGGATAGAAGACTGCAATCACAAAAAACATGCATTTGAACGGAAACATTGTGGAATGAAAATTACTAAAAAATTTGAACATTTGAAAAAATATTGATCAATCGTCATCTCAAGAACAAAGATCGTTCCACATTTTTTTGCTATTAAAAGATGATTTGAAAAGTTTAGGAAGTCATTCTCACTACATAATATAAATGTCTGCAGCGAAATAATATTTATAACTCTAGGAATAAAATTGAAATAGGGCATCCTAGTTTGGGTACATAGCAAATATATAGAAAGAAATAACATAATAATGATTTATGAAGTATTGATTTAACATGAAAATTAACAGGAAAACATAGTTCAAAGATTATTATTAGATGAATACAATTAAAAAAAATACTTAAGAATAGCGAAGTACTTAATAATTTTACAGATATTTTTTGAAAGAGATTGCGTAAAAATTAGCCAAAATAAAGAAGATAAAATGTTTAAAATTAAAAAAATCCTTCGAACTTATTGAGTGTTACTAGAGGATCCAATCCTGAGCAAAAATTTCGATCCCGGTATTTCGGGATTGCATTAGACCATCGCGGGATCCCGGGATCGAGATTTTCCATAGTTTAAAAAATTACATACAATGTGACTGATAAAATTCCTTTCTGCTGAGACACGGTCTAAAACTTGCAAAATTCCCGATTTCCCAACAAATTATTTATTTCCGTCGTTGCAGATTAATACTTGTATGTGATTCGTAATTATATTACGGAGGAATACAAAAATTCTGAATCTCGTATCTATTATATTTCATATCGATATTCCCATTATTAGAGTCGATGTGTAGTAAATACATCACCGGTAGGGAAAGGTTAATATAAGAATTTGAAAAAAATATATGTGTAATCTATATATGTTTACATAGATTAGACAGTTACTGCCCCTAGGCGTCGCCTAAGCTCGCCAATTAGTAATTACTCCACTGTTTCCAA
This sequence comes from Stenopsyche tienmushanensis, assembly GCA_008973525.1. Lineage (NCBI taxonomy): Eukaryota > Metazoa > Arthropoda > Insecta > Trichoptera > Stenopsychidae > Stenopsyche > Stenopsyche tienmushanensis. Next base: position 282,410 of record WACJ01000100.1, read on the forward strand.
GCGTCCAGATTTCTGGCAGGAATGTCTCGATTTAGTAGCCTTCATTGTGATGGTGAAGTGTACGATTTCTGTTAGACAAAAATTTCAATCCGGATTTTTTCGGGATCACGTTTACTAATCCCGGGATTCATGAACACCTAAACTGTCCGGGATCCCGAGATTGGATTCCCTAATCCAGATATATCTTATATGTATATTAAATAAGATAGATCTGGTTTATAATTGGTTATATGGTTTACAATTGGTTATTGCCGAATTTTTAAATATTAAAACATTCCAAAATTTTAATAGCAATGGAGTATAGCAGTGATGAAAACCTAGCAAACTTCAAAGGCAATCGAATAAATAGGATCATATTCCAATTACCAAGTGTGCTGTTTATGACTCCTATTACAATCACGATGATTTAAATATTGCCGTGTAATATCGAATATGATCGTTAAACCGGTGTACTTAAATGGTAATCTGTTGATTTTAACAGTGATTTTTTTGATGATTGTTGTCCGTTCAGCGTCCATATCATGGACCATTTATGATATTATAGATTTTCATCGTCTTCGCGTGCCATTTTAACTATTCAATCGTTAAACTGTAGAAAAAACAGTCCAGGAATGTCGTCATCATCCACTTTAAGTGGGGAGACTGTACCGAGCAGGTGAGCATGACTAAACAACGATTATACACAAATTGTGTACCTGTGTGAGATACCCATTTCTATCTATCCGTTACTCAAAGTATTTCAGTCGTCGTCAACCGTTTAACGTGTTGAAATTGATTCATTTTTAGTTAGATTTATTATACGTCTAATAATGCGAAACAAATTAATTGTGTTTTTATCCCCGAATTGAATGTAGTTACATTATTATAAGCTTTGTTTTGGTTTTTGGCTGCTACGGTGATTTTTGATGGCTGCTAAGTTGCTAAGCATCCAGAGGGTTAATTATATCAGATTTAATGATGCAACATTGTTAGAATGACTAAAGACCGAGATAATAAAAATAATAGAGTATTAACAATTTTAAGTGGGAGTTTCAGAAGCGTTAACACCATATCGCTTTGTAAATAGATGATAGAACAGTATCGCTGTGTATCTAGTGGATGAATTAGCAAAGTAACTTCAATCAATCCATTTAACCATCCACCGGTATCTGCAAATGTTTGGCAGAGATTTCATACTGGATGAATTGGATTTTCGCGAATTATGGTCGTATTTCTCGCCTCTGTAGCTTGGAAACCATGATCTAGCTCATTGTGTCAACATGACCATTGTGGCAATTCAACATAGTTGATCATTATAAACAAATGTATTAAATTGCCTCAAATTGGATAGAAAGTTAGTCAACTCAGGCAAATAATATCGTCAATTTTAACTTAAGTGCGATTTTTTTCATATGGAAATTGACAGCTGTATTTGTTTGTCTTTTTTTTATCTTGAGTCAATTTCTTCCTTTTTTAATGAATAAATTCAGCATTTTTATTTCTTCTTGAATTCCAAAACACGGCATCGAATAATTCGCCTTGATTTAAGAAAAAAGGAAGAAAAACACGAGCAACCACTTGCAAATAGAGCTTCAGAAACTCCTTCATCATATATATTTAGATCTGTCTCTTTTGAAGAAATGGAAGGTAACTACTAAACTTTTCATTTTATTCGCGTATAAACTTTGGTTCATCTTTCATAGCGGTTTTTTCTAAAAAACTTCTTTTTCCAAGTTCATGGAAGTGCTCCCACACGCCCTGTATGAGATTTTTTTATGAAATTTGATAGGCACGTTTATAATAAACGCTTTCATCGCATAGACTACAACTATCCAAAAATATTCAAAAGTTTTTATTTCATGAACAAAAAACTACAAAAAATGTTGGTAAAAATACACATTTTTCTTCAATCGCTCTACTATTTTTTTATTTTCCAATATTTCTTCTTAATTATAGTGTAAGCTATACACAATATTATACGAAGTAAAAATGTATTTAATGTTTTTACTGAAAATCACCTGTGCAGGACTTAGGACTTCCATGGTGAAGAATGTCATCGCTCGCACTCCGACATACGTAACTCCACCCACCCCCACTATCATACTTTATCAAACTTTTAAAAATATTTTTATGCTCAAAAAAGATTGCTTAGTCGATACACTAAATATAAACATTCTATATTTAATACTTTTCGCATAAAAAATTGCTAAAAAATCGATCACTTTTAGGCCCAACAAGGTAGAAACATCCCTTTTAATTGTCTTGTTAAATCGGGCTAAATCTGAATCGAGACGATTGATCCGAAATATCAGCAAAATTTTATGATGAAAGGTTCAGCATCCCTACAGTAAAATATCTTAGGCAAGTTCAACTAGACAATACCAGCTACACCGCATATTTGCAGCTGTTATATAAAGCCAGAGCATTGAGCCTTATTATGCTTTATAGCGCTTAATATCTTTTATCGTTACCTTTTTTTTATCATCATTACTTTTTGCCTTGTGCCTATATGAGATAATACATACGTCGGGTCACCTTGCTGCCTTGTTAGTTCAAGTATTGTACATACACCATTTTATTTGTGTGTTCATTTTGTGTAATATATTTGCTGGTAATAAGCCAAAATTATTTAATTGGGCAATGTGACAATTTCGGTCAGATGATCGGATTCCAGTTCATATGATGTAATTGTTAAAAAAATGAAGAAGATCTGTCTGTCGTTTGAAATTCCGTAGAAACGCTTAGAAAATAATGACATATCCAAAAGATATGACACATTAAGAAGAAGAGTCGATTTTTTTTAAATTATATGCGCATCTCATAACTTTTGTGATTTATTGATTTCCATAGCTGATCGTTCAGAGCAAAGACATTGATTTTGTTCTTCTTTAACTTTTATTTCAAATTCAATCATTTTATCAAGAACATATATATGCACGTTCTGACATAATTAATATAGAGAGCTTCAATCTACTATGTAAGTAAATGGAGCAAACGAACCGTTTAAACAGCCATCTACAGGAACCGGGTGCTCGTCCAGCTTTGGCTTCCATTTGTTAAATAGATAGATTTATTAAGTGTAGCCAGCCCTGTTTGGAAGGTTAAATTTTCACACAGCCTCCATTCGAGCGTGTAATTTGGTTCGGTAGCCGTTGGCAAGTAAAAAGCGAATTTGTCCATAGCTGTCAACCGGCGGTATGAGTTAATTACCAGGCCATTGTACCTGTTGGTCCCGCGCGGGACGTTCGTGGAACAGCGCGGGACCTTTTTTCTCCTCTCTTCGTGGCCCTCTCGAGCTTCGCGGATGATCACGGTCACGACTGTGATTAGTTGCTGCCTTCAAACGATCATAAAAAATAAATAAATAACTCGGAACGACTCTAAACGCCGTCCATCCAGAGAATAATCTATTATAAATGTAATCGAAGCCATCCAGGTTTAATATGAAACAATGTTTTTTTTCTAACGGGGGACTTCATTTGCGCGAATGCTTGATGCCCCAAATATTCCATATATTCATATTGGCTATTTAGGATGGCCTTACATAAAAGTATTTTGTTATCCTGGAACATTTCTGATTTTTGTCTTGTAATGTCTTCGTCTTGGTATTTTACGTAGTATTTTTCATTTCCAAGAACCTATATATAGGTAGTCCCGCGATTAAGTGGTCAGACTAGTAACTCAATCATCTTGGAATCAAATCTACAGGAGATGTGACCAGCAACCATAATTTAAAAATATATATACAATATGAAAAATCATATCAAAATTATCCCATAAAAAAGACTGCGAAAAACCAGTAAATTTTGAAAGGTGGACGTTTCACAGAAAGAGTCCAGTTGTCATACTTTGTCAAATTCAAGAAATTTAGCGGTGCAATATTTTTAATATTCCAAGAGTTTGTAGATTCAAGTTCTGTGAAGCAGACAGATTGACGAAAAATTGATGGACTGGTATTTAAAAATCGTGATGCAATCGAGGACATGACCAGTAGTAGATGAGTGAATTCTTGATACAACAATGACTGCTGTATCAGGAATTCACTACTTCTGATACAACAGAAGACCTAAAAGGCAAGGATAAGAATCTATGGAAGCAAATTGTAACATACAGTGGAATTTAAATAATTAATATTATTATTTAGTCTATTTACATGATGTTTTGCACATAGAATAAAAAAAATTTTTTTGGGGTTAGGGGACCCTATTCCATGGCTAGCACGGTTTCCAGACCTGACACCAGTGGATTACTTTGTCTGGGTTCGTCCCTTATTCCGTGGCTCGCACAGTCTATCGTACAAAATATACTAACCTGGTTTTTAATTTGAAATATGGTTTGAAAAAATTTTCTGCAACATAGGCAAAAGAAAAATATATAGGATTTTCTAAATATATAATGCAAAAAGGATTTCTTATGATGGAGCAAAAGGATTAAAATATCCTTACGGAACACGAAGAAAAACGTGATATCTTGTACAAAGTCTAGCCAAACCTATTTTATTGATTCTAGGTACATAAATAGAAATATTATATTTTCTCGTAACACGAGGATCCTGAATTTTTTTTAATATTTCAAATTCTGTAAACCCTTAAAATGACGAAGTCATAGAGATTTGGTAAGATCTATACATATCTACTATTAAAAAAAACTCATTGCAAAACCATAATGATCTGGCCAGACTGTCTTATTGACAGAAGGGTTAAAGGTGAAATTTTGGGTATTTTTTCAAAACATTGAAAAAAAAATCTATTTCGACAACCCTGACACTTAGGACATTGGACCTATGTATAAAATGTAGCAAATTACCCCCTTAACCATTAAAAAAAAATTGTTTTTGTCCATGTGCAAAACACCCCTGTATATTTATGTAGAACTTATGTTTGATGTCTTCTGAATACTTTTAAGAATCATATCGACATATCATTTTAGAATAGAATTTTAAGCTGCAAGAACTGCATTTAAACTATTTATCAACAACTGGGTTCTATTAACATATGAAAATAATTATAATCCGGGAGAGAATTTATATATTTTTCCCTCGGTTTTTGGCGATTCTCAATGTGCATAATTTTTATTATGATTGAGGATACTTATTCAGAATGTTCAAAGGACAAAGTAGCATTTTTCCAATTTTTTGATTAAGATGAATTTTCCAAAAATTGGTCCTTAAACTCAGATTTTTCCCGTAAGGTTAACTCAATGTCAAATTGCTTCAAACGAATTCCAAGGAGAATTGTTTCTAAGGAGAAAAACAAATAACAATCCTTGAATTTGGAATATTTGAGGTATTAATATTCCGATTGATCGTCCCGATCAAGGTTAACCTTCGTGGTATTTAGATGTAAAAATAGTGTTAGTGCGTCTGGAATGATAAAATAAATACTGATACGACGTATCAAATTGGACAGGGTCAGACATAGATCCTCTACTATCTATTTTTATAAATCAAATAATCATATCCTAGTTTAATAATGTATGAATTATTGTCAAAAACTGATAAAATTAGTTTTACTGTTTATCTTTATCGAAAATTTAGTAATTAGTCCATCAAACAAATTGAAAAAGGATCTTAAGCCTCTCGGTTAAAATTTGTTGGGAAAAGTGGTGTCGTTGTCGTGCTTATAGTTCCTTCATTTAAAACGACAATATTATACATTTATTATATGAGGGAGTAAAATTTAACGTCAAGACGCTACAAATTGTATAATTCCTTCGTAATTAAAAGGTTAGCGTCTCACACGTTAAGTTCAGGAGCGCTTTGCAATTTTGACCGGCCTTCGCCACCGTAAGAGTTTGTAATTATTTAACTTTCCCGGGAAATATGACTCTAGAGGTGGGTATCCTTAATAATTAATGTCTAAGCTTTCCAGTTTTGTTATTCAAAATTATCCCCATTAGAAAATTCTTACTAAAAAGTTTAGTTTTCGCAACAGTAATCAAGTCTCAAAAGTAAGCCCTTCTACGTAACGGTCAGTGGCTTCCCCATTTATATTTGGATCAATCACATAAATAACTGTATTTTTTTAAATGAATGCACATAATTAATTATGCCTTTATTATTCAATTTCAGGTACGTGTAAACTGTCATTATTAATTCGAAGTTGGGGTAAGTGACAATCTTAAATCGACACAATATACACAGGATAGACGAATCAATCGACCAATTATTTGCCCATTCAGGGGATTATAAATGAATCCGAATTCCAATACTAGTCACATAATCTCAATAAATTTTAATTGGTGTTCAAAACTCCAATTAAAATCATTTCAAGCTCAATTTATACAAGATTTATGATTTCATGCTCTTTTTTTAGTTCGATCTTATTTATGATCATATTGTAAATTACTCGGATAATAAATTAATTGTTGCCTTTACATTTAAATTCGCCTTTTAACATTTAATCCTCTGAATGGCTTTCTCGGAATTGGGAAAGCTTAAAAGTATTACGTCGTTCAGCGTAGTATTTCTACGAATGTGTGTGTATTTTCTCAATCTACTGAGCTTCATAACCCTTGAGTGCTTATCAATTTTGCAAAAAAAAATATTTATCCAATTTTTGTCAACTGAAAATCGCAAAATTTTGATAAAAGAACAAAAAAAAAACGATAGCACTCAAGAAGAGTAACAAATATATTATGTAATATTTCCTTAAAATATCAAAATATTGAATGTTAATAAAAATCATAGCCTATTAAATGAGTAACACTTGATTTGGCGGATTTTTTCAAAATGAATACACACCTGTCAAAATGACTTTTAGAATGTTATTCTTATGTTTTCTTTCTTCGGTCGTCATTTGTGTGCCGCCACTGGTTTTACCATTAAACTGTGTCCGGGATTTAATAAGACAAGACCCTCTTTTCCACCCTGACTTCCTGCCGTCCCGCTTCTTGCACTCATCCCCCGCAAGGACCACCTCTCACACACAAATTATAAGTAAAGTTTTCGAATTTATTTATAACATTCTTGTTTAATTAACGAAGATTTCCCGTTTAATCAACGCTCATAGGGTGCGCAGGGGGGAGCAACAAAACGGGAAAAACCCACCCAGTCATCAGGTCTATTTCTCTCGAAGCAGTGCCTTCGTAAAATTGACTCTTCGATATATCCCCAGTTTAAATGGTGCTAAATAAGCTTGGTCTAGTGACCTCCCGCTTTTAGTTTCCAATTAAGATAATCATAAAACCGTCAACGATTCATTATCCCACCACGTGACAGAATATACGAGCACAGTTTCTATCTGCGCTCTCGAATACGTGGCAAGGAAAGAGAAAGATTTATTACACTATCTGTAAGTTTTAATTACATTAATTATCTTGCATTACACGGCACGACATCGGCCCACAGATGTGGAAGCCAGATTAAGTGCATGGGTTATAAATAAAAGTGATCAACCGCCCATACCTGTTATTAAAATGTGATACTTTTTGCGCGCATCAATCAAATCACGTCTGGGCTCTAATGAATCCGACTTGACAACCACTCGATAAATTCAATCTATGAAATAATATTGAAAAGACTGCGGAGATTAATTCTTCTGTAAAAAATGGTAATGGACAGTCGTGTAATAACGCTGTCAACCATCGTCCCTGTAAAGATTCCCAATCGTAGATATACATGTATATACAATTTTTTCGTTCTTGTCTTGTGTTTGAGTCTTGATAGTAAGCTTTTTTCATTTTATTGAACACAGAAGATGTATAAATATCTTAGGAGCATGAAAATAAAATCAATCAGTTTGGGTTCAAATCTTCAGGATATTTAGACTATGAAAAACCATGTTGAAATACTTAACAATGATCTTATAAAAAAGGTATATGTGTCACAAAAATGTCAATGTTAAGATCAATGTCAAAATGAAATTCGGACATTAAGGCTTAAATATTGGGTTGGAAACTATGAAACGGGCGTTGAATAAATATAGAAAACAAAAGTGCTATTTTTTACATAATTATATTCAATCGAAATAACTTCCATTGGCATCAAGGACTTTTTGCCAATGATTTTTAATGAAATTTACGTTTAGGGGTGTGTCCTGGGGGTGTATTCTTATCTACTCATTTGCTTGATCGTTTTCGATTATCATACAATATCCACTTTTCATCACAAGTGATTCAATTTAAACTCATACAAGAATTATAATGAACGCAGCTGAATACACACTAGCGCCCGTTTCATAGTTTCCAATCTAATATTATTATAAATAAACACAAATCAATAAGTGATGCAACAACCTTTAAATGGTAAATCATTTGATATTGATAATATGAGCATTGGAATTTAACAGTTCATTTTGAGGTTCATATTCGGTTCTTGTTGATTTATATTCTAATTTTGATTCAAACAGCTATCCTTGTTAACCCTATCCGACCGAAAATCATAAGACAGAGTCCACGTCTAAATATTATCAATATATTTAAAAAAAAAATATATAGAAACTCTTAAATTTTCATACTTACTATTCAACAAAAAATCGTATTCTAAAGAATCTTTTAACCGTCATAAAATTTAAGTATAATTAACTGAAATCGCTATTATCGGATAAGCTATTAAGCTCTATCAACGAAGATAAGATAACTTTCGTTCATGTTGTCTTGAGAGTAGGCGTTTGTTTTGATAATTAAGATACTTGCATCATTCTTATCGTTGATCAATTTTGTTATTCCGTCTTGATTGCTCTAGGGTGGTGTCATTAGACAAGTATCACCATTTTTTGGAAAATATCAACAGTGTTAAGGTTCATTTATTGAGCCTGGTTCATTATCAAGTTTGTTATACACTGCGGCGCAGCTGACAGAAAAGTATATTTATATTAGAGCATAGCGTGTATGTTCTCCGGTTTAAAAGGGTTAACATTACCTCTCAGTGAAATCAAAAATCCTAGTAAACGATATTTTCTCACGTACAATACCACCATTATCATTCGATAAAATATAATTATAGATTATACTAACTAAGCAATTAATTACATGCAAGCTTCAATAATAAAATTTTCCCGAGTTTTCATATTTCAATCCAAAAATACGATTTTTAACGTGTCTTTCAACGATCAATATTCGGCAGCGTATGATATAAAAGCTTTCAATGTTTTGTGAATATGTACCTAGTATGTCAATATGAATTTTAGGATGTTTGAAAGGTTAATTAATCAGCTAATTGTGATTCGGTGATACGATAATGAAAATTTTCATTCAAAGAATCGATGTCAAAATCCATCATTGGAATGAGTTGGTCAGTAAAATTTTAATGGTGCTCATGGATCAAATTGCTTAATGGCACGTTCGCATTCAAATTAGTATTGATGTTTTAGCAAGTGCAGACAGCCATAGCGTATGAAGATCAATTATGCGATAATGGCAACAGTCAACTGATAAAATAATAATTATCACGGCACTGCCATCATCAATTCATTAAAATGCAACAGTTATGGATGCAATTAAATGTATTTCACGTGTGCAGCTTGAATCGAACCAAATTTTGATTTGCCGCAATCGTAATGTATTGATGTGCGCTTTTTTCTCCTCCCTGGCTGCGAGATTAACATCTCCATTCCGAGTACAAATTTACACGGCGTATTAATTATACGTAGAGATTATACGAATAATCACAGGCTTAGTGGTGTACAAAAAAAGAATAAAGAAAACAGACGCGTTAAGAAGCGGGAAGAACACATCAGTGCTATAGTAGAAAAAAGCTAAGTGGCTCTAATGTTGCTTTTAAATATTGTACTGATGAGTTCTTTATTTGCATAGATAAAACTTAAAAGGTACGAACCGCTATTCATTGAATCAATTTTTTCATGTTATTCATCTTTTTTTGGTCAATCAATATCATCACACGTAAATATTATTCGAATAAATATTTTTTTCCTCCCCGTTTTATCCATGTCTATCAATTATGAGGTGGATAAGAGTAGTAGAGAGTGGATGAAGTAAGCTCATTCAGCACTAAGAGGATTGAACTATTTAAAAAGCTTCAAAGGGATACGAATTTGTTAAAAGCTTTTAATTAAATTCAACTGTAAAATATACTACCCTTAAAGCCTCACTTCCAATTCAACATAATGTTAATGTTCGTGTAGAAAATTTATATGGATTTTTTTCGATCGGGACCATCCAAAAGGACATTATTATCAATCGTCGACAAGTGCAAATGTGCCAAATTAGATTTACACACTAATCCATTATATCCACGAATACGCTACGCACGTGTGTATGGGTTTTAATTATGGTTTTAGACCAATTTAATTAATAGACATAGGACTTTAATAGTCAATACCTTCGGTAAACTAACCAGCAAATAATTATCTTTGCTTGTCACTCCTGCATATGGGAGATGATTGTGGATTTGCAAAGTTCTCCATACGTTACGTGGTTTGCACACTTTAGACGCCCCAGCCACCGATACAGAAGACAAACACATTAAGTGTATTTCTCGTAAATTGGAATACAGACGGGGCTCTCTATTAGTTGGATGAAACAGTTTACTGGTGAGTTAACGACATGGGATTTTCTAGTGCTATGTATATTTAAACTGTTTGGATTGAGCATGATTTAATTCCATCTGGAGTGAAGGTCAAATGAAGACATGAGCTCTGGACGATACTATGGAAAAAATATTAAATCAATAATTTATTTGTGCTTGAATAGTAATTACATTTTAAGTCCAAAATTCAATCGTTGAGTTTGGAAAGAAAAAAAGACGGAGAGAATATCTTGCGTACATCGTAAGATTGTATAAATCGTTAACCCAAATTTATCAAATAATAATGATGTGTATCGATTTCAAGTATATTGTTTATGTTTACTTGAAGAAATAATCGAATATTGTATGCTATCGACAGGTTTTATTCATTTGTGTACAAGCTTCATACATGCTGCGACGCTCCTGACAGACAAGTGGATTTATACGGATGACAAGTGGCGGATATACAAATATAGAATCTAAGATTTTGATGATTTTAAATAAGTTCACTACTCAAATACTCTCATTGACAAATGTTTGAAATTGAAGACAAAAAAAATGTTTGACATTTTTTGCGGAATGCAGCTCGAAATTGTTCCAGGCATATTCCCAATTAGCACTTTTATAAATTCACAAGTTAATTTGGGAAGACGCGTAATTTACCAAGTATAATTGTATTGTATGCGATGTTAAGTGTGTGCTGCATCGTAGCTACATTGTATTTGTCGTCGAGTTTAGATATTTCTATATATAGTTTAAAAGCAGTGTGCTCAAAAGAGCTGAAGTTTCAGTGTGCGATCTTTGAATGATTCGACCCATTGAAGATGACTATGATTATTGAAACCAAAGCTCCAGTAAAAACATTACTGGAATATGTGCTGACAAGCTTTTGCGATTTTATCTTAGATTATTTACATAGGTAGATAGTAGAGCAGAAGCTAATTTTATGCGATGGTCCTGACCGACAAGTACAAATCCACTTGTCGGTCAGGACCATCGCAGCATGTATAAATATTGTATATAAAGAAATAAAATCTATCGAAATCAATTGATTTTATCATTCACATAAATTTGGGTTAACGATGTACGCAAGATATTCTCTCCGTCTCTATCTCCCATTCACAATCTCCGATTTGCAAGGCACTCTCCGTCTCTGTATGTCTCTCTGTTCTGCTTTTTCTTGATCACTGGAATTCGTATACAATTCTGTGTCTTACCTCTTTAAGGGGTTAATATTATATATCGAATAACATCAACAATCAACTTAATATTATATCGAATTGAGAATTTGCTTTGATTTTTGCAGAAAGCAATAAATAAGCGTTCGCCATAATATTAAGGATTGAAGATAAGTTTTCTATGAAGATAGCTATTAACTTTTGAGATTTCTATATTTAAATTGGCAGTCCTCTCGTGCTTATTACACGAGGGCGGGATTTAGTTCTTATGTTATATATTTATGCTCCTTAGCTGTCTGCTTCTGCTCGTTACTATTTTTGTCCTTAATTACATTGTTGTAGCGACGAGTCTTTCTTTTGCCATTCGTACATTTTAATCAAATGAATCGTCGTTCATAAGCGGAATATTGCTTTCTCCGTCGACGAACTGCATTCAATTACCGCACATGAAGTAGTCTAGTTTGGATCGAGTAATTTACCACTCAATTTAGATTCATTAGTTTCTTTTAACAACTCATCGTTGGGTTGAAACGTAGGATGACTTTCAAAACGGTCCGGGCTTGCATCGACGGGTCCAGAGAATGGTGACCGTTCATGCCCTGAAGTGTTTTAAAGACTTTTATATGAATATGTTTCATTAGCTAAGTGGTCGGCTTTTAGTGCTCCAGGTACGGGCTTGCCTAACCCTTCATCGCAACCACCCACCGCTGGGCCCTCTCTTTTTATATACTTATTCCACATTCACGTTTATGACTTATTTGTGTTCTTATTTGTGCAAGTTTTTTCGTCCAGACGTTCGAACTCGGAACTGATCGAGTAAAGTTTAATTCAGAATTTACATATGAACGTAGACGATACGGCGATATTTACCTTGCTAAAACTTCAGTAAACTCGTACATCCAGTTGAAAAATTAATTGGATTTGACATCGGGCACTTTATGAAAGACGATGGAAGAAAAATGATTTACATCTTATGGATTGCATGATGATTGTCGGGTCATCATCTCTCAAGTATTCCATTGCAAGATACACATTTGAAACTTTCTCAGATTTAAATAATTTAATTGGACTGCTTGATTTGAAAACTTTTTAAATATGCAAGTACTATTAGCTGCAGTCATGATAATTCTAAAAGTTCCTGCAATAAACTCAATTTTCTCTAAATGGTAATTCCAATAAGAAATATATTATCGATTGATAATTTTCATATGGATTTTTGAAATGATTTTTTTATAAAGCTTGAAAATTGGCTTGAACATCACGATAAGTGAAACTTCAATCAGCAATGATCAGAAAAAGACAGAGAGCGAGACGCTACGCATATCCTGCGTAAAGTGACCACTACATCGGTAGCAATCTTATTTTATTATATATTACACAAACGCAGCTTCAGTGATAATGATAATGATAATATCCCTTAACCCTTTGAGTAGTGAGCTAATTTTAAATCATCATAAACTTAGATGCTATATTTGTATGTTCGCCACTCAATATCCGTACAAACCCACTTGTCTGTCAGGACTGTCGCAGCATGTATAAAACTTGTATATAAATAAATAAAAACTATCGAAATCAATTGATTTTATCATTCACATAAATTTGGGCTAACGATCTATGAAATCGAACGATGTACGCAAGATATTCTCTCCGTCTCTATCTCCCATTCCAATCTTCGATCTGCAAGATACTCTCCGTCTCTGCCTGTCTCCGAGCTCAATGTGTAAGAATAGTCTTTCTGGATCACTGGAATTCGAACACAACTCTGTGTGTTACCTCTTTAAAGGGTAGTAGTTTAAAATAGTTTTCGAATATTACATAAACGCAGCTTCAGCTTTTAGTTAACAATTTCCGTTAATAATTTTTTAGGAGTTAAGAATTTTGACTTCTACCGTGCGAAAGTCTTAACCTAAACTATTTTAAAATCATTATTAACTTAGACGTTATATTTGTACATCAGCCACTTATCGTCCGTACAAAACCAGTTGTCCCTCAGGACCGCGCAGCGTGTATAAATCGTGTGCATAAATAAATAAGCACTATCGATAGCACACAATATTCGGTAAACATAAATAATACACTTGAAATCGATTCATTATTCTTTCATACATCATTAAAATGCGGGTCAACGATCTATATAATCGTATGATGTACGCAAGATACTCTCTCCGTCTCTATGTCTCCGAGCTTAACGTGTAAGAATGTTCTTTCTGAGTCACTGGAATTAGAACACAACATTCTGTCGTACCTCTTTAAGGGGTCAACACATCTCAAAATGATGATGCGCCACCAAGAAAACGGAATAAATACATGTTACAAACCAACACTTATTGCTCTTAATCGACACCGCTTGAGGCATTAAATGAGACATTTTGTTTGCGGATAACGATCTTGCTTTAAATTGTAAACATTGCTTACGTCCTTAGCAAATCGTAGGAAAATAATACTTATTAAATTTAAAGTTAAAAAGCTTTCATCCTTTTAAAATTTCGAAAGCGCTTTGTCTGGCAGTTTGTGTTCCATCAATCAATTAGTGTCAAATTACACCACAACTGAGTGCAACGACAATAAAATTACCTCCGGAATATTGCATTCTTAATTGAAACATCATCACGGACAATCTACTTCTCGCTCATTAAGCATGATTAATATCTCAACTGTGAGGAGTTGTCTGGAGCTAACGTGGCCGTCACATACATCATACTCCTGGCCCACATGCGCCATCCTCCTGCACCTTCCTATATTTATAGCACCGGTGGTATGAATATTCATGGAACTTTTTCTCCTTCCTGTCCCCCGTGAAGACGGTGGTCCTGTAAAATTAATACGTTTTCTGAGCGTACGAGATGTATCACTTAGTTTTACAGCTGCTTGCGCGTGAATTTTGAGGAGCGACATGCATGCCAAATTTTATAGTATGACCACCCAACATTCACTTACACATCTTGTACTGTTGCATTTCATGTGCCGTTTTCATTGTATATGGGTTTTTTTACACTTGAAATAATCACAAATTCATGAAAAACTCCTTAATTTCCATCCTATAAATGATTATAAAAATTCGACTGAAAATTGTCCAGGGCTTATGAACGTGAGTTTAGGTCTAATTTATTTTATAATATCGCATTAAATATAATTGAACCAACATTGTTAAAAATGACCTATCTTAACACATTCCCGTCGGGTTACGCATTGTTTTTCGTCTGATAAAAAAATTACTCTAACATTTTAACTAGTGGATATTTTAATTTTTTATTTGGATGTAAATCAATCGATATTATTTCTGTCACCATACGGTCACGCTTTTTCATATCATGTGCGATAATAATCACGCCATCCTAATATAATACATTATCTGTATGATTTTATTTTTCAACAGAATCGTTATTAGAAACAATGACATCATCATTAGTCATTAGGAAGACAAAGCATTCGCTGGCTCATTTCCACTCTGAAATAATTTCATTCATCACTCAGCACGCATTTATGCACAGATTCTATCAAAGTAACTGTCTAATATATGTATTCATATATAGAGTACATATATATTTTTCAAATTGTTATATTAACCTTTCCCTACCGGTGATGTATTTACTACACCTCGACTATAATAATGGGAATATCGATATGAAATATAATAGATACGGGGTTCAGAATTTTTGTATTCCTCCTTAACATAATTACGAATCACATACAAGTATTATAGTATGTAAGTATTCATCTGCAGCGACGGAAATAAATAATTTGTCGGGAAATCGGGAATTTTGCGAATTTTAGACCGTATCTCAGCAGAAAGGAATTTTATCAGTCACATTGCCGCAATTCAACGCCTTTTTTGACTAATGTAATTTTCTTTCTCTCGAAAAAGAAAAGAAATTTCAATTATATCATTTGCTTCATTCTCTTCAGAATGCATTGATCTGTTTCCATTCCAGAAAGAATCTTTCTTCGTGATCGAACAAGTGTTTCTGGCTTTACTTTTGACCAAGATTGTGCTATTCTATGTGTAGTATCCAATGTCGTATTTTTCAGTAAGACTGTGACGATAAAGACGTTTCATTGATGCTATAACGTCTCAGTCCATTGGCTTTAATACTTCAAATCAAAGATGTCACATTAGAAGTCTGGAACCTATTTATTTTTGAATCAATCTTCAAAAATCTCCCTATCCATCCATGCCTCTTTCTGGATACCATAAACGACAGGAAGATTTTTAATTAGAATTTCCTTAAAATACAAAGTTTATTTGCCTTCCCTATCGCCCAAAATGCCATTTTATGAGTCCTTGATGCGATTCTAGTCTATCCCGAGTCATTTTTCACAATCTTACACTCGTGATATCTGCTTCGTGTAACAAGTTTTCTTAAACTCCATTGTCTAATTGTTTTAAGAACCAAGATAATTAAGACATGAGAACAGGCGTTTGCTTTGGTAATTAAGACTCAAACATCATCACTATCGCTTTGAAGGGTTTCGTTTCTTTAATCTTGACCTGTGTATGTGTGACCATGTTTAATGTGAATTTTTGGGAGTTGCTTCATTATCCGAATATCATTATTTTTTAGTATTGTGTTCGTTTTGTTGCACCCAGATAATCGAGAGTACACTGTAATATATATTTGTATATTATTTTATGTTCAACGTTGTGATCCTTGGAATATTGCTGCCTCGACACTGGTTTCAAACGATTTACTTTCATGTTTTTATGAGCTTTGAGATATGATCTGAACTAAGCCATTTAAGTCAAACTACGTTGATTCTATTATCCGTCGCTGGATTTTATGTCGCAATCGATTATGGCCATTGCGTAAAAACGAAAATATTTGTTTGCTGATATGTATTAATGTATTAGGAAGGAAAATGTATTTTGAATTTATGAACATTCACCCTATTGATTACTTTCAAGCAAACTGCTTCAGTCATTTTTCGCAATATAATCTCATATAAAATAATTGAGGACATATACTATATCACTCATTATGGGCGGTTTCCACGAGCGTGGTTTCTTGTGCATGGTTTACTCGTGGAATCTGACCATTACGTTGCATCCCGATTTGCGAACAATTTCCATCGATAATTATCTGTCAATTCGCAATGAAAATAGTGGACAAACGCACATTAATTACATGTAAACACGCGATGATTCAAAGTGTGATTTTGTATGGGCGAATTTACAAATAGTCGCGCTGCAATATTTCAGCAATAAATTTCAACAGTGACGCTTTAATTGGAGGTTTAACATTGCTTTTAATTAAGAGTGTTTGTGTCGTTTGCATATGTTAATTGGGCGTTTTATTGTAAACCATTCGGCAGATCATTATTGCAATCCGAACGGGCTTTTAATCGGCCGTTTTGCGCAGTAAATAAAATTGAAAGTGCATTCGCGCATGAAAACTCATCGAATGCTGTTTTCAGCCGCTTGACCCTATTGTTGGACTAATCATTAACAAATTGACCGGAAGCGGGTAGAAAAAAGCAAGTGATATCGCAACGAATTGCTCGCTTCATATTCGGGGTTAATTTCGCGCAACCAGGGGTGGTTTTCGGATTAATTTTTGATTGTGAATTTGTTGAATTGCGTTTTTATGTGTGGATTTTTGCGGGTTAGTATATGTAGTTCCATTTGCTTTATAAGAAGGTCGAAATTCCTCTCGATGACGAGTAAGTAGTGTAGGGATGGTGGGAAGCGTTTTCTTGTCGGTGGGGTGGGTCGGGTGAGGGTGGGACAGACTGGATTACCGTTTCATTAGGCTGAGTGCCCCTCTTTAGAATGCAATGCCTCTTACTTAGAGATATTCGGCCTGGACTGATTTGTACCCAACTACTCACCATAACGCATTACTTTTATACCTTCGTTTTTCTCTTATTCTTCAGCCATTTGTTTGTGCAACCGAAAGCTGAAAGCCCTTATCGCCGCAGCGAATGACTTATGAGGCTGGACAAGCATACTTTTGTTCTTTGACAACGAAACACATGCATTTTACAATTAAAATGATGCTTATATGCTCATATTATGCGATATTCCGTATATCTTCGGATATATAAAAATGAATTGGATTTTGTTCGTATGAAATGCGCTGCCATACCGTTCATTGGATTGCAATAAAATTTCGTCCACTTATTGCTAAGGATTCCGCGCGTAACATATGCATAGTTTAATATATAAAAATCAATGTTTGTTTGTCCGATTTAAAGCGCTGCCATACTGTTCATTCGATTGCGATAAAACTTTGTCAATTTATTGTATGCCCTTTCTCAAATAATATAAGTATAATACAATTAACTTACAGTAGATCAGCTAGTATTACATAGTTTATCTATAAACACTTTGGCTAATGATATCCCAATTCGAATAACCTATAAATCAGAAAGTGTTAGTAATGAGCTAAATATATATATAACATGATGCATAATTTTAATTGCTGTATTTTTTTATCTTGATCCATTTCAAATTTGAAAAGAACATATGTACTAAGTTTTTAGTATTTTCAATTAGTCAACATTCATTTCTTCTCGATCCAAATTTGCTCTTAAAAATATGTTCTATTATAATATTTCTATCTATGTACGATTGTTTTCATGAATTTGAAACGAGCACATATTTATATTGATAATTTCCCCTCGTTACAACCGTTAATATGAATATGAGCCCAATATAAAGAATTTGCAAAAACACTCGTAAAAAATTTTCGTATCACATCGTTATAATTTTTTAAATTTAGTATAATCAGAATATAATTTTGTTGACCTTTAGGATTTAGGGATTTTCCCAATTTAAAATGAACATTAAGAACTAAAATATGTATATTGTTAATGGCTATGGATCGCAAAATCCTGCTGTAAAATTGTCTTTTTTAGATTTTAATTAATATCAGTGTATGAATATAGATGTATAATATCAATTGACTAATTATTTCGTCCTGTTTTAATAGGAGGACTCAAGTAATCCATTTATAATCCGTTAATCCTTTATTCTAATCTGGTAGAACGATGATATTTTTCCGCTTTTCTAGAACGTCACCCGCTCTCGAAACTCCCCAATGTCCCCTATTTCTCCCTCTCAGCGAAGATGGGATTCCTTCATCTGACAGATTGCTCGGTCCATTGTACTAGAAACAAAGATTTTTCCATACACATACTCCTGAGCGAAACTCTAAGGGAAATTGGCTAAAGAGTACTCTCTTCTACAGGCGTCCTATTTCTGGATACTTAATATTTTATACAGAAACATGCGTTAAGAGCACAGACAATCGGATATTCCACCACCATCCGCATATCACCCCTTTGGGGGTGAGCATTGTCGAGTTGCGGTATGCTCCAGATACTATTATCAATTGCATTATTGTGAAACATTACGCTCGTTTTAATGTGCTCCCAAAATTGGGTACTTTGCGTAATTGGATTAGTGCAGAATATTCACGGCTGAAGAATTATCATCGGGGACAATGGAACGCGTCACGTTCGAAGTACTAATGCTATTATTTAAAATTAATCAACATTTTCTCTTGCTTACATGCTTCAAAAATAACCATTTTGGCATAATACCATATTAGTTTAATCCCCCGTCGAAGCAGCGGCTTGTTTAAAATGTGATTCAATTCACATCATGCGTAAACGTCCTGCCGATGAAGAAATTCGCCCTTAATTCATATCGTAGGTATCGAATCGTCGTCGGTTGTCTCTCGTGATCTAATATTTTAATTGGCGCCATTGTGAGTCATTACGTTGTTCCATAAATCGATAATGAAGTCCTCATTAAAAGCCATTTATCTGCGATCGCTGCAGCCATTAAGAGGCTGGTTCTGATTTGGTCCCCGGCTCGGCCACTTTCTTCTCGCGGAACGAACCTTAGTTTATCAATAAATATTAATTGGTTTATCTCGCGCCGTAAAATCAAATTATTTCAACTCATTAACTGGATTTATGGTGCATAAAATGTCTTATCGGTGAAATAATTAGTCGTGTGGGGAGGCTGCTTCACCTGCGGCCTCGGCGGTGCAAGCCTCCAGGACGACTGCTTTCAAATCCAACTGTTGCATTTGCTCTGTGGGACGACCACTTCGACTCTCACCATCTCATCCAATTATAACACTTTCTTCAGCATCAGTGCATTGTCAATACTTTGATTGTATCGAAATAAGAAATCTATCTCCGGCATACATTCTTATGCCTTGCCAATCCATCAGTATATAGTTAAATCCGAAGAAAACCTTAATAAGACAAAATATTGCGCAATTAGATTCCCTTTTAAATATTTTAATGCATCCACAACATATATAATACAAAAAAATGTCAATATGAACATTATGTCAAAATGAAACTCGGACAGCCTTCAGGGTTGTGCCGATTGATTCGTTCCACGGCTCGAATGATAAGGAACAAGCGAATTTAAGCACGAGATTGCGTGTGTCCTCATTTTAATCACATCATTTTTAATTGACTAAAGTACACTAGATTATATATATATATGGTTATACTAAATTTTACTTCAATTTATGCGCGACAGCTGTTTCGCCCTAAAAGGGCATTATCGAACTGTCAGCTGTTGGACTTAAATAAAAATATTGTTTATAGTCCGCTGTATCACTCGTTTGGGATATAGATTTTTCCTAATAATATATATAATTTCGCAAATTCATTTACTTTTCATTAAAAACCAGCGATTATCTGGAATGCGTTGCCACACGCGCGGCGGAAGGGTTAGGATCCAAAAGCAGCGTGCATTCGTTAAACGACTTGCAAAACAAACAATGATTTTGCCTATTTAAAAACCATCTTGAATACACGCCCAATAACTCATCAAAATTTCATCGCATTCAGATGAACGGTATAGGAATGTATATTCCGCAAACAAATTTATAAATAAACAATCATTTTTATATATAGATAAGGATGTTTTAGATAGGAATGTTTATGCGATCCTTCACATTATTCAGTATTTTTTCTATTTAATAAAATTGTGCTAAAAATTGAGAGATAAAAAACAGTCGATATAAATGAGTTTGAAAGTAGTCACGACAGCAGTAATGAATCAGATTTTCAATCAAATACATCTCCTCCAATTGCCAATATTAGTCCGCCATGGAAATATTTTACCAATAATGATGATTATAGTCCAAATATAATTTTTTATGCTGGTCAAAAAATAGTAGGACTTCAAATTCCATGAACCGATACAGTTACCGAAAAATGTTTTAACCTGTTAATTGCCGTGCGCACACCGGTGCACTTATGTGCGCCGATGTAAAATACATTTATCTATACTTGAACAAGATATTTTCGTGGAATTATTTATAGAAAACATTATAAAAAGATCTATTTTGACCAAGAAATTAATCTTTGTTTGAAGAATTAAGTCACAAGGGTTGGAATCAAGAGGGGGTCCGCGGACTACACAAGCTTAAGAACCGCTTCCCTAGATAAAAGCAAAATCAATTTAGATTTCTTAACAGTGACATTTAAAATCATTCTCTAACATTAAAAATGTCAAAAAAAAATTCTTCCTTAATTTAGGATACATTCTAAAGATTTCGTCAGGTTTGGCACTAATAGAAACATGTCACAAAATATCGAATTTATTAAAAAATAGTGATCAGTTGTTTTTATTTCATGAAAAAATACAAATCATATTTTTTATAGATAAAATAAAATATTATTTACTTTTAAAAAATTGCAATAATGCAACCCCAGTGAGAATCGAATGTTGTTCTTTTGAACAAATTATATCCTAATCTATTGTGGTTCACTAATTATGTTTAAATAATCAGTGAAAATATTTAAATTTTTGATTTATTAGTGAAAGTACCTCTTTTTCAAATTGAAAACATGTGGCGAAGTGGTTAAAACACTGTTTGTTGGAACACACAAGAAATGCTTGTTTGTTGGAAAAATTAGGTCACAAGGGTTGGGATGGGTTTGTCAAAAAATAATTCATTCACGAGGGAGTCCGCGAAAAAAAATTGCTCAAGAAGGGGTCCGCGAAAAAAAATTTGCTCAAGAAGGGGTCTGCGGAATACATAAGTTTTAAAAGTGCTGGGCTATAATAATAATTACAAAATATGATTTTTTTAAGATTGCAAACTATTAGGGACGTACTGGAACTTTTTTTTTAAAAAAACCGCAAAATACGAGCAAAAAGCTCATTATTGTTCATCATGAGCTTCACATTCAATGTGTTAAAATTTAAGGGATATTAAAGAAATGACTTTGATTCACATCCTATGTATTTTTATTTAAATCAGCTAATTCATATTGAGTTTGAATTTTTAGCGACTTTACTCTTTTAAATAAATTTTAGATATGTGGATAGTAACATCTATAGTATAAATGCATTTACATGTTGATGATCAGAAATCATCAATTGACTAACGCAGAAAGGGCATAAATGTTAACCCTGCCCTAGAGCAAATAAGAACGTATACATTTTATTCATTATGTGATTATTACTTATTTCTACATCCTATGTAATTTGACATCATGGATAGTTCTAATTAAGGATTCTGTTTTATCGATGATTTTCATTTCTCAAATTTCTCGAGAATTTTCGAGAAAATTTGATAAACAAAAAATGTATGAAAAATAGTAAAGTATTGCATATAAATATTATTATCTTAGTGTGTAATTGAAATAAAAGAACTAGAAATATGGATAACATTTAAAAAATATTTTTAACCCTTCCACTCGCATTTTCTTTCTTTCTTAAGCAATGATAAGATGATTTTGAAAGTAAGAAATTAACATATTTGCCTTATCTAATAAAACCTTTCAAACAGAATGCATTTTGGCAAAAACCCATTCATATGTAGTGTAGCATTTTAAAAAATGCTACACTGCACTTAAGAAAATTTCTCAAGAAATCAGAATTCATAATTTTGCATATTTCTCGAGAAATTTTCTAGAAGAAACACTAGTTCTAATAACGAACACTAACAATTTTTTTTGAAATTATCCGGATAAATGTTAATGTACTCGTATATATAATTTGGTTTTGTATTTTTTTGCTTACCTAGAAAATGGCTATGCAATGTATCAAATTGGTTTATTTGTCAATTTAAAGTTGTTCGATGCCAAATGTAACTAATTTTGATACAATTTCGTGGGGATTAAATCGAATCCTAATTAACTCGGGTGCATTTTTTGTACTCCAACACTTCCACGGACTTCTCGGAACGCTTAAATTTTGTTTGGATTATGCGATAATTAGCGTTTAATCGCCCACTCGCTATTCAAATAAAATACTTAGTGGCGCAGTCTATCAATCAATCCCATGATTTTGAATCCCCTCATACTGAAAAAAATATCATTATATCACTATTGAGTCGAGAAATCACCTTCTCATACGTGGTTTGTCTACTCAGCCAATTAGGCTACCGAATAGAACGTAACTAATTTCGTGTACCAACCTATTACGCATGTGGCATCTTAATGAGCTTTTTTCTGAATGCATACGTTTATAACAAGAACACACTGCCAAAAAAATCAATATTTCCACGGAGGAACACACACACGGATGTGGTTTATCTCGTATCAAATTAGTGGATTTTTTCGTCTTTTGAAGCGATCTTATTGTGTCTAGAAATGAGTTAATCAAAGCAGTGTACCGCAGAGCTTCGTTTACTGGAGCGACCTTCCTTGGAAGTTGGATGGAAAAAATACATCATTAATTGACATAATTGCCTCGGAAAATGTTCTCACATTGAAACTTTTTAATTAGTTTAATTATTTTAATGTTGTTTTATGGAATCCTGAAAGAATTTCAACGCTTAAAGGAGTTGTGCCTCGCGTTAATGAGATAACGTGTACAAGAGAGCCACTCTCTGCCATACAAATAAATGAATAATAGACGTTCGCATAAGCTAATTGGCAAGCGGATACGAGACTCTACGTACGTACAGGAGGGGTGATTCAAATAACATCATGCAAAGCTAGATCATTATTTTTTTATTTCAACGAATCAAATAATGGCGAACCTATTGCAATTGCCTAAACGCTCAATGTCTAATTACTCAATGGAAATAATCCATGGATACATCACACATCAATTTTTCGATGATGAAGATGATACAATTAACATGCAAATTTCATAGATATGAAACACAAGGCATTAAACTATCAATGTTACCAAACTTGCTGATTATCGAATGCCGCACGAATTGACGCCAAATCAGCAACCCAAACGCCCAATCTATCGTCGCTTGATATATTAAATTGTCGTTCCGAATTAAGCATCGTTTTAAATTTAACCACCCCTTCGTTGTACATACAAGCGTCTCCCGTTGCTAACATATGACTCTTTATATCGGTGCCAGTTATATAACATAAATTACAGGAACAGATATATTAGGGTTCTATTGTGCCACGAAACAATAACTCAACTGGAAGGCGATGAAATTTTCGTATATTTCATATCATCATTAATATGAAGATGCCTATAATGGCTACCCTCTGTGGAGATGTACGCAACGAACCCTTTTTAGCCGAATCAATTCTGATGTAAACACATATTTTTATACCCATATCAATGAAATATTTAATTATGTCGTTTTTGTGCTTCTGTGGTAACGCTAGCAACGTATACGATGCTCCGTATGTAAGCTTTTTTACAGTGAACAGCAACCCCAATTATGTAGTTACTTATGTCAAGTATATGTGGTTGAATTTAATATTGCATTGATTGACAACATCGGCATTTAGCCAAAATTTTAAGTCGAATTCGTGTGCCTTATTTCATAATATAAATTTGTAAACATGTTTCTAATATGAACCACATTTCTTATATAAAAATGCATCCTTTTTCTGACGCAGCATATACACTTGGGTCTGCTTTTATGCGATTTTGAAGTTATGCCGGTTTTAAAAAATAATGGAACCAATCCCTCATTTTTCTATAGAGAACAACGTTTTTTTTTATGCAAATACGCATAAAAAAGTCACGATCTGCGTAGAAATGTCTCCATATCACGACAAATCCACTTACCTGTGAGGACCGTCGCAGCGTGTATGAAACTTGTATATTTAAATAAATAAACACTATAAATAGCACACAGTATTCCGTCATTTCTTTGCATAAAACATAAACATTACAATTGAAATCGTTTAATTTTATCATTCACATATCATTATTAGTCGATAAATTTATAATTGGATGATACTCTCTCCGTCAATGTTTCTCTCCAAATTCAACGTGCAAGATACTCTTCGTCTCTGTGCAAGAATTATCTTTCTGAATCATTGCAATTCGGGCACAGCTCCGTGTCTTGCCTTTTCATTGAGTTAATCAGCGATTACATTTTAAAAAAGACGATTTCAACACAGAAAGATAACGAATTAATGTATGCTGACTAGAGACTGTAAAATTAGATAATTATGTAGTGCTTTTATTTATATGATATTTTTATAAACTTTTTTTATGCGATTTTTTGTTACATTTTATCACAATGATTTGAAGTTATGCGGTTTTTAAAAATAATGGAATTCAGGAAACTTGAGCTAATTTAAAATATTCATAATCTTAGATGGTATATTTGCTTGTCCGCCATTTATCGTCATACAAATCCATTTATCTATCAAGAGCGCGTAGCGTGTATGAAGCTTGTACGTAAATAAATAAACACTGTCGATAGCACAAAATATTCGGTCATTTCTTCAAGTAAACATAAACAATACATTTGAAATCTATTCATTATATCGCTATTAGTCGATAAATTTGGGTTAAGGATCTATACAATCGTACGATGTACGCAAGATACTATTTCCGTCTCTATGAAATAATAGTGAGAGTTTTTGAAATTTTTCTCATGAAGTTATATTATCAAATTGGTGTTTGTTATGGGGGATGTTTGGATTGCCTGGGCGATAATATAGATATCCATATCCATGGTATGTTATGATTTGTCAATTGTGTTTTGGCATTTTATAGTCCCGATAAAGTAATGATAAAATCAGCCATTGCCCCAATTAACCGATGTGAACTAAATTGAGAGTTTAATTAGTTTTATTTGGAACACATCATTAAAACGTTGAACAGTAGTTTCGGCTGTATGTTGTGGATTTCAGAGGTGGAATCAAGAGTCCAATACAAATGCCAAAAGGTGATTAGTTGGGGTTTTATGATGGGAGTGGGCATCTGAGGCCGCAGGTAAATCAGGTGGTGCGTTAATTGGTTGTCGTGCATATTGAGAGTTGTGGTGACGTGCCGTAAATCCCAACAATTTACGTTCATATTGAAAACGATGGCCCCGCTCAGCCGTTGAGCAATAAACTCGACCAAACCTGATGGCTGATCGTCCTAATGACTCCTGCTAACAAACAGGCTGCCTCATCTCGCAGCTCGTATGATAATCAACATCCTCTTTAATAAGGATCACATTACAAAGAAAGCCTCGCCTCCTGCTTTTCTTAATTAAGATTAATTATTCAGGCGCGCGCTCAAGAAGGCTTCCGATAATGCAACAAACAAAGCGACACAACTAATTACCCGCCTCATCGCGCCCGCGCCGACGACTTTGCTAGCCGAGTAATTGTTATACGACGCTAATTCTATTACGACTCCCTACTTACGGCCCCAACGAAAAAACTTGACCTCTCCGAGTTTTGAACCAGTTTTTTCTTCTCCAAATTTCTGCAGTCTGCCATGGACGATACGTAATACGAAACTAGCGTGAAGATAAAAACAGTCATCGGTCGTTTCGACAATGTGCCTCGCTCAAAGGTATCG
Organism: Stenopsyche tienmushanensis; assembly: GCA_008973525.1. Lineage (NCBI taxonomy): Eukaryota > Metazoa > Arthropoda > Insecta > Trichoptera > Stenopsychidae > Stenopsyche > Stenopsyche tienmushanensis. The sequence goes on from WACJ01000100.1 coordinate 308,745, forward strand.
CCCTCCGGGTATCGTTAACCTTTTTTTTTTATCCATAGAGCATTTTTTTGCTCTCCATGGTGCATCATCGTTTTCCGTGACAAGTGCAATCTAGCTCAGGACAAGCGTCCTTATGTGCGCTCAGATGAGAAAATAATTATGGCAACACAGAAATTTCATTTTGTCGAAAAAAATCTGTTCTTGTAATGCTGCCAGCGTCTGCATCATGTGAAATCTCATCATTAACGAAATAAAAGCTATTTTTAGTGCACTCCTTTTTTCGTCATCGTGGCTATCTGTATCATCACGCCACGGCTTGGCAGAAATCTCGACAAAGAATGATTCATATTCGGCGAATTCACATGCAAAAAATAATATTTATGCCATGATCAAATGCAATTAAAATGGTTTAATCCGGGATGGCCGCGCTAACGATGGACGTGGACGGGCGTCGGACAAAAATACTCTCTTCTCTAGGTATCTTTTTATTCAGCACGAGAGAGAGATCTGGCTGCGAGAAGGACGTCCTCCCGCATCCAAGGCCAAACCGCCTCCTGCGCGTCACCACCCAACCGGCAACGATGCACGCGCAAGAAGCGGTCGGTCAGTAATTTAAGGTGCAATGGCGCTGTTAAAATAGCACATTGCACCCAAAGAGAGACGGAAGATGTCGCTGTTAACCTTCTGAGGAGTGAGCAAATTTAAAATCGATGAAATCGTTGATGACATAATCGTTTTACACCGATTACTTTCTGTCAGCTCCTATCAGCGTAAGACAATCGAAATCATTATTAGTCGATAAATTCGGGCTAACGATTTATACAATCGTGCGATGTATGCGGGGAAGCTCTCCGTCTCTGTCTCCCGAACGGCGCTACGTTCTCTCTCTGTCTCTGTCTGCCTCCGAGCTCAATGTACAAGAGTGGTCTTTCTGAAAAGTAGAGGGGGGACGCCAGACCCTGGCACAGTACTCATTTAAGGGTTAATCTGGCGAATTAAATTTACTCAGATTAACATTGTATGGGGATGCTAAATCGCCCATGTTACAGTTCAAAAGTAAATGGGTACCCGAGGTGCAAGCTTTTTTAAAAAATAAGGAATTGCCACAAAACAGTATTATTATAAGATAATTTCATTTTTCATCCTAACGAAATCATGTTGAAAACAAACGATAAACTTATGGTTGCAAAATTTTTGCCCCCCTAATGTGACATCTTTGATCCAGCCAATGGACCGAGGCGTTATACGAATATCATTTATCGTCAAAGTCTTCTGAAAATCTTTTGCCGATGAATGATGAATAAACTTGATCAATTCCTGGGAAAAAATAAAGATATTGGAAGATATGGAAACAGACTTATTGCATTTTGAAAAGAATTAAGTAAATTATATACAGTATACCAGCGGTAATCCGGCAAATGTCTTGCAAGGCCTTGTCGGACTATAGAGTATATAGTCTCATGCTAGCTATAAAGTTTACCTTTTACTTGCCAACTTGCAAAAATATTCATTATGATTTAGGCGATCCAGAATCGCACTTGCATTTTTTCACGCGTGCTGTCGGACTACAGGGGGCGCCGGATTAGACTGGAGCCGGATTACCACAGATTTACTGTATCCGAAATGTGGATTATTGAACAATTTAAAATGTTTTGAAACCGTGGATAGGGAAAACATCCAAGAGTGGCTCGATCATGATTTAAATGATCCAGATCTTATGCGCATAGATGATGCAAATATTGTTTATTTTTTTCTGGAGAGGAACACAATGAGAGTGACACTGCAATTGAATAAAATACCAGTGAATACATTAGTAATAAAACGGCGTTGAATTGTATTGAAATATTGATAGATTAGGCTGAACAAAGAGAATTTGAATATAATGATATAATGGCTTTAGAAGATTGTTTAAAAAATCTCTTTAAATTTTTTAAAAATATTTTCATCACTTATCTGCATAATTTTGAGCGTTTTTTTAATAAATACTGATTATTAAAATTATAAAAATCCGGTGAAGTTTTGGGGTCCGACCAATTGTCTTGGCCGTGGGAACGCCTGATCGTCTTTTAGATAGATGGACGCCTATTAGATTTTTCTTCCGTTCAATCGTTTATTTCATCATCCAGTATGAAGAATATCATTCTTCTTAAGAAGGTCTTTCTTTATTGGCATTTCATCAATTTACCGAATATGTAAATCTGGCCATGATCATGGATACTGCTAACGATTTGATAACAGAATTATTGTAAAATGACCAATCGCTTCGCATTTAGACTTGACCATTACCATCTATGATGCATTTGACGAAGTATTTGTGATCGCTTCTATACGATTTCAATATTATCTATATTTGAGGATATTCGTACCACTCAAGAGAGTGAGTATTTCGGCTTGCTTTGATTCCCCTGTTTGTATGAAATCAGTAACATTTTTTTGCTTAATCCTCTTTGTTTTCCGGCATTCTTTTTCGTGGCTGCTGTGGTTTTTGCATGATGCGAGTGGTATTATTCGAGCAACGAGTCCACGGAGCCAACAAAAGCGAGTCATTATATTTTTCTGTATTCTGTACCAATTAGTCGCAGGCATGTCCCGGTCGTATCAAAACTACTATCTAATTTATTCCCTCACTGTTGTCTGTCTAACAAATGTTTTAATCGAAATGTTTCCGAGCATCGTGTTCTTCTGCTACAAGATTACTATTTCATCTCGTGATAAAATCTAAGATCTCTCCTCGGAACCAACTGGGATAATTTACGGCATAAACGCCACAATCTAATACCGTACAATTTTTAGAGACGGACAAAAAAGTAAGAACGTCTTGTGTTTCATTAATTTATCATCATCATGATTTTTGGTAATTTTTCTTAAGACATTGCCGAAATTTGTCATAATTTCTTGTTTTTATACAAATATTGGAAATATATTTGAATTATATCAATACAACGAAATCGTCAAAGAATCGCGTTTAATTAATTAAATGATTTGCTTGCAATAATGCCAAATTGAATGCTAATTGCGACGAAAATCCGAGTAAAATCCTCATTCGGCATACAGCAGTTAATAACTATACATGTAAATATCAAATTTATTATTAATAATAAGAAAATTGCTTTAATACGGTATAGTTCAAAAGGCCTCTTATCATAACGACCGTGTGTTTTAATGATGCTCAATATATGCACTTTAAGGATTTTGAGTAATTTTCAAATGTTCTTAGTTGTTGAACTGAAAAGGATCCTTAAATATAATAAGGATGCATCTCAGTGAGTCCTTCAGCTTCTAATCGTCTCGCTACTTCTACATATAATACAATGCACTGCACGTCAACACTAATTGGAACAATGTCCCTCGAGTTATTTAATACCTCCTTCGAAATTCTTCTTCAGCGGACGTTCAACTTTTTTAAAAGTTTGAACGTCGAATTTTGCAAAAGGATTAATTGCATCAAAAAAATATATCTTGATAAATGTACGCCTTATTTTTCGTTTTTAATTATGCTCCCCAGATGAGAATAGTTGAATGAACAGAAGAAAATATTTCTTCCTTATAACATATATCAGGCTTAACATCAGATATACATTTTTTGATTTGATGAGAAAAGTTTTGTGCATTCTTCTATTAACGAACATTGTTAGATTAAACATGAAGTTTGTGTAATATATAATAAAATAGGCTTATTATTGGTCTACTGGTTGCTTTATGCATGTTTATTGAGAAATGTAAAATTCAATTTTTGAAAAAAAAAAAGAAACTTAACACAATTACGGCGGGAATTTTTTTGCAATGCCGCTTTTTTTAAATTCTCACTAAAATATTCATAGCTTTCGAAGTTTTAAATATATCTTTTTATTTTTATTTTTACTCACCAGTATCTGAAAATTACCCCCCATAAGCACCAAAATAAAAAAATAAAAATAGTAATCGGATATGTTCACAAGAGCGCGCGTCAAGAGTCGACATAGGACCCACCGGAATAAAATCGATGTCGAATCAGATTCGACATAGGACCGCAAAGGGTTGAGTACTTAAATATTCTTATGTTCTTAAAAATCGTCTTATATAAATAAAAGTTTAAATTATTACGGTTCACATAAAACTAAACCAATATTCAATTTCAGAAAAATAATCTTCATTTAACAAATATTTGTAACATATTAGGTTGTCCCATAAGTTTCTTTCGCAAATGAACACAGATCTAATCAAAGCCATGGTTGAAGAAAACCCGCGATATACTATTTGCAAAATAGCTAACAAGTTAGAAATTCCACGAACATCCGTCCATAATCATCTGACAAAATTGGGCTTCATCAATCGTTCAGATGTGTGGCTTCCTCATGATCGTATTTCAACATGCGATCTTCTTCTCCAACGACATAATAGCCAACCTTTTTTGAAGAAACTTGTCACTGGAGATGAATGTTGGATACTCTATGAGAATATCCAACGTAAACGGTCTTGGACCAAGGGTACAGAAGCTTTAACTGTAGTTGAACCTAGCTTACATCCAAAAAAAGTTTTGCTATGCATTTGTTGGGACTGGAAGGGTGTAGTTTATTATAAGCTACTTCAGCAAGGCTTTATTTTTCATCACGATAACGCCAGGCCTCATGTGTCTTTGCTCGTCAGAAATAAATTATTATCATTTTACTGGGATGCTTTACCTCATCCTCCATACTCTCCGTACATTGCCCCTTCAGATTATTACTTATTTTTTTCATTGAAAAATTATTTACGTGGTAAAAAATTTAATTCAAAAAATGATATAAAAATGTACCTTGATCAATATTTTGCCAACAAACCTGGGAAATTTTGGCAAGAAGGCATTATGAGGCTTCCGGAGAGATGGAGAAAGGTAATAGAACAGAATGAATCATATAATATTCAATAAATTTTGATGTAATACAAATTATTGTTTATTTTCTTCTTAATATGAAAACGAAAGAAACTTATGGGACACCCTAATATATATCGCGAATGATAAATTTTAGCAAATAAGTTAATTTTTTGAATGATTTTTCTTGTGTTTTATGCACAGTCTTTGCGAACACGAGAATTCTCGTAACTTGCTATTAACGTGTTAAGCTGAATATCAAATAAAAAAACAGCTTTATTACATTTTTTTAAATTTGAGGAGCTTTAAGCTATTATAAATCCATTTGATCTCAAATTAGTTCAATGCTTACATTCCTATCAAAGTATGTATTTGCAAAGTAAATAAATATTTTTTGGAGCCAACCTCCATTGTACATGGTCTCGATTTACACGAATTTGAATTACTTTGATCTAAATGATGTATTAAATATTCGAACGTTATTACCACCAGATATCTGCAATACACCAAACGGCGATACTACAATGAACACACACGGTTTCCGAGCATGTTAGTCAAATTTCAAACTGTTCAACTATGCCATCCATGATAACGAGCATAATTTTTAATTTAGTCCCGACAGTTTCTGAATTCAGGGTTCGGATATCGAAAGTTGCATCGCCAATTGGCAGTTATGGGTTTTCATCGTGTGCTGAGAGCAGGTAGTCCAAATACAATTAATAGAGACAAAAGCAGCACTAGAGTGTGGAAACAAACACACACAGTCGGTTTCCTCTGTAATTGGTTTGTTAGCACTTTAATTAGCCTCGTCCACGGGCGTGCCACCTACCTGTGGACTTCGCTCCAGCATGTTACGAAAGGATGCTCCTCTAGAGGTGGACATCCTTCATTTACGATTTCCCACAATGGAGGAAAGTGGCTTAACATCAATTACATTTTGTATGTTTTTAATATTTTTCATACGATCCCCTTGTGGCTTTCCACAGCTTTGCCTTTAATTATTTTTATGCTTTAGGTGGGTGCTGATGCGTGCAAACTGGTGGCGAAATTCCATACTGCATTTGACAAGATAATCTCATATAAAAACGTTCCCTTGTCTTCAAATCATCGATAGTTCTTAAATCCTATTTCGTAACGCCGTTACTTGTCTTAGATCCTATTATTTTAATGTAAATGTACCCTTTATCGAACTCCAGATGCTTGTTAACCGAAATCTTTTGAAAATGACGTGACCAAAAAGCTTGCTCGTTAGAAAGCGTTTAATTGAAGCGACACTAAGATCACCACAAGAAACATTGATCACAGTCCATTAAACACAATCAATTTCAATTATCGGACCATTTAGTCTGGTGTCAACTGTATGAACACTAAAAAAGATCTTGTTGATTAATTCTAGCGATTCGCCATTCTTTTTATTCGTGTTTGCACTGTTTGTTTTATTTATTTGTAAAAAAGTTGCTAAAAAATTTAGTTCTTCGTCGACAGACACCATTTGTTCCCCGTTTGCAAACGCGAATTACGATTGGGCTAAAAATTCATGGCCCCAAATATTTTTACCGTACATTATAAGACCACAAGATGATGGCATTACATTAACACATTCCAGTCGGGTTAAGCATGTATGCGTCTTTAACCATGCAATTGATTGGCTTTGCAAAAATAAAAATCGGGATTGTTTTATCAATGAGGCCTGAAATGTATGTCCGTCGGTTTGTTCTTAAGTATGCTTTCAATCGATTCTAAATCATAATTTTCGTTTGACAAACCAGAAGAAGCAAGTCAGGGCGATCTTTTACCAATACGTCCACATATTTCTTTGGTAAATTTGAAATTGTTTAAATACAATCAGCTATTTTGCAATGAGGAAAAACACATATATTCATTTTTATGGCACTATACACCATCAACATAACGCAGAAATGCAGAATTTATTCGTGACAGACTGATTTCGTAATCACGGGGTTGAATTTTTCAACAAAATATATATTTTTTGTTAATTACAGCGATATTATGCAACTTATTATGTGTTAAAATAAAGGGATTTTGATCTTGAGCGTAATGCCGACCTAAAAAATCCACAGAGCAAATACTTCCATTGTTTATCCGTGAGCTTAGTCAGCAAACGATGAGTTTGTCTTGCGTGTTTGCTTTGAAAACATCGAGTATGATCTTTTATACTTAAGAATAACTAAGCCGACAAATAAGTGTGCTAGAAGTTGAGTGCACATTCGAGATCCTCAAATAACAGATTGTTTTCTTAGCTTAATATTTAGAAAATTTTACCACTCAGAATTGTGATCGGGGGAGGGAGGCGGGATCAATCACATTTTACGTCCTGGCCTGATCTAATTCATATTTCATCCTATTACTCATAAATTCTCAAAGCTCTTCCTGGGTTTGCTTAAATTTTCATTCCGTTAAAAGTAAGCTGCTTTCTCGTTTTTGCTTTTGAGACCCTCTCCTCTGTACGTGCGATCACTTGTCGTAAGTGGTACGTAAATCTTCATACCCAGAGTTCACTTTCTATCCACCCACTGATAAATGTTCCCAAAGTGTGCAACGATCCAAAAGCAAGTGATATTGCACATTTACCTGAATTGAATTTAATTATGGATAAAATATGATTTCATAAACATGAATTTTTAAAAAATATTTGAAACTGCACATAAAATTTTATTATTATAAACATCAGCAGCGTATGTCTATTTTATTCATTTCAATCGCTAAAAATAAAAATAAACAATTAAAACCGAATTATGTATTAAATTACAAGGTGGGATATAAATAGTCCCACCATCGTATGTGCTAATGAATACTAGTGGTTAAAGCACATTTTCTTTCCAAGACCGAAATATCGTTTAAAGTGTACTAGCTGGTATCCGGCACGTTGTTGCCACAGAAATAATGATTCTAAAAATATCGTTTGAAATGTGAAAGAATTATCTTGTTTAATTAAGAATGATAGAAATAATGAAATTTATTTTATTTTGTTGGTTTTATTATTACACAAACATACAAACATTGATTTTTATATATAAGATCTACTTTAAGTTAATTGTACTATACCTATATTATTTGAGAAAGAGCAAACAATAAGTTGGCAAAGTTTTATCGCAATTGAATGAACGGTATGGCAGCGCATTAAATACGAACAAACAAATATTTATTTTTATATATTAGATTATGCCTATGTTACTCGCGGAATCTTAGGCGATAAGTAGACGAAATTTTATCGCAATCCGATGAACGGTATGGCAGCACATTTCGAACGAACAAAATCCAATTTATTTTTATATATTAGATTTGTGTCAGTCGCATTCACCATACTATTAGATCATTATTTTTTGCTTGTCCAAATTTACTAATTTTTGCAATTTGCGTGGTAACATCAACCAATTTTTAAAGATCAGTACAACTCTGAGCTTATGAATGTATGAAATTGATTTTAAATCTAAAATGTTCCAAAATTATATTTATATCTATAAACCTTTATCTTAGATTTTTACATTACGGAAAAATGTATTGATTTGTTATATTGTCAATGTTTATGAGCAGAAATCGTCATTTAACTATTGTAAAACAGTAGTAGCCCTGCCCTCAAGCAAATATGAAAATATATACGAACACAATTGTATCAAGTATTATTTAATAGGCTTTGATGAATAATACAACCACAGGATATCGATCCATGTTTTATGAATATAGAACTTATTATTAATAATTCTATTAATATCTGGCGTAAATTAAAATTATATTGAACGGCAAAGAGAACGGGGCGATGTATTGAATAAAACGAATAACTTTGAAGTACTTGCACTTAAACAACTATGTTGGCTGAAGCACCTGTACACAGCATGGGGAGGGTGAGGAGGGACTACTACAAAACGCTTTTAGATTTGGTTTAAAAGCTAAAATGCTATTTGGGAAACTTTGTTTTTCAACTTTGATGAGCGTCTATATCCTATAACATGAAAGGACCCCAGTGAGACTGATTGAAATATCAACATTTTTTTAAACTTGATTCAAAGCTACTTCAATATACATATAAATTAATTGAAATTCCTATCTCCAATATGCAATAGATTCATGATCGCTTGTTATTTGAAATTGATATTAAATTTTGACATTCAGCGCCAATAGACCTAATAATAGCCCTACGAGACGATGATTTTTAACAGGTTAATTGTATTTTTTTTAAAAGAATATTCTTAATCCTGGAATAAAGATTATTTTCATATTGTCTTCCATAATTGTCGTACACAATATCTTATAATGTTAAATGATTGCAATAAAAAAAATAATAAATTGGTACTAAATAGAAATGCAGTACTCTCCTGTATACATATTCTCACCTCGTTCATTATAGGTTTATAAACACGGTTCTCCGACTTGAGAGGCATCTCCTGAGGGGCTGGAATCAGCCCTTTACTTCTGCCACACCATCGGCTAGTACACAAGAAAGCGTTTTAGCAAAAATAAAAGTTTGGCCACGGCAAACGGGGCGTCTTTGTGTCGAGAGGTGAAGAGAAGGAAAAGAGTTGAAGGTTTAAATGCACAACTGGTGTACCAGCCGTGCCCCCACATACCCCACAGGATACCAACTTCAACCACAATTTCAACAAATCCTTTAGTTTTTGGTTTTGTAAACCTCATGATATATGCCCATTATCCACATCGATAATTGAAAAGATTAATCTTATAGCCTTCGTCATTAGAATCGTATCAATGTCGTTTGTGATTCTGTAAGAACGCTCATATAACAAAAATGTATCGTTGTGTAGTATTCTTTCATTGATTGAGTAGACTTTCGATTATCCGGAATAATACTGTTTATTGTGCTGTGCTATCTCGTCACTCTGTCACTCTATTCACGCTTTCAAAACATTACAAATATTCCAATAATTCACATATTTCTAATATTTTATCTTTTGCTTCATTCTCCTCAGAATGCATTTAATATGATTCCATGTCAGGTAGAATATTCTTCCATGATTGAACGACGAAAATCGATCAAATTGTCATGAGGGATCGTCAGATAGCCTTGGCTGCGGGAAGACGTGCTTCCCGTGGTCAGATCGCATGATCTCTATCCGATCGCTCGGCTACATAACAGTCCGAGAGCAAAACGAACCCGCGTGCGAACACAACCATCTCAATGACCACGTGGGAGTTGGACGCGACCCGGGGACTCTGCCTCGCGAGCACCCACACTCCACGTTATCCAACGCTCTAGGAACCCATTTATTTTTTGTCTCTCCCTGTCCATCCATGTTCCTTTCTAGTTTTGCTTTCCCAATCACCAAAAGTTTAATTTTATTTGATTAAGACATTTTCTTTGGTAGTTAAATCATCCCTATCGCTTTAAAGTGTTTTGTTTCTTTAATCTTGACCTGTGTACATAGCTCTCTATGTGGCTAGTCGATCTTCCACTGATTTTTTACCACCTCTAGAAACGCTACACACAGAACATCCAAGCGCCCTCCCCTTTTGTTCCGCACCCTCCAGAGGAGGAGAGGTTTCTGCAGGAAAACCAGCTTCAGACTCTTGCACCCGAGGGTGCGGCGTAGGAGGAGTAACAAAGATTCAAGATAAATTCAAAGGAATACTAACGCGGGCTCACTGCCACCATGAGTCGAAACTCAGTTTGAAGAGGGCTTCAGCTGATGACGAACTACAGGTGCTACCCCTTCCCCATGGTACTCGTATCGGTTCGGTGATTTGTAGTAGCTAGCCACGGAGACGAGTCGTCGTCCGAACAGCCTAAAACCGTTCTCCCCTGTATGCCTAAACTGTTGAGGATAGTGGTGAGCCTTTGACACAGTCTCCACCAACTACTGTAATCGGCTGTTCCACACACCTCTTTGTGTGGTGACCCACAGGGTGACCTACACACCCAACTCTTGTTAGCTGGACTACCTCAGCTGCGTCTGATGAGTAAACCGACGAGGCTACTTTCACACATCTCTACTCCACATCATTACTCCAGAGGTTCAACCGTTGCTCACGAGCGTAGGGTTGGCTCCTCCCCTGTGGTTTTATGGGAGGGCATCGTGGAGTCTAACACTCACCCGGAATATACATACGACATGCATGAAATCATACAAACATAAAGTGAAACTTGTATAGGTGCGATAGGGCAAATTGGGTTGAACGTCACGAAAAGTGAAACTTCAAGCGGCAGTTGGTCGGAAAGGGAGCGAGAATCGATTGTAATGTGTCCGTGTCCATCGCATACATCATAGACATGCTACACGCATGCGCCGCAACAGCCTCTTCTAGCGCACCTATTCTATTATATATTACACAAAAACTTCATTTTTTATTTAACAATTTCTGTTAAAAAATGGAATAAAAGCAATAAGCATAAAATCAACTTATCCAAGGAACTAAGAAATTCAAACGCGAGTCTCATTTTATTTATATAATATATATATTGTATTTCGACTTTTCTCCTCACGAAAATATTCCGCTTGAAAGGCATATATTAATCCCACTTTTTTCGATAAAACCCAATTTATTCACTCTATTGTTGGATTGTTTACAGTGGCGTGGTCTTCAGTGGGAACTTGGCCTTAAAAAAAGTTTAGAATTTACACGCACTCCACAAATCACTTTTTTATATTTCCCCTTATCCGATACGAGCTCTTGGGCATTTTTTACCTGGTCATTTTATGGTATTGATCCGGTTGCCTTTTACAAGGAACTTAATTACTTCTCCGTATTGGAATCGTTTAAATACCGTCAAATTAGTATTTTAGGGCTGGTGCAAATCTGCACCCGATATGACGATTTGATTGCGATTCAATCGAACGACGCCATGCAATTGCATTGATATAATACGACATGGTTATTTTTGGTTGTGCTATGATATTTCTGTATTGATCTATATTTTTCCTATAATAGAAAACCTCACAGTTTGAATGTTGCGGGATTATTCGATACGATCGATTTATTTTGTATTGAACGGAAATTGTGTTTACCATTCAAGAAGGGTCAATGAAATACCTGACATCTTGAAAAATTCTGTAGGTTCATTCAAAAAGTAAATCAAGTGAGGTTCGGTGATCCTCAATTTTTTTTAATGATAAAATGTATTTTTTAATTTTATCCGTATCATTTAAATCAAAGTATCTTCTCTGAAATTCTAGTTTTTCCATACTTATATCGAAGACAATACAAAGGATGATAACTCGATAGGGATTGTGGAGATTTTTCGGACAACTTCGTTTTGTAATGAAAGTTCGTAATAGTTCTATAGACATGTTCGGGTATGGCTTCCGACCGCAAGGCGCTTATTCGTCATATCAGCGCTCCGAAAAGTGGACCGGTTGAACACATTGACTTTCGTTACGACTCTAATCAATATAAATAATAGGAATCTCTTTAGATCTAATTTGAGACACTAAAACTTCACTTAATAAGTTCGTAGGATGACATATAGTCGGCGCCACAATTGACAATAACTTTTAGGGGAGACTGAATTTTATTCATCAATATAGTCTCCTTCATGAGTGATCCATTTTTAGACCTGTAGAATACGCTAGGTCAGGTACAAGCGAAGAACTAATTTAATATTTAATTTAAAATAGATTTGTCATTTTGTCATCGGGTATCCCACTCAATGTTTTCCCGCTGTTGGCGTTTTAAACGATAGATCGAGTATGAAATCGCATGAAATACTTAAATACCTAATGGAATCACAATATCCATTCAATAGAAGCACTTAGCGTCACTTGTGGGCCCGGTAATATGGATACAATTTATAATTTAGACAGTTTCTGCGCAAAAGCATGTAGACTGAAAACGTAACCCTTTCATGCCTAATCTAATTAGTTTCTTTCTAATTGTCCCTTATGAATAGCGACCGTTTATTTTAATTGTATATCTTAGCGGTGAATGTTTTGAACGGTATTCATATAGAGTTTGAGCGGGCGCGGCACGCGGCGGCCGACCGCACCACCCCTGCGATAAGCCAACCCCTACAACCTTCCAACCCCACGACTCCTTCCAGGCCTTACGGTTTATTATCGCCCGATACCAGTCCCACGGTGCCCGCGATAAGAAAACGTTTTTTCAGCAAAAACCCCGGTCAAATTGGCTCAAGTCTTTTAATGTGTCCTCTCGCAAGGACTCGTCCACGGGCCATAATTAAAAATTATGCTAAGCACTAGTTAATTCGACTATCGGCTCGCTCTATGTATTTTTGTATAATCGATGATTTTTTGTTTCAGGTATAGCAACACTTTCAACGCTAATGAAAATTAATATCCCGTTTTCCCCATCAAACCGTTACAGGTAAACATTATTTTTTTGCAAAATATTTTACAACAAATGTAAACATTTTATTATGTAAACATGATTTTTTTGCATGAACAAACTATGCATTTAATCAATGCATTTTAATCATTAATAAATTTGTTATTTTAAATTAAAATATCCATCGTAATGAAAGATTTTCTGGATAGTCTTCAATTGATAAATTCAATTTAGGGAGCATATCATCCCCCACGGGCCATTACAGAGAATGTGTCCAAATTGATAGATCACTTATATAACTTATCACTCAATAAGTTCGTAGGTTTAGTTGTTGTTAAATATATAATTATTTGATCATCGTGTAACCTACCTTTGAAATATAAGAAATAATTTTTAGAATACAGGGGTAGGCGTTTTCGTTTAAAAATATTCTTACTCATTGATGATTACTAAGATATTGATGATATGCTAAAAGTGATTTAACTAGAAATTGTTTTAGATATCTATGCAGGAGGATTAAGAAAACAAATCCACTTTCGTCCAACTTTTTCTTAAAATAAAAATGAATAAGACTTGATTCATTTGACTCTAGGAAGGTCCTGCATTTGCCAACTAATCGGCTGTCTTTTTCATCACCTGTTGATGGTTTTGGTTGATCATTGCAGTATATTTTTTAAATTCCCATTAATGTATCCCATATCAACAAAGTTTTAATGGTTGTCCTCAAAATTATCTTGTAGCTTTAACCCTTTGAGTAGTGAGCTAATTTAAAATCATCATAAACGTAGATGCTATATTCGCATGTCCGCCACTTATCATCCGTACAAATCCACTTATCTGTCAGGACCGTCGCAGTGTGTACGAAGCTTGTATGTAAATAAATAAAACACTATCTATAACACATAATATTCGATAATTTCTTCGCGTAAACATAAACATTACACTTGATTCATTTAGGTTATTATCAGTGGATAAATTTGGGTTATTGATCTATACAATCGTACGATGTGCACAAAACACTCTCTCAATCTCTGTCTTCCATTCACAATTTCCGAACTGCAAGACACTCTGTGAATGAATATTGAAGAGGCCCATAGCTATGCAGTGGACTGTTTATTGCTGCACTATGATGATGACATTAACACTATGCAAATATGCACATCTTTAGTTTTATGAATCCATACAGTATTATTTTTGACGTTATTTTTTGCAACAGCTCACAATATTATGATTAAAAATGATCCTTGAATAAAAAAGTTATGTTGAGTCGTAAACTTTCTTGTAATCACACATAAATTTCACCCATTTCTGTTTATTGTTTATATCTACTCCAGTCTTAAATATTCGAATATAAGCGCGCCGCCTCTACTGTGAAGGGGGGTATATTGTATTATAAAATGACCACTACGCCAATATTTTATTATATTATACTACTGAATACCCGGCATGCGTTGCAATGCTGCATTATTTGAAAAGAAACGCAGTAACTCCCGTATTGTGCGCGCATCCTTTCTCTCCTCGTCCCCGCAGCCCAAACTTTATTTCACACAATATTTTTACTATGCGTATGTTATTCCCGCAAGTGTGAACAGTAAATTGGTGAAGTTTTATCGCAATCGGATGAACGGTATGGACGCGCATTAAATACGGACAAAAACCATTGATTTTTATATATTAGACTATGTTACTCGCATAGTCCTTAGCAATAATTGGACGAAGCTGGATCTACGACTGAGCTTGATTCGGTAATTTTGCGTGTTATCATCCTTCTTTTATATAGTTATGGATCATCCTTCAGGAACGTATTGAATTGTGATGATGAGTCACAAAGATGTTGTAGGGTATATTGGCGTACGTCTCGGCATTCCTAGATTGCTCGATATGTAAATAGAGGCCGCTGATTACCCACATGGGGGCAGGGTGCAGGGGGCAGGCGGCATCACCATCACCACCGCCGCCACCATCACCACCATCGCCACTACCACCACCGCCGCCACTGCCGCAGCCACCGCCGCCACGCGACCGCCGCCCGTAAACATTCGGACCCCACCGACTGGAAAATACGACCACCATTTATTATAAGTGTTTGGACTAGAGTTATTAATTAACAATTTTCGTGCGTGCACACTAGTTCATTATACACGACCCTTCCGGTGAACTATGAATTTGTTATGTTGGTTTTTTTGGTTGCCCGTGCCCACAGCCCGGGGCCCCTTCACTTCATTTCGCTATTTATAAAAGCGGCGATTTCTTCGTACGTTATTATATCAGATAAATTTAGTGGGGCACGCAACTCTGCCAGAGACGGATTGCGCCGACCCTATTGTTTTTAATGAACCGAACTTTATCGCTGAAGTAAACTTCTCTCCGGCGCGGCCGCGCATAATGTATGCAAAGATCATAATCGTCCTTATTTAACATTCTCACTAATGAGACACGCCGCTACTGAACCTAATTAATCTACCAACACACCTAACTACTCGCATGTTCACCAAACTACCTTTTATTTATTTGCTATATTTATTCTATTACTTCGAGGACGACTTCTTCAAAACTTACCCTCGCCTTGGGAATTTCAACCTAACCAAATTAGCTTCTAACCGTCGTTTTTACCCGAAACATATTATCCACCAAAATGAATTCTGAACCCAATAAATATCACTAGCATTCATAATAATAGACTGTCCAGTTAAGAATGTCGTTTTTTTAAAATGAAAGATTTAAATTCAAACAAAAAAAATCATCGATACAATGTATTCTCCTTCAATGGATACAACCTTTCCTTATCTATCTAATACTTTTTTAATTCCGGAATAATAAAATTCAATGAGTTTTGATATAAAATATTTTTCGATTCATCATTTCACCTCTTTTATATTTATGATTTTTCCCCTCGATGAAAAATGTTGCATCGATCTAAATAAATTATAGTCGGAAAGAGCAAAGTCAGGAGAATAAGGTGGATGCGGAATCGTTTGCCAATCGAGTTTCTTTAATTTGTTTTCGGTCATCTTTGATTTATGGGGTCGCATATTATCATGTTGCTAAAGAATTTGTTTACACCTGGCCTCTTCATACTCAGTGCCACTTTTAAACTTTCTAATTGTGAACAATAAATCTCCCTCGTTATGGTTCGACCACATGGAAGGACTTCTTAATAGATTATCCTTTTGGATACACCTTTAATGTAAGACCCGGTAGAGGGGTTGGTTTCTTTAGCTGTGCATTTAAAAGTCATTATCTTTTGCGTTTTTCATTTGAATACAACACCCATTTTGCATCTAGTCATAAGCAGGGCTGTAATAAGCCCGCAATAAAATAAAGGTATGTAATAATATTTTCGACGAATGTAAAATTCAAACAATCCACCCGATCAGTCTCCTTCAGACAACTACGTTTCATAATGAGAATTTGTAATCGTTCTATAGACATGTTCAGGTATGGCATCCGATCGCGAGGTGCTCAATCGTCATAGCAGCGGTCCGAAAAACGGACCGATTGAACGTCTGTCATTTTGGGGCTTTTTGCGGCATTTTCTATGATATGTTCGATCATGAAAGCAACGTAGCGTTCAGACACTCTATCATAGATTTTTTTTAAAAACAGTAACCGCTGTCTATACGTCAGGTCGGGTACTTTTGGGAATATATGTATATTATTTCAAAACATACATTATAAAAGTAATTTGGATTTCCGGGAAGGGACAACTCCTATTTTATGATCTTTCCTATTTTTTAAAGTGTATTTGAATACTTTTCCGGAAATTTCCAAGCAATAAGTTGTCAAATAGATGACTGGAAAAAAACGACATTTCTGACTGGACAATCTAATATATGATTCGGGACAGATAAATTAAAATATCTGACTTTTTTGTTTGAACAAAATGTGCAAAAATTATTTTTATACAAAAATATATGCATACAAATTTTAAACTGTCATCTTGACTCGAAAACGTTTTTTGTTGCAAATTTTGATCCGTTAGAATTACTTTGTTTTGATAATATTTTAGTTAAAGAAAAATCGTTAACATCTGTATACATCATTTTAAATCAATACGTTTGTCGAAAATTGAAATTTAACATAGTTTTCTCGTGTATAAGTTGAAACGCACAAATAAGTGCGAACGGTATTCATAGTGTTAAGGTACCATATCCGTTATCGAATCGGTCTTTCGTTTGTGGTAATGTTGATATAGGATTATTTATAATGATGCCTTAATTATTATTGCAAATCCAGTTACTCAGTGAGACTATAAATCACCTCAGTATTTAATTTTTCAGATCCAGGAAATCAGGCCAAGCCTGGATCGAGACGATCGATCGATAAATTTATAATAAGCATACAAACTGAAATTTTAATCTGACCTTTTAAATCAATTTTACTTCGCTGGAGGGATAGGAGTAATTTAATTTTCCCTCTTCATTTAATTTAAAGTTTTGATTGTAATTGTTAAGCGCCATCCAAACGTGACGCCTAGGTGTCAGCACTTTATAATGTATTCACGTGACATTTTACAATGAATGGATTCGTCAATAAGCAAAATTGTCGTATGTAGGATGTTGAAAATCCTCGTGTTGTTCAGGAAAGATGTCTCCACAACCAAGAAAAGTTATTATTTGGTGTGCATTTTGGGCAAATGGAATCATTGGATCACATTTCTTCGAAGATTGTTTTGCAAATATGTATACGTATTTTGCTTATATATTTTGCTTATTTTCATTATAAATGACACATGATTATTTTCTAAACATTAATTCCGAGTAGTGATATTTTATGTTTAATTAGAAGCTAGTCGAACTTCGAAACTAATGTTTAAAACGAAGGGTAGATTAAAGAATAAAATAATCTACATTTTCCTTAAATCAAATATACTCATTCACCCTTGTATAATAGCGGTTCTTGCTGTGGTTCTCAAAAATCTATTCCATTTAATTATATTGTTGGCTGTTCAAGTCCGGGAAGCTTTGCATGCCTGATGCTAGTTGCTTTGATAGTTTTGGTCATTTAAAAATTGCTCGTATGAATGTTTCTAGCAGGAACCGATACGCAGAAGCTCCATCGAGAGATGAAACTGTAGAGTTTATAAGCCGTTTGAAGTTCTCTTCGTCCGTTCGGCTGCGGAGGTGGGCGAAGAGCTAGAGAAGGGTAATAGGAAGAGTGCCCCTGGCGAAGGAGGAGAGGGTTAAACGCCCTGCGGAGGCACATTAATTAGCCTCCGTGGGGTGAGGGGAGGCTCATGAAAGTTTACCAGTTAATTAGGGACGCGCCACCCTCACCCCATGGAGGTCCCGGCTCCTTGCCCCTCTCACCCGCCGGCACCTATCTAATTTGGGCGCAGCATGTGTAAGGTTTGAGAGCCTACTTGAGTTTTTAAGCCGCCCTAGTTACATTCAATTTTATTCAATGTCGCTTCGGTAATGAATACCCAGAAATTTCCTCAAGTATAACTTTGTCATTAAATTTCGCCGTGGAAGTCTTGGATACCCTGCTCCGTCAACGCTTTCCGCTCCGGGAACTCGTTCTCAAACCCGATTTCTTTCAGCCGATATCTAGCAATTACCCCCCGAGAAGAACCGATCTCATTTATGGAAACACTTTAATAGCTAACATTCTTTCAAACCAGTAAATCCATTATTATTCTAATAAGGACCGCCATTTAGTACATAGGGGTATGAGTACATAATCTTGAATCAGCAAATTGTTTTGCTTTTGGAGCGTTCTCACAGAATAACGAACAAAATTTAAGTATGTGATAATCAAATTAATTTATTCCAGAAATTTAAAGTGCGTGAATATCAATATTTTCCTTTTTAACACACTTTAATCGGGTGCTGATGCATGCGAATTTACCGTTGCTGGGAATGAAATTGTGACGTGCGACAGTTCGTCTAAAAATAGCCATAAATTAAAAACTGCCAATAATTTTTAAACGAAATTTTGAATAAAAATTCATCATAAATAACTGCATTATTATTCTTAAAAATACTGGGGAACTACTATAATTGTTCAATACTTTTATTTTTGAATGAAAATCTTGAACGCACTTCGCTCAATGAAGTAAAATTTCATACAAACGCACAGTGTTTGGGAGAATTTTTTTGTTAGCACTTCTTAAAATCTCATTTTTCATAATAATAACGACGCTCGATAAAATATTTTTGATAGCAATTACCCTCAAAAAGAGGTATAACTACACTATATTAAATCAATATGGTACATAATACTGTTTATCGCGCATTACAGTAGTAATCGTGAAAACCCGTAATACTACGTGTCCCGTCGAAAATGTGTTAATACCAAATTTTTTTTGTTGAATTCTTTAAATTCTGCAGATTAAATTACATTTTTTCAGTGAATTTACAACAAAAATTAACAATATATTCTATAATTTTTCTCAATAATCTAATATATAAAAATGAAATGGGTTTTGTTCGTTCGAAATGCGCTGCCATACCGCTTATCGGATAACGATAAAACTTCATCCATTTATTGCTAAAAATTCCGCGAGTAACATAGGCATAGTCTAATATATAAAAATTAATGTTTGTTTGTCCGTATTTAATGCGCTGCCATACCGCTCATTCGATTGCGATAAAACTTTGCCAACTTATTGTTTGCACTTTCTCAAATAATATAGGTATAGTACAATTAACTTACAGTAGATCTTATATATAAAAATCAATGTTTGTATGTTTGTTCATATTTATAATAAAGCCAAAAAAATCAAATAAATTCATTTCAAACGATATTTTTAGAATTATTACTTCTGTGGCAGCAACGCGCCGGGTACTAGCTAGTGTTTGATAAAAGCTTGTATGATGAAATATTATTGATTAACACTTTAAATACCCAACCATCATAATCCGAGCAAATTACTTTTAGATTTAAGTTATAATACTGAACTTGTTTTCTCAGAGCCTTTATGATTTTTGAGATGATTAATTCGAATCGAGTGTAAATAACCGGAGGAATGGAGGACAAAAGAACTCACTGGATACTAATTTTAGTATAAAAATCACATTTAAAAGGTAAAAATATAAAGAGTATTAAATTTGGTATAATTAATAATCGGGCGGTGCGATTACCATTAGCGACCTGGCTTCGGTCATTAATTATCGACAGGGTTTTAATTTTAATTAAACTTACTTCACCGTTCACAATAAAGTAACGGATAAACAGACGGGCCAAAGTCTACAACTCCAATCCGGTTAAGTAATCCGCCGGTCCTCCATTAATTTCGAGATTGCTTTCTTGCAAGCTTGTTTCATTATGGAGAAGACCTACCGACGAGTCCTGTTTAATTTGATATAAGCAAAAGCTTTTTTTAAATCAAATAATCCTCACGAGCAGCCTTTTTTCGGTTGACGAAAAATCATTAATAGAACCTCTGAATGAGCGCCTCAATCGCAGCGATCATGAATATGACGAAAACATTTGTTAATCTGTCCGAAACATCCCTTACACGCGGGATTGAATAAATCTGTATAAATTTGTTCAGGTGCTGCAAGGGATACATGGAGATTAATTTATTCACTTACGCTACCATTATAGGGCTGATTCATTGCGCACCATAATCCCCAAAACGTCCATTTTTCAAGCAATTATTTTAATTGATCTGCTATTGTATATGTTTGCCTGGACATCAAAGATAAGGTATTTGCGAACCAAATTGTCCAAATCAAATCAAGAGCTCAACTGAATCTAAATTACAGGCCTGCTAATTTCGGTGTTCTACTCAATTTGTGTATTTAATTAAACCAACCCCTACTCTCATCCTAAATATATATATATATATATATATATATATATATATAGAAAATCTAAATTTCATTCCCACCGTAGCCATCCCCTAAATATTACATAAAAATCAATTGAATCATTCAATCTCCAGCATTTATAGTGCAATATGCTAATTTGACCATGTGATTTAATTATAAAGACGTCGTCGTGAATTAAACGCGATGTTTTCATTTAGAATGGCCACTCAACTCTCGTGACTAATTATTTAATGGACACTCCGAACACATGGTGGAAAATCCAATTGCTCAGTCACAGGATCGTGATGGATTCCAACATTTTTTTATTCCAATTTAATTAAAAAGGATGATGAAATGGACAAGAATTTGACTCGTTAAAATAATACATTGTATTTCCATCAATGCATTAAAATTGTATCGGATTATTTTGTATATATGCAAAATAGCCGTGTGTAATTTTCGTCGTTAATCATACTAATCATCTAATTTTCTTTCATTGCGCATTAATCATGAATGAATATTTTATAACATACTATCGAGTACCCGTTGCAATGCCACAAGCTCTTAGTAATTATTTGAAATAAAAATCCAAAAGCATGCGCGCGCAGTCATTAAACATCTCATTAAACAAATTCCGCACAAGAACAATGGTTGTGTTAATGTAAAAACCTTCTCTGATACACGCCCAATAACTCAGCAAAGTTTCATCGCAATCGGATGAACGGTATAGGGATGTATCCGTAGCAACCAAACCGTACGATGACACCACACTGACAAACAATTCAATTTTCTTTTTTTTAAAGCCAATAAATCACATGGTTAATAACACACATGTGCGGTTCCTGCGTCTACCAGTAGTAACCAAAAGACGCATTTACCACCCGTTTATTTAGTTTTTGACTGTTAAAAATCTATCAATAAATATGGAAAATATTAATATTTTTAATCAATTTCCTATTGCTTCTTCTTAATATGCCATATCCATTATTAGATACAAGCGATCTCCATAGGGGTCTTCATAAGATGGTTTCGCATTTCCCTTTCTCAATTAGAATAGTATTTTAAGTAGAAAAATCATTATTGTTGTTCATATCAAACGTTGAAAGCAATAGAAAATAACACATACGCATCTCATTTTTCTAAAAGAACCTTTTATAAAGATAGCAATCCTCAATGATGAGAAGTTCGCCTGTGAAAATAAAATGTCCATATTCAATCAATTCGAAAAATATTTATCGATGGGATAAATGAGAATGCAAGCCCCACAGCTCAGCTCAAACTAATTTAGTCGTGGAAGGATATGATTTAAAAATCTGTTTCCCGTTCTTGGCTTTAATCCGCGCTTTAATTATCCGGGCCCCTTGTCCGAGGCGATTGTACAATGGGGTCCCCTTGTAATTGTTCTTGTGCTCGCTAATTAATCAAGAGTCGTGTAGTCGAGAGCCAATTCTTGCCCGGAGGAGGAACGGCTTAAAGTAACATCGAAACCATACTTCGACGATGGGGTTGGACCGGCGAATCCTCTTTTTATAAATCCCCTCATTAAAATATCTGACAAATTGCTATTATGGATGTACTTTTTTGCCTTTCAATTCAATGTGGAAAAATGCTCCGTGGAAGTTGAAGACCTATTAAGCATTTCATTCGTGTTGCCTTTTCAATGCTGAAAGTATTTTCTATAAACATTGCGCAAAAACGATTTTTATCAAAAATGCTAGATATTATTTAGTATTTGTATGCTAATTTTAGAACTGAAAATGCACGTTTGTAGCTTAAAATTTTAACGGCACTCTCATCAGGTCGATGCAAAAGTATTGACGCATTTTTATGACGTTCATAAAAATTAATTTTCTGTCTAATGGAAGGTCTGGATTGATGCTGATCTGTTATATGAAATATCCCGATTTAGCAGTTCGACTCATAATACAAACATCGTTGATTCAGGTCTTTATGTGGTTAAAGACCACATTTAAAAAAAAATACACTATGAATATCTCATAAAAGGGACTACAAAAAGTCAATGAAAATTACTTCCCGGTTCTGTAAAAATAGCATGATTTTGACAATATATATTAGGGTGTATCACATAAACGTTCGGAACTCGTAGGGGAGAATTAAAACGCCGTAAATTACATTGATAAATTTGATAAAAAAATACTAATAAAATAAGGTAAAAATACAATACATTTTCGTCATTAAGTTTGGATCTGATTTTGGAAGGCAGGCAACTTGCTGCTGAAAATGCACGCTCAGCCTCCACTCTCGTTGGAGGTATCATCATCAGATATTTAAATGCTAGTTCGAATTGATGACCGCGTGAGCCCCCATTTTCGTATAACACCATCAATGGGACTGATAAAATTCCTTTCCGCTGAGACACGGACTAAAACACGCAAAATTCCCGATTTCCAGACAAATTATTTATTTCCATCGCTGCAGATAAATACTTATATACAATAATACTTTGATGTGATTCGTAATTATATTATGGAAGAATACAAAAATTTTGAAACCCGTATGTATTATATTTCATATCGATATTCCCATTATAAGAGTCGAAGTGTAGTAAATACATCACCGGTAAGAAAATATTAATTTAACAATTTGAAAAACTTATCTATATATGTATACATAGATTAGACAGTACCTGCCTCTAGGCGTCGCTTAAGCTCGCCAATTAGTAGTTACGCCACTGTTTCCAAGCGTCCAGATTTTGGCGAGAATTTCTCAATTTAGTAGCCTTCAATATGCTTCAAACAAAGAAATTATTTCAAACGATTGATTACATTAAATTCTTTCCTTGAATGGGTCAGATCTCAATTGACAAGAACTAAAACATAATGCAGATCTTATAAAATATCTAATTGGAAGAAAAAATATTGCAAATAAAATATATACAAATCCTCTTGATACGGTTTTCATATGAAAATGTCAGTATTTTACTATAATTGATACAAATATACATTATGGAAATGTATGTGACCATTATAATTGCTAACGCATCATCACTGTAAATACGTCAAAACTTATGCATCGACCTGATATTTGTGCTCATAATATGTTGAAGGAGTCGTAAAAGGTATCGTAATGGAATGATTGGTCAAATCTTACAGCTGTCAAGATCTCGATGGAGGCTGTCTGATGATCTGTATGGAGCTGACGCGAGCCCTCTAATGAGAAACATTGGGGAAGGCATCTCGTAATGGACGTCTAGTCCTCGCGCCGCTCCCCGCCGTTGCTCTCATTTCGTCTAATGCCCAATTACCCTAATGGCTATTTGCATTCTGCTGTACACCGAGCGGCGCTCCAACTGTGGGGCCGACCCACCCCCAGCACTACAGCCTCTCTTGTCTGTCAATGTTTTCAGCGAAGTTATTTGTGTAATGGCCACCGATATGTCTGCATTCAAAACCAGCCAGCAATTTTACACGGTATTTCTTCATTATTCCGAATGTTCCACTCACGGAAAATCATTAAAGCCCGAGACATTTTTAAATTCAAAATATAGTTAATTGTAAAAATAACCATATAAAAAAACAAGCATTGATTGGGTCAATTGCAATATCGATAATTAAAATGACAATATGTTTGAATTATTTATTTTTATCAACTATCATATCCATTATTGAACGTATGTGATATTCAGCGGAAATTTACTTAGGGATAAAAGCTTTCCAATGTCTTCCACGAAGCTTTCAGCGGAGAGAATCTATGAGTAACTGGGCCTAATCATAATCATTTTACTTGGAACTTGGAAACAACCTGAATAAATATGATAGATCGGATATATTCATACTGATTGATATTTACCAGGATTTCGAACCGGAGATAAAAACCGTTATTTTCATCAGGAGGAAAACCTGAACTGAATCGAAAATATCGGTTTATTTCAGTTTTACATTGATGTAATATGTAGCATTCACCTTTTTTTTAAATTTAAAACTAGTCGATACCCAGCGCGTTACCATTGAAGTAATAACTTTAAAAATATCGTTTGTTGATTTTATTATAAATATGAACAAACAAACATTGATTTTTATCTACTATAGATATACTGTAAGTTAATTGTATTATACCTATATTATTTGAGAAAGTGCAAACAATAAGTTGGCAAAGTTTTTATCGGAATCGAATGAACGGTATGGCAGCGCATTAAATACAGACAAACAAACATTGATTTTTATATATTAGACTATGCCTATGTTACTCGCAGAATCTTTAGCAATAAGTGGACGAAGTTTTATCGCAATCCGATGAACGGTATAGCAGCGCATTTCGAACGAACAAAACCCAATTCATTTAGTCAACTTAGTCATTATTATGCATTTTGTTCGGTTTATCTCTTCCTATATTTTGCTATATACCTAGACTATATACCGCATAAAAACATCATTTTTAAAAAGGTTCTTATGAGGTTCTATGAAATTCTAGGATGTAATCATCATCATCATAATGCAGCGACAAACAGTCCACTGCGGAACTATGGGCCTCAGTCAATATCCATTCATTCACCTTCTCATTCGCTCGATATTGAAGGTAGTATACCCTACGAGGTTCATTTGGAACGTTCATCCAGCAGGTCTCCTGGATTAACGTATAGAAGGGCGTTTTTAAGATCGTCTCGATAGGGAAAGTGTGGAAAGCTGTTCTAGACGACCTTGTTGATTGTACTGAAAATGACTTTCTAGAATGCAAAGAATCCAGTCCCTCCTTTCCTAGCTAGGGCGTTGCCAGGCTAGGGCGAAGACATACATGATACCTAAGTGCATTTCAGATTCGCTCTTACACCTTCTAGGATAAGGGTGCCCAACATTTTTTTGCTTTGGGAGCTACTTTTCAATTTAAAATTTTGCTACAAGATCGACTGGTCGATCACGATCGACCAGTTTGGCATCCCTGATCTAGGATATAATAATATCTTCAAAGTTGCCTCCGACTTTTTTTAAGCTGTATTAGTGTTGTTTTTCATTCCAATTTTGAGGAGCTGGTTCTAAATGATTGATAGAAAATATGAATTTAATCTTAACAACCCAAGATGTAAACTGCTTTGTTAGCATATATTTTACCCAAATTAGTAGTATTGTAGATATGCTATAGCTCTTTATAGTCGATTGTTTGTCTTATCGAGATAAATACGGTTTTTAACAGCCGTTGAATAGTCCGTGTAGAAGGATACATTTTTGCAGGGGCGCTTACCGATAATCCCCCCGGAGGTGGGATAATCCTCGTGCCCAATTCGTTGCGCTAACAATTCCGGGATCCGCTCTCTTTCATTCAGTCAAAATAGCCGCACGAAAAGGCTTGTTCCTCTTGTAAAATGCAATAATTTTATAATGGCAATTAAGACTGCTGGCTGATCACGATTTTGATCGTTCGTTATACAAACGTATCCTGATACTGGGCGAATCGTTCACCGGCGATAAACTGGAACATTTTCGATTATAAAAATCGCTAAATTGCGCAATTTTGATACCACGACTGCGCTTGTGCTACCCTTGAGGAAATGTCTTCTCGCATTCGCGATCTTGATAAAATAATGCTCAACAAGCCTTTTGCACGTCTTACAAGCGCAATGTACATCCTGGAAACATAGTTTATGAATCTCTTGGTAATTTCATTAAGATTAATTTCATGCATGCAAATCTTATCGTCGGTTTATCCATTTGCCGCGCCGCACTGCTGCACTCTGGTGCATTACTGCACCACTCCGCGACCGCACACCATCACTCCAATCTACGGTGCAATAATACCATACACACATCCTACGTGACGTAGTCATTCAAATTATGTTGGAAA
Source organism: Stenopsyche tienmushanensis (assembly GCA_008973525.1). Lineage (NCBI taxonomy): Eukaryota > Metazoa > Arthropoda > Insecta > Trichoptera > Stenopsychidae > Stenopsyche > Stenopsyche tienmushanensis. The sequence continues at coordinate 335,364 of WACJ01000100.1, forward strand.
CCTTGACTACAACCCATTTTAGAGTTTTGGCCATATATTTATCAAATACACTAATAATAAGACTGATTTTTTAGAAGGTACAACTTAAATCCTCTACTCTAATCTTGTCTCTAATATGTTGATAATCTAACAACTATAAACCCTAAAAGCATCTATAGTAAATGTTTGGTGAAACGTCAGTTTTCGAAGATGGCTTATAAAGTGGGATTTACAAGAGAGATGATATGAACACTATGAAAGTGCTAATTTCGTCGAGTATTTATATAGAATTTTACGAATTTAATATGGTACTGTCACGAGTATAAACATTCGAAATAACCCCATAAATATAAAAAAAATAGTTTGGTAAAAGCAGCAAAAAATGTCTTATATGAGCTTAGCGAATGTACGACTCCCTGGGGAGCCATTTGCGGAATTTGTGTATCATGAAAGTTTTTATAAAAATTACCAAAAATAAAAATTCCGTTGTCCATATATCAAAACAACAAGGTCGCTAATAAATACGCGACTTGGATGATACGGATTTTTCGGATGCATTTCAGATCATTGCGTACAAACATCCCTTAATCGTCCTGTTTCAAGGATCAAGGCATAATAAAACTCAACCAATTATTTTTTCAAAGATTTATTCTTATAGTCATATTTTATAATTCTAACCCTCATCAATCGTAATAGTCACCTCTCAGGTGACAGCAGCACTTTGTCGCTACGTTTCTACGTCACGTGGGAGGTGACAAAATGCGACTTTCTTTGTGTGGAATGCGAGCTCGATGCCTTTTTAGTTTAGCATCAGCAATGAATCAGTTAACATCTCCAGTGATATCTCTCTGCTTTTTGTACTTAATTTTTAATATATTGAGCCCAGAAATAGATTCTAGTGATGAGACTAGCTGTGACAACTTACTACATCTCAAGAAAAGAAAGGTTATAAAACCTATAAAATTTTCATTTCAAGAAGAAAGTGTTAGTAGAAATAAAAAAAATATGAAAGCTCAGACGATTGGATTAAAATCGAGAGAGATAATGATGATATTCTACCAAGTAGGATTCCTTTTACAAAAACCGATCGCCAATAATCGACACTTGGAAACAGTGGCGTAACTACTAATTGGCGAGCTTAGGCGACGCCCAGGGGCAGTAATTGTCTAATCTATGTATACACACATAGAGTACATATATGTTTTTCAAATTGTTATATTAACCTTTCCCCACCGGTGATGTATTTACTACACCTCGTCTCTAATAATGGGAATATCGATATGAAATATAATAGATACGAGGTTCAGAATTTTTGTATTCCTCCAGTAATATAATTACTGAATCACATCAAAGTGTTATAATATATAAGTATTCATCTGCAGCGACGGAAATAAATAATTTGGGGATGGTCTAATGCAATCGCAAAATCCCGGGATTGTAATTTTGGTTCGGGATTGGATTCTTATTTCCACGGACACAGAAACGATGCCATTATCTGTAAAAATGTATCCCATGTTCTTGATTTAAAGGGTCAATAAAAGCATAGATTATTATTTATTTGTGTACTTTATAATATTTGTTTAGAACTTTTTTTCCATATTTCTTAGGGACACAAAGTCGCGATTTATCCCTATGATTTTCTAGAAAATTAAAATATTCTATCCAGCTATATATATTGCATTATTTTGTGCTGTTAACTCGTTATTAGTCGTTAATTAAAGAATAACTACGGATGAATGCAACCACCATAATTTCTACACATCGGCCGTTCAAAATTGCTGAAATACAGGGAACGGGTAATGATCCTCACCAACTCTTCTCCGGACGCTTCGCGAACAGCACAATACATCTCCGGCTCATAATTAAATCACCTAATGATTCTTAACACTGTAAAACTTTTAATTAATTTGTATTGTACAAGTTTCGCGCTGCAGAGTGGTGGAGCCGTAGGGGGTTGGGGCGGCCCGGCGCCCGACGCCACCCTCGCCCCCAGCGTGTGAGAAACCCAAGATAAACAAATGGCAGTTTCGTGTTACTGTTTAAACTTCGTAATTCCACTTTTAATGGCGGCAGAGACTCCCGTACGTATCACGCTCAGGAATCTATACGGAAATAAGCGAGGAAGTGCGCTCCTCCGGGCTATTTTTTATATTCGCTCATTTTTTTTATTGTGTGTCGTCAATCTAAGTTTGGGCCGTAAAGAGTCCGAGGTGTCTCGTTTGTGCCGCAGTCTGCTTTAACCGCTTGCGGTCCGCGTCCTAAAACAAAAACCCGCCTCAATTAAACTCCACATCGCGGCAATTGCATCCGGTGCTAGTCGACACTTCAAACGGGATGATCCCCGATAAAAATAATATATCGGTTTAATTTGGTCCCACCAGAAGTCTCTTTCGAGAGTCAAATGAAGCAGTTAAACAAGTTTCATCATACTAATCCTAATTCCTAGGGGTTGCCCCCGTATGTAGTCATAGACGAAAGAACCTTTCAGGAAACATCGAGCCAAGTGTGCCAAACTTTCCCTCGTCAAAAAGTCGCTTAATTCACCCTAAATAAAATATTTTATTTCGCACATTCGCGGTATCGTTCATTTGGAAGGACCTATCCAATTTGCTTTCATTTCCATTCCGAGTTAATCTCATCCTTTGCACTGTCAATTCAAAACATTTGCTTATAAATTTTCAAGGAAGTAATATTTTTTATTGAGAAATTGAGCTTTAAAATAACCTGCTTAATTTGGCGCAAGTATCAAATAAATGTACGTTATGGAATTTCTATTTAATTTGATAATAAACACATAAAAAAATCAATAATCCTATGCGCTGCATGTAAAATCACGCAGAAAGGTATGAATCCGCATAAATGAGAGTTAATTTGAATATTAAATACTGCTTAATTATCTATTTTCAAAACCGGTTTTCAGTTTTCGAACAAAACCGGTTTCACCGGTTTTCGGTTTTAATAAATATATGAAATATAAATACATAATATGTTCTTTCTGCAAGAGATCCCGTTTATGGCATTAGATTTATGTTTTAAGATTTATATGTTTGTTTGGAGTGATTTGTCACAAATATATTTATTCTGAATTTGGTTTACAAAAAATTATATTACAAGTCGACAGTGACCCGAAGTCTAAGTACAGTCGCAGGCGTTAAAAGAAAGCTTCGGACTAATTTAAGGAATGAAATGAATTGACGTGTGATTGAAGTGAAATCTGGAATATATCTGAGGGACTTTTATGCAAGGAATGTATAGAAAGGGAATCGGAGAGAGTATTGGAATACGATCTATAAACGACATGAGGCTAAACAAAAATGACACTATGCTGATATAATTTTCAATGGCGATCAATGCGTCGATTCAAACAAAGCTAATGGATTGAAAAGAAATAATGTCTAGACAAAATTAGAGTAGATCACATAAAAACTACATTAATTTTAACGGATTTTTAGGATCAAAAACTCAGTATTCGAAGTTCATAATTTTTGCCTAAAAACCGGGTTTTCAAAACCGATTTTTGAAATCCAAAAATATATTCGCATTTTAATGGATATTGATGTTCCCATTAAAGAAGTAGGACGAAGAATATTGGGGTGCAGCATTTTAAAAAATTTAAAATTTTTAAAAAAAATCTGAATTTGTCAAGAAATCAGATAATTTCTCAAGAAATGATAATTCTCGATTTTGCATATTTTTCGAGAAATAATTCTCGAGAAGAATAGCTAGCTATGACTCAACAAGAAATGCTCAAAAATAATGATCCCACAAGGCTGACATTCTTAAAAACCGGTTTTTGGTTTTCGAACGATTTCCACCGGTTTTCGGTTTTAAAAAAATATATGAAACATAAAATTAAAACAACGGATATATTTAAATCATTAGAATTTTATTTGGTTTCAAAAGCGTTCCACAGACTTTAATGCATGAAATCAACAATGTCAATTTAATGACGATCTTATTTTTATGACAATATTTCCCGATAATGAAAACACTCTTTTCCTGAATATTAAAACATTGAATCAATATATTTTAAACACTGTCAAGATAACGATTCAATATTTTTCGTACAAAATTCTTATACGATGAAAATTTAATTTTTATATTAAAAACCAGACTTTTATCAAATCAAAAAACTGGTTTTCAAATGTAATTTTTTTTTCCTAAAAATCGAATTTTCAAAATTACAAGACAAATCACCTTTAGACAATAAAATATTTAAGTCAAACAATTTTCTACGCAATTTTTAATATCTCTAAAATAATTGGCGGTTAAAGGGTTGAAGAAAATGCTTTTAGTTTTATTTCGAATTTGGATTGAAAATAAATTGTTTGTAATATTTTTTCCAATTAAATGCACTTGGACTGTCCAGTTGATGGTATAGGCTCGAGCCTAAGGACGGTGGGATCATTTGTTTTTGGGGTAGCAGAGCGGCGGCGCCACCCACCCCCATCGGTGCGGTCTCACCCACCCACCATCTATCTATTTAATTGATTCCGCTCCGGTTTAGTAGAGGACTGGAAAGGGAAGTTCAGCAAGCAGTTTTAGTAAATTGTTTTTCGGGTTTTATGATTGTGTTTCTGCGCGATTATGTATGTGATCCGTATGCGTACTCATGGAGCCCCTCGGATGCGTGTGCTCAGCCTTAGACAGTAAACAAACTGGATTATGTTTTGTATTCAAGAATTCTGAATACTATTAAGTCTTAATTTGATTGAATTTATATCGTAAAATTTATATCCATCTCGCTGTTGACGTATGCAGCCATATAAAATATATGGCCATTTTTATTTTTGTTCCGGCCTCGTAATGGTTTTTGCATAAAAAATCGCTGTCTTGCTCATTTGATTCGTTAGGACTGTCAAATGTGCGTTTGTCGATGGGCGATAAAATTATTTTTCATGCCGAAATTGCTACCAAAACGTATATATAATTGATATTTGTTCAATAAGCTTAACGATGTCGTTTCATGCCGTACCTAGACTTTTAAAGTAATTTAATTAAAGTGTCTCTTCCGATAGTTCCAATGACACAAACAGCACATATGAATCTATTTGCTAAAGTAGACGCATCTGTTACGTGCCCAGGTCCATATGTGACTTTATTCACACACATTACACACGTACGCCATTCGGTAAGCATACATTCAATTTACCGTTTATCCAGGAATGGATATATGTCATTACTTAGTAGAAGAGAAGATGGCAATTGGAATTAACATGGGGGATGGAATTAAAGTACCCCACTGTGTGAATTCCCCGAACTCACTTAGTCCTTCCGAGATTGCTTATCCAATTATATACAAATACAATAAATTTAACGCTAAAAATATTCGATTAAATTCGATATATTTATTACAACGTATGCTTGATTTTATTGTAGAAATGAAAATAATAAATAATCACCGATATTTTAATTGAGCTTACTCAACTAATTGCACATGCTGTCAAGAATGTGCTGCAGATTTTGTGATCCCTTCTTCTCCTGACCTTGTCCCAGTCTGCCATCTAACCCACGAGATCCCACCGACCCTCCGACTGCCGCCCCCTGCAGCAGGGGGAGCACTCTCAATCACAGGAAGTGCGCCCATCTCATTCCGGAAGTGGTTTATCCACTTCTCTCTCTTTAGTACGAACGATACACATCTTCACCCTTCCTTTTCTACCGTCACTAGTTTCTTACTATCCCTACAGCAGTAGAGATTTTCCAAACTTTCAAACATTTAAAACAAAATAAAATATTTACATACCCCATTTGCAATCATTAAAATGCAAATATCAACATCGAACACAAATCAACCCCACATCTATAAATCGCGCTTAAATTATTACATCACCGCTTTATATCCTGCATTATTTTAATCCAAATTTATTTTTTGTTTCAGGTAAGCATCAATTTTCAATAGCTTGTGAGTAATCATCTAACATTAAAAATAATTTTATAAATACAACAATCAAATTGCGTGCATATGCATGGTTATGTGTATGCATAAGCCAACGTTGCAGTATGCGAACGTCCGCATAATTTTTTAATGCCGATTTTCCTCATTTGTGTATTTAAAATGTCGTTCTAAAACACATTTCTAATAGATAAATTTAAATTCAAACTGTCTGACGTTTATGGTGAGCGTTTAATTTATTCGCACCGACACGTTGCTTCTGAATTGATTAAATCCATTACATAAAAAGCGCGTATTTTATGTAAAATTATTGTATTTGGACGGCTTATAATCCGAGATTTCGTTTTATTAAATTAATTATTGTCGCTATTAATAGTATTATATTTCTCGGGAAACAAGTCCTTTGTAACGCTTCAATTGTTGATAACTAAGGTCGTAATCGATCATGGCGGTTTTGTACCAGATGATCATAATAACAAACAATAGTCCGATAATAATAACATAAACTTGTCATTGTAGCGGATTAAATTATTATAAAATATAAATTCTTCTTATTTTTAGACTATACACAATATATATTTGTATTTAAAATTCTTAAAAGTACTGGAGAACGATCATATTAATTCATCAGATAGGAAGCTTCTTGGTCTCGTTATTGAAGAAAAATGGCGGCTGCTTCGAAAACCAATTGCGCACGTATTGTTCGACTGCAGCGTCGTCTTGAAATCGTTGCCCTCCTAATGCCTTTTTCAATGGATCAAATATATGGTAGTCACATGGGGGCAAGTCTGAACTGTAAAGTGGGGGGTTTCCCAGTATGATTGGGTTAGTTCATCACGATTTACGGCTGCTGTATGCGGCCACATTTTGTCATATAGAAGAAATGACATGGAACCATCCACTGACCAGATCTCACACAATAAAAGTGCACGCCGGGGTGTAAAAACAAAAACAAAAATGTATGCCCTGTGAGGATGTTCATGTCGCCAGCGGGGGGGGGGGAGGCTCTATCGAGGTCATAGAAGATCCAAGCAATGCATTTTTCCTCAAATTTGTTGCAGAAATTCCTGAATGGCCACAAGTGTAGTTTCCGTGTTCAATCGGTCCAAACTTTGGACCGCTGACACATCGAAATAGCGCCTGACGATCGGACACCATGCCAAGATATGTCCACATGCATCCATGAACGTATCTCCGCATGGGCACTCAGAGAATTGGAAAATCCTTAATCTGTAAAGAGAAACCATAAACCGCCAGTGTCCTGTAAGAAACTGGGACATCCAGTAATCCAGCATCACCGCATGCAACACTTAACATTTTGAAAGAGTTTAACGTATCTACGACTAACGAACGTAGAGGGTCTTTAATATACTCCCCTATTGATGGCACTGGTGTGCGGTCTGTTCCGAGTTTCCCCGGACTAGCTACACCGAGAAGGTCTTCCACTGACCTTTAATCCTACGGGAAACTCTAGGCGCAGAGCATCCAGGTGCTTATCCCTTTTGCTCCGCGCAGCTTCCGACTATATGCACCCGAAAATGTGTTGGAGGAGGAAGGATAGAAGTTAAGTTATATTCAAAGGAACTACTAACGCGGGCTCACTACCACCACGAGTCCAACCTCAGTTTTAGGAGGAGTTGCAGGAGATGACGGACTGCTGGGGCTACCCCTTCCCCATGGTGCTCGTATTGGTTCGAGCAGCCTAAATCCTTTCTCTCCTGTATGCACAAGGCTGTTGGGGATAGTGGTGCTGCCTTTTGCATAGACTCCACTTAATTCTGTAATTAGCAATTCCACATTCCATTTTACAGGGTACCAGGCATAGGATAAGCTGTGTACCCAAATCATGTTAGCTGGGCTACCCCAGAAGCGTCTGATGAGCAAACTGACGAAACTGCTTTCGCGCTCCTCTACTCCACATCATTACCTCAGGGGCTCAACCATTGCCCACGGGCTCCCCCCCCCCCCCCCGCGAGGGTTTTATGGGTGGGCATCAAAGAGTCTGTCCATCCGGGCAGAAGAAATAGAAACTTCGTAGGTCGAGTCCCAAAATTCCGTAACCATCACTTTTCCAGTAGACTATTTCTCGACTTAAGACTTTCCGAATCTTTTGGGCCCAATCAAACATTTGGATCTTCCGTAGAGTAGCATCAGGCGAATTGTGCCTCAATTATTTTCAAAATTTCACTACCATTATTTTATCTAAAGCTCGCCCAATCTCCTGATGAAGTTTAGTGTGGAACACCCGGACTGTAAAGTATTAACACAGATCTCCTTTTATTTGATCTCTCGTTAGATTTTTGTGCTTGAAATCAAATTTGAATGATTGAATGCACAAAAGAAGGCTTGGATTAACAAATGTTAAAAGCGAATCGAACGGATATGCGCATGGACTTTATCAAAATCCTTTCGATACACGTTCACATACGTATCTTGAATGCTTCGCAGTCATTATCAAGATTAATAGTGGGATTGAGCATTGTGTCGGGACCAATTTTACCCAATCCTTTGGTCGCAGAAGAGTTCCTTTATCCGTGTATCAATTATAAAGGAGTCGATATTGGGTTGCAGAGGCAAGTCCTGCTGGAGCACGTCGGGCGAGGCGGAGAGGAAGGAATTCGTGAATAATGACCGAAAGTAACATTCCTCGGCTGACCGCCGGGTCGGAAGTTAAGTAAGAATTTAATAATATGTCAAAGGGAAATATGAGCAGAGCTCTAACAATCTTTTCCTGGCGTTTACCTTTGATGCCAAAGAAAATATTTCGTATTGAATAGTTGGCCGATCGACCTCGCGACCGCCATTGTTGCCGTGCCGAATGTTAACGCACAAATATCCATCTTTGTGACGAGACATCAAAAAACAGCCTTAGAATTCCGTGCATTATGTTTCAATTATGGTGCCATTCTTGCTGACCAATATTTTCGAACATTCTATGCAAATACACCGAGACGAATCTCTGTTGCGTCAGCCTATTCAAAGGCTCGTGTCCGAGAATTCGTCCCATGTCTTCTAACAAGGGTACTGAACATCGTATAAATCATTTTTATCTTAATTTATAAACCCTTGTACGATGGCTCAAAGCAGAGGCTTGCAAGCTATAATATTTTAGTCGAAACCCTCAGCATTCATATTCAATGAAAATAACCATATCAAACTTTCATCATATAAAATTCTCATGAATCTATCCCGCGATTTGTTTTTCGGGTAGGAAATCTATTTTAATATTCAGAACTTAATGAGTAATAGGATTCTGGATTTCTTATATCCTTATGTGGAAAGCCCTTTTTGATAAATGCAAAACAATCGTCTTGGAAAAAATATTTTTAAAAAATCTCCGTTTCCGACCAACTGCCGATTGGAGTTTCACTTTTCGTGATGTTCAAGCAAAGTTGCCCTTCAAAAATATGATATTAATAACAATAGCAAAAACAGTGAGCTAATTTAAAATCTTCATAATCTTAGATGCTATATTTGCTTGTCCGCCACTTATCGTCATACAAATCCACTTATCTGTCAGGACCATTGCAGCGTGTATGAAGCTTGTACATAAATAATTAAACACTGTCGATAGCACACAATATTCGGTCATTTCTTTAAGTAAACAATCATAATTAGTCTTCAAGTGAATTCACATATCATTATTAGTCGGTAAATTTGGGTTAACGATCGATCGTACGATGTACACGAGATACTCCCTCCGTCTCTGTCTGTCTTCGAACTCAACGTGTAGAATGTTCTTTCTGAATCACTGGAATTCGGACACAATATTATATCTTACCTCTTTGAAGGGTTAATTAACAAGTAAAATATTCTCGATGATTTCGTGCATATAAATGTGAACAAATGGTCCATTTTCATCCGGTTTCGGTGTGCAAAACTCAACAAAAAACATCGACAAATGAGGATTTAAATGACATCGTCAACTTCAGATGCTATTCCGTGAGCCTCACTATCAAATTTACGACCAACTATTAAAATGGAATGCATGTATCAAATTAGAGCGTACAGCATCCAGGTGCTGAGAGATATGGACCTTTGAATGTCAGGACGTCTGCTTGATGCAATCGCAGGATCGTTAGGACCACGTATCTTGTCACGTTTCCATTTGTGTCAATTACTCCTGCCGTCGAAATCGCCTCTATCCTAGTTGGAAATTCTAAAATTCGCATTCTGGACGGTCAACAAGACTGAATTTTCGCACACAAACTGGTTGAAGAGGCGATGATGGCATTAATTAATTTAAATTTTGGCAAATTTATTTGGTCGTGTTTTGGTTTTTTTTAAGTCGCTCCTCATCCATTTCAACATTTAAAATCAATTAATGAATACGTGATCGGACTTTCATTTGACTCCCGGATATTATTTTTTTGCTTGAATGTCAGCCTCATGTAAAACTCAAAGTATTCAAACATTAAAGACAAAATTATTCGATGTCTCGGAATTTGACTACTTTTTCAGTTCATCCAGTGTTTGGCGAATAAATATTGTTGTGACACACAAGCAGAATTTGAAATTTCAATATCCTCTTAAATATTATTTTACACGTAGTAGAAGATCGATCGAATATCAGGACTATGAGCATGTCATCCTTTTCGATTGAATGTCCAACACCGTCCACGAGTCGTATTTAATCCAATTAAAGCAGATGGTTTAGAAGCCTTCCAAGGGTATCTTTCATGCGAGGAGGGTTTCCTCCTAAAAGCTTTTTATGTTGATTATTGACTTTTCGAACTCTTTCATTTTTCAACACGAGCGCCGATCCATTTGATGCTATTTAATAATTAATTTTCCACTATTTTAATCGTCTCCCTCATTCACTGACATCATTAAATTTCAAGCTGGCTGTCTTGTATACGTTTCGAATGTTTGGTCACGAGGTTGATTGATAGTTGAGCACGCTTTAATGATCTCCCGATGTGATCTTCGGAACAAGCTGCGCCATAATCATATCACATTCCGGCGAATATTTAACTTTATCATTCTCAACGAGCCTGGGAATGGGTTTCGGTCAGATTAGGCCTTTGAAGCTCTCTAGAGTCATTTATTATTCATTTTAATTATCAATTAAATTCTTCTGGAAGCGGGCCTGCGGGATATACCAAACGAAGTCGCCAACTATGAAAAACGTAACCAAAACAATCAATTATCAATATTAATTAAATACAATTATTATTTTTTTGGTTTTATTATATCCTTCTTGTTTTATAAACATTGCCATATCCCATGTATATAAACTACAATGAAGACTAAGCGAAATATTTACGCATCGAACGCTCCACTTTCTATAATATTTTGTAGAGAAACTATAATAGTTAACATTATACATACATCAAAAGATTTTACTGCATAACTGTTATAAAACGATTGGTAGAAATACATTGGCAATATTCCATAGTAAAAAATCGAATTTTCGATAGATATTTGGAGTATGATTGATGAAACTGATAACCGTTAAAACCGTTATTTTTACTGTAAAGAAAACCGTAACCGAATCGATATAAATGTTAGGAACCAAAACCGAAATTAAAAAAATAGTGTTTCGAAGCCCTGGGAAAAATGCTATTGATGGCATTTTAAGTTTGAACTTTTAAACCGTCATAACTTCTTAATCTGTAGTCGTAATAGCACAAAATAACAGTTTTTGTATTTTGCAATATATTTTTGATCTAAATAAATAATTATTTTATGCAATCGGTTTAAAGAAAATTAGTTCAGAGCTTCCAAAGTCACACAAAATGTGCGAACGAATGAGAAATGTAAGCTTCTAAATTTTCTAAACTCAAAACTAACAACTATTTTGAACTTAGTTTAGTTTTAAAAATATTTCTAGTTCATACCCTTTCCAACGATATGCTACTTGTCATACAAATCTTTCAATAAGTCATTAAACTTACTTTCAATAAGTCATTAAGAGTTTGTTAGGGTCACAGTTGGGGTTCCAAATAATATATAATAGAGATTTGTTTTGTGGGCACCTCTGTTGTGTAAATTAATTCTTTCGGTGGCCCTATTATATGGCTCGCATGGTCTCCAGACCTGACACCAGTGGATTTTTTTGCCTGGAGACGTGCTATATTCTGTGGCTCGCACGGTCTCCAGACCTGACACCACTGGATTTCTTTGTTTAGGGATGTGCTGATTTTCTCGTAAAAGAGAAGTGTCCCTTGTTTTCTAATTGGTCAAATATCGATCGTGATTCAGAAAATTACAATTTTATCCAATCAATCCGCTAGATTTTTGTTTAAATTCAAATTGGGGCACAATATAGTAAAAACAGGTGGAAATATTAACAAAGTGAAAAGGCAAAAATATTGTAGAAATAGGAAAAATAAAAATTCTGGATAAATGGGTGCCGCACGAACTGTCAGAAGGATAAAATTGAGATGCTTGGAGGTGTTTTCTTCGTTGATAAATTCAAATAAATCGCAATAATAGTAATTGACAATAAAAATAATTAGAGAAAATTAACACGCAGTTTCTCCTCGATAACAGATAACTAGTTTGAAAACAAAAATGCATCCAAAATTTCTAATAAGTTATATTTACTTGATTTTTTTACAAATGAACTTTCTCCGTTACTCAACAAAGTAAACGAATAATATCCGATTAATTTTGACGGTTTAAAAGTGAAAATCATTTTTGACAACCCTGAAACGTAGCAAAAGACCTCCATAACTCCTAAAAAAAATTGTCAGTCCATGTGCAAAACATGCTGTATGCATTTCATAGTTTTGATAACACTCAAAGAACCGGGCGCACCAATTAATGACAATGCAAATCGCGCACCAAAGCCCGAGCTAACCATTTGTTGATTTTGGACATGCACATCTTTATCACCAGAGTTATGTTCGCTTTAATCGATTTTTTTATGTTCGATCATAAAATCATTGGCGCTTGAAATCGTGAAATTTTAAATTTAATTTTGATTCATGAACAACTTTTATATTTTACGTATAGTAATATGTCCTGTTTTTACATGCAGTGCGTATTTTTTTTAGCTTTGAGAGGCGTTGTAAAATATTTATGTGAACAGGAGTATTTTATTTTCGTATTCGCATTAAAATTTTTATTTTTACAGCAATACAGAATATATATATATATATATACGTAATTATTAAAAATATTTGAATAACGTCGATCATTTATTTTTTCCATTTGTTAACGGAAATTGTTAATTAAAAGACGTAGCTGTGTTTGTGTAATATATAATAAAATAGGCTTGTTACGCGTACGGTAGAGGCGAAGCGGCGCATGCGCATAAACGCGTGATTTATCAGCCAATTTCAACACTTTTTAGTCATTGCAGTTTTCTACCCTGATTATGAGAACTTTCTCGATGTTTTGTATTATTTACTGGTCGTGTATGAAATTTCAATTAAAAAAAAACCCAATCAAAAATTTTCTTCATTTTTTGTATAAAAATATCCAGATTTTTATATTAATAATCCAATAAATAATTTTTAAACGACCGTATATCTTGTAGTAGTGTTGTTGCAAACAGGTGCTCTACAAAACCCGACATATGTTTCATACATTTGGGTTCATTCGGTGTCTGCATAAATCAAAGCAGATGATTTCATAATCTCACTTTATGTTGCCCCAATCTTCTGGTCGAAAATAGCTGCTTATTATATCGTTAATTATATAAGAGCTTTAGTTTGTTGTTCGGCGTTATGGTAGAGGAAATGTTCCATGGTTCTTTTGTATGTCTTTCGGTCACGGTTATGAAATAACACTTTGTATGTGTCAACGTGGTGCGTGCACCTTGAAGGCAACTCTCTACTCCAGATAATGCGATTTAATTAAATTATTCGTGGTCAGGCGTTGTTATTAATGTAATCAATTTGTTATAGAGCAGATATGCTAATCCCATTGTAATTGGATTTTTCGTTTAATTATTCAATACATCGATCGGGTTAAGTGAACACAAATTAAAGGCGGGCTTCGTAAATATTTTTAGGGGAAAGCGGGTCAGATGTTAAGTCGTTGAATTTTAAAATTTGTCGTTCCTCCTGTCAATTAGTCGCTTATTATTCCCTCGATTACAATCGAATGTTGACGAACGGCAGAAGTGCTTTTTCATAAAAGCACAACAACGTTCCACATCAAAACACATCCACGAGCTTATGAATTATTTATACTGCGTTCAAAAGGATCAAATTGCAGCGAAAGAACACGCTGATTTTTTCGCGATTCGTAAAATTTTTCGCCCACGCTCAATTTCCTACGGAAATTTGATGATGCATTAATTGAGTCCTTTTAGGAGACTTCTGGCTGATTGCATCGCATTGCGTTATTCAACACCAATTTGTTGGCATTTAAAAAAAGCAACTGAAAGCACACCTTTGGTTTTGATTATTTTTGACATGTTACTCCTGTGGAGGGTCGATTGTGTGTAAGACAACTTGCACGCACACCTTACTTCCGGCAATGATGGCCTCGTACAGGTGCATATGCACCCTACACGAGGGTGCTATAATATAATAAATTAATGGACAGCTATAAATTATTCTGGATAGTGCATTAGAACCTGTTTTTTTTTATAAAGATTCAAATCCAGATTCTGGAAAAAATGTGGAAAAGTGTTACATTTCCGATCGATCGATTCGATTCATGATTGGCTGAATTTATAATAATAATTAACTTATCATTTTAAAATCCCGGGATTAATAAACGTAATCCCAAAAAAATCGAGATTGAAATTTTTATCTAACAGAAATCTTACATCTCACCAGCACGATGATGGCTATTAAATCGAGACATTCCCGCCGAAATCTGGACGCTTGGGAACAGTGGCGTAAATAGTAACTGTCTAATCTATGTATACATATATAGAGTACATATATGTTTTTCAAATTTTTAAATTAACCTTTCCCCACCGGTGATGTATTTACTACACCTCGACTCTAACAATGGGAATATCGATATGAAATATAATAGATACGGGGTTCAAAATTTTTATATTCCTCCGTAATATAATTACGAATCACATCAAAGTATTATAGTATACAAGTGTTCATCTGCAGCGACGGAAATAAATAATTTGTCGTTAAATCGGAAATTTTGCGAGTTTTAGTCAGTGTCTCGGCAGAAAGGAATTTTAACAGTCACATTGATGGTGTTATACAAAAATGGGGGCTCACGCGGTCATCAACTCGAATTAGCATTTAAACGCTTACAATATCATAAATATATACCAAACATTCAATTCAAATATGTCTTTATAAAACCTCAAACTATATGTGCAAAATTTGTTCTGTAGGCAAATAATGGCCTAATTTTATTGCGATACTTTGAGTTATATCGCCTATAAATTAGGGCAACAATGGCGTAAAGCATGACGCATAAAAGAGCATATGAAAAATAATGCCAACGAATCACGCTATTCTATTCATTTTTTAAATAAATGTATAAAAACATTGCATTATGCAGAGTGTCCGAGTTTCATTTTGACATTGATGTTCATATTGATGAAGATTTTTTTCATTCGTTATTTTTTTTATTATGTTCAATATGAAACAGGCGATTTTCATTTTGATCCATCGTAACCATTGCATTGTGCATTTCGAAAAATATTTTTGTCCCGATGTGTGGCTTAAATTCGGCATACTTTATAAGAGGCTTATTTTCAATGACAAAAGTTCGCTGTGATATTTTTTTATCTTTACAAGGAATCACATATTTAGATACTCATAATCCTCATCGAAAAACAGGAATCCATCGACGTACTTCTCGTTTATCAAAAAAAAAGGCTACCTGCTACAGTTTTCCATATTTGGATATAAAAATAAGCATATGGAATTACCTCAAATTCAGACATAAAAGCCATATATTTCTATACTTACATCGTTCGTCTCGGACTCGGACTAAGACTTGTTTGCAACGACAAGTTTTCAAATTACATGGATTTGTTTAGCAGCCGTCTTTGGGCATACCTAAACAAGTCTCTCAGCGCAAGAAGAAGGGCAATTGTCCAGTTCTTCATTTGGGTGACGACCTGTTTTGAATTCAAGATTCGATCTAGTCCGACGTGATTTCAATTTTAGGGATACGGCACAAAGGAATTCGTACATTCTTCCGGTGGGGATGCAGGATAAGGCGACTCTAACGAAAGCTGGTTTGAAAATGCATCTTGGAATACAACTAGCTTTAACAGGAATACAAGGACTACTGATGTCATCATCTACGATCGTTCGGCAGGATTCATCCTTGTAGTAATCGTGATAAATTTCGCATTCACTTCGTTAATACGTTGAGTAGTGAGCTAAATTTAAATCATCATAAACTTAGATGCTATATTCGCATGTCCTCCAATTATCATCCGTACAAATCCACTTATCTGTAAGGACCGTCGCAGCATGTATGAAGCTTGTAAATAAATAAATAAACACTATCGATAGCACACAATTTTCGTAATTTCTTTGCGTAAACAAAAACAATCCACTTGAAATATACTTGAAACCGCTCGAAAGAATTTCGTTCATTTTGCATCATTGATGCGAATATCTCGTCTATCTATGGAATATTTCGAAGCAAATTTAATGTCAATATAATCAGGAAAGTTGTCGTGTTATAATAAATTAAAAATCTGTGTATATTTTTGAATGGGCAGAGCGTGATGATGAAAAGAAGCGGTAATGTTGCGGTGATAACAAATGGTGGGGCCTTGTTCTGATGCCGCTATTACGGCTCAATTAGTCGACGACTCCTCCGAATTAATGAGGGCAGCCGCCCTCCAACCGGCCCGTTAACTAAAATAATTGCCCTTATTAATCGCGAGCTTTCAATTATTTCGTCCACCTGTTAGTCTGCAAACCTGCCGATTTTCAATCCCGACTTTGTGCCAACCATATCCATTTGTTATAGAATCTGACAAGGAGTGAACGCAAACACATGCCAGGATAAATTTATACGTGCCATATCTGTTCTTCGTACGAAAGCTCAATTAACAGGCGTATACATGTGTTGAGCCATTGCTCGATTTTCCTATTATTTTAAAACATATTTAAATATATTAAAATAACACCGCGCCATGTTCGCTTCTTCGTCAGTATTATTTTTCTATCCGAATCGACATAAATCGCGATCATCGCTGCTGTTGTCTTAATAAACACCTCCGTAATTCATTACAAACACGAAAACATTCCTCGCCGGACATGATGAATGATGGTCCATAATTCGTCGCAGCATCACCACACGCAACGCCCGCAATCATTATTCGGTTATCAAAACCTCATGTATCCATTTTAATTAGGGCCCTGGACAAAATAAATCATCGAGATAGATTTGGAACCAGTTTACCTTTCAAAACTTTCACACCTGGGTGATATTCATTTAGCTCAAAGCCCGTGGCCATTTAGCATTCAACATAAATTCGGCCGATGTTAATGCGTTGCTTAACCCCTGCATGTGTTATCTTTTGATAGCATAACACGCCAAAAATGCCGTAAATCAAATATTTCATTTTTATACGATGACCACCTATTTTGTAAAAAAAAATCCATGCAAAACTCATTGGGATTGAATCCAAATGCAATAATTATGGAAGACAATATCATATACAATTCTATATCGATCATACGTTATTAACCCTTTGAGTAGTGAGTTAATTTAAAATCTTCATTGTCTTAGATGCTATATTTGCTTGTCCGCCACTTATTCGTACAAATCCACTTATCTGTTTGTAGGACCGTCGCAGCGTGTATTTCTTCAAGTAAATTCGAACGCTTTAAATCGATTTATTATATTATTCACACATCATTATTAGTTGATGAATTTGGGTTAACGATCTACATAATCGTGCGATGTACGCAGGAAGCTCTCCGTCTCTGTCTCCCATGCACAGTTACCGAACTGCGCTACATTTTATCCGTCTCTGTCTGAGCTCAACGTACAAGAGTGTTCTTTCTGAATCACTGGAATTCGCTCGCAAATACGCGATCATTTCGCACAACTATTCCAATTTAATTTATTTATTACCTTATTCCAATTAACTATTTGATACCAATATATTTTTAACCGACCAATTTTAAACGTATTGAATCAGTATAGATATAAATATTATAAATCCAATACATTTGGATGATATTAATATTTTCAATCGATCGTCTTAAACAGCTCAAGCCATTTTACCCTAAATTGAACTAAAAAACGCAATAATTTTGTCTTATTTTGTTTTATGAAATAAAATAGGAAACTCTGCAAAATTACAATCGAAAACATGTCTTATAATTGAAGAAGATAAAATTATGGAATCAAATAAAAATGAGATTGTAAATATTTATATACACTTGTTTTTTTTTATGCGGATCTTTTTATACGTATTTGAAGTTATGCGGTTCTCATAAATAATGGAACCTATCCCTTATTTTTATGTTTATTGTACATGACTCAAATTCTGAACGAGATTTCAAATTCCTTTTTTCAAAGATTTTTGCAACATTTCATCACATTTATTTGAAGTTATGCGGTTTTTAAAAATAACGGGAAATATCCCTCAGTTTTCTATGTAGCTCAAGTCTTTTTTATGCGAATTTTTTATATGCGACTCCCTGTATTGGCAAATATTAAATTTAAATAGCCAATTTTAAACGATTCTATTGCACACAAGGCTTAATTTGCGCCAGTTTTAACCAACTTTTTTCAACTCAACTCTTTATTTAAAAACGAACTTTTTTTTTTGCTTAATGCCTTTAAGATTTGGCAATGATTGTATTTTTAATAAGCAATTTTAACATGGCAATGGTTCCATAAAGGGACCTGTAGTCCCCTGAGTTGCCTTCGTTGCTATGGCATTCTCTGATTGTCGCGTTGTTCGGTTGTAGAAAGCGCACCAGGGGATCACTCGGAGCACAGAACGCCTCGATCATCTCGAGCGGCTCAAAAGACAGAAAACTTCTTTAAATAAGTTTCTTTTATGATCTTTGAATGAAAATATATGCCCACATGTAATAATAATCAAATTAAGATCTTTCTATTTTTATGCGCAATAGTCTATGGAACGTATCCTTCGTGCAAAAAGAGTAAGGTAGTTCTCGCCTAATATGATAACTTTTAAATATACATTATTTTTGATTTTTGGTATGCTGTATGTAGTAGTATAATCAATATTTTTACATTGTGTCCTAAAATAAGCTAAGGAATACGCTGCATAGTTTTATGCTGGAATTATTTATACGACAAACTAAAATTTGCATCCACAAGTAATGCTTCGTCTAGGGAACTATTTATGTTTTTTTTTTTGTACAACATCAACGATTCACTTCGCCGTCTGGTTGTGTTTTTATTGTTTTATTTTTGGTCCAAAATATAAATTTAATCAGCTTCGTTTCGGGGCGAAAGCCGCAAATGTTAAGAGTCGCTTTAACGCCCTCCCCGGTTGAGTATTGAACGAGCCCAGGAGCGTTTCGATAAACTTGAATTATCATTGAAATTTGCAAATAATTCGGGGGATGTTCGCACACTCCGTTTGGGGTATGGGAGGTGTCTTATGTCGCCTATTAGCAAAATTATCCATGAGATCGCAATCATGTAAAGTTGGTCGGTGCGTGTCAGCCCCGGCAACTTTTCATCATCGCTATTTCCCCATCGGAGTTCCGCCAGCGTCGTCCAATTAAAGAAAGTAAAGCAACACTGATTTGGGCCACCACTCGAGTCAAATGAGCCCGACCTCTTGTTAAAGTACCCTCCGCCACCTTCTGCCGACCCCCTTACTTAGAAACTTCCCCTCCCGACAAACCGCTTCGGAACCTTTTTCCCGGGAAGAAAACACCGGGGCGGGGAGGGACCTCATTAATTTCCATGCGTCATTATTTTTCTTTTTATCACAACAGTCTATCTCATTAATTTGGGACCGCTCTCTACTTTATGCTCTCCAAGTTGAAGAGAGACGTGTTTGAATGGGCGGCGGTTGGGTCATCGAGGATGTTTTACTCAAATGGGCTCTCCTTAAATGGAGGCCGGATCTTGTATTGTCGTCTTAATTCCATCCCAAACTATTCGATAGAATAAATAAATCAATGCGGAAGGGGGGCGATCAGCTCCCCCGATGGCATTTCGTGAATGAGTGAGCTTCAAAACTTTTTAATGAATATACATAAAATGCATTCGCTTGAATAATTTAAATATTTGACCTGATCATTATCCAGCAACTGCGATATCGTTGACATCCATAAATTCACCGCGATATATAAATATACACATCAGCTGCATTTTAAAAATAATCATTAATATGAAAGAAAAAATAGGAATACGATTCAAAAATATTTTCACCTGCTCGTTGCTTTTATGTTTCAATTGCTCCCGTTTACATCTCCCCAGGTCTTCTGCAAAGGATCATTTATTTACCTTTTTTAATAACTGTTGTAATTATGCATTTTTTTTTAAATATTATATATTATTACATTTTTAATAGAATCTATTCGCTTAAATCAGTTTTTTAATTGGCATTAATGAAAAGCTAAAAATATTGTTTTTGCAAAATTATTTTCTGAATAAATGTTAGTGAGCTAATTTTAAATCATCATAAACTTAGATGCTATATTCGTATATCCGTCACTTTTCATTGTACAATTTCGCGTATCTGTCAGGACCGTCGCAGCGTGTATGAAGCTTGTACATAAATAAATAAACACTGTCGATAGTACACAATATTCGGTCATTTCTTTGCGTAAACATAAATAATACGCTTGAAATCGATTCATTATATTAAATTTGGTAAATTTGGGTTAACTATTTATACAATCGTACGATGTACGCAAGATAGTCTCTCCGTCTCTATTTCTCTCCAAACTCAACCTGCAAGACGGTCTCTGTCTCTCTCCAAGCTCAACGCCTTACGCTATTCATTTATATCAAAGCAATAAAAATCATAATTGAAAATCACGTCTTTTCAATAATAGATCAAATTACGTTAATTATACACTTAAACCTTTTTTGTGCGGTAGATGCGTACCGCGAAAAATTGCACCAAAAGAAATCGCATAAAAAAGCTATGACTTACATAGAAAAAGTGAAGATGCGTTCCATGGAAAAAAACCGCATAACTTTAAAAAAGCTGTATAAAAATATTTATCCAAAATCGCATAAAAAAAGTTAATAAAAAAAACATGAATTTTGGCATAAATGTGGTCGCCAATCATCCCTCCTTTAGATTTGAACCCAAGATGATTGACTCTCTTAATCGCGAGACTACCTACACAAGTATGATAATGTACGCGTATTATAAAGGCGCAGCGTGTGACGCATTCGTTGCCATACTCAACGCCATCACCCAGGTCAAAGACGGCCATATCAAATAATAAGCTTGAATTTATACATTGTCATTGAAACTGAATAAAATTTGAATTAATTTAGTGTTTTATAATATTATATCTATTTAATGGCCAGGTGATGAAAATTGATAAAAGTGTATCATAATGTTTAATTAATTTATATGGTGTTTAATATGTGTGTAAGAAAATTTGTGAATGATGGATTGTGGCGATAAAAAAATGCTATCTCGAAAACATTTCTAAGTTCGGTGGTTGGATTGTCAGGTAAGCAGAAAAGAGTCGGCGTTGGAGTACCTGGCGGTTCTGACTAATTACTTAGGGGTCAGGTTAGTTCTGTCCGTAATAATGCTACGGCGCACGTTGGAAATTAATTATTTCCGGTTTAGCCGGCGGTGATTGATTGTCGAAATAATTGCAGCTTGGGGGCCAGTCGCTGATTGGTCGAGGCCGCTCCGCCGCCGCTGATTGGCTGCCTCGCCAGCGACATCTGTTCGTTATTATCCTAATGACTAATCAAAGGAGGACATTTTTAGGAACTCCTAATTATCTGCAGCTTGTTTAGGCTAATTATGACTCTTGCTCGGGACACATGTGCAAGCTCTACCCTTCGACATCAAACGGCTTTAATTTAATGAATCGCTTCTGGCGCCCATCCAATCAACTTAAAAAAAAAACACCACTCGAATCACATAACCCGAACCAGATTGCGTTTCATAATTTGAATAAATCATTAATATACTTCCCAAACTTAAAACAACACTGACAGTGTCATTGGGAATCAAGTTATTTAAATCCATTGGATTAAACATGTTCAGCGGCGAATCAAAACTGCTTCAGATATTTGAAAATGATTGCTCCCCTTAACTCTCTCAGTGCCGGGCGCTGATACATCGTCGTTATCAACACTTGCGAAAAGTGCCAACTTACTGCCAATTTACATACATATATATTAGGTTGTCCCATAAGTTTCTTTCGTAAATGAACACAGATCTAATCATAGCCATGGTTGAAGAAAACCTGCGATATACTGTTTGAGAAATAGCTAATAAGTTAGAAATTCCATAATCATCTAACAAAATTGGGCTACATCAATCGTTCAGATGTGTGGCTTCCTCATGAACTGAATGACTCAAATAAACTTCAGCGTATTTCAACATGCGATCTTCTTCTCCAACGACATAAAAGACAAACTTTTTTGAAGAGACTTGTCACTGGAGATAAAAGTCGGATACTCTATGCATAATATCAAACGTAAATGGTCTTGGACCAAGGGTACAGAAGCTTTAACTGTAGCTAAATCTGGCCTACATCCAAAAAGAGTTTTGCTATGCATTTGGTGGGACTGGAAGGGGGTAGTTTATTATGAGCTACTTCAGCAGGGTGAAACGATCAATTCAACAAAATATTGTTTCTAACTAGACAATCTAAAGGATGCAATGGCCAGAAAACGGTCAGAATTAGCAAACAGACGAGGCGTTGTTTTTCATCATGATAACGCCACGCCTCATGTGTCTTTGTTCGTCAGAAATAAATTATTATCATTTGACTGGGATGTTTTACCTCATCCTCCATACTCTCCGGACATTGCCCCTTCAGATTGTTATTTCTTTCATTGAAAAAATCTTTACGTGGTAAAAATTTTAATTCAAAAAATTATATAAAAATGTACCTTGATCAATATTTTGCCAACAAACCTGGGAAATTTTGGCAAGAAGGCATTATGAGGCTTCCGGAGAGTTGGAGAAAGGTAATAGAACAGGATGGGTCATATATTATTCAATAAATCTTGATGCAATACAAATTATTGTTTATATGAAAACGAAAGAAACTTATGGAACACCATAATATAATACATTATTTTTTATTAAAAAAAATCAATTATCGATTTTGGCTTCAAGCTAGCAAAATTCGCGATTTGGCAAATTGCAAATACTCTTCTGAATTACATTCTTCTATTCTTCTTTAATTATCTCCTCATCATTCAAACTTTAGAATCGCAATTTAACCACTAGATTACATCTTCTTCGTCGCATTCAGCAAATTTGTGCTATTAATTCCACAATGTCTTCTATATCTGATTCTACCGCATTACTAGAACTTGCTAGAGGTCTTTTCAAAAATTTGTTTCATGATTTTTTTCAAAGTGGACACATCTAAAGAATTCCAACTGTCTGCTGCGATATAGCAACAATCTTTTAAATTTACTTTCTTGTGGTAGCTGATTTTTTCATTATTTTTGTCTTCTAGTAATAATAGTTCTAGTAATCCCTGATCCATCGGTTGTATTACCGACGTGACATTTAGTGGATATTTTACCCTAAATATTTCAACGATCTGATTTAAACATTGTATAGTTTTCCCTCTATTATCTATGGGGTTTTTAATTTTTTTCACTTCTGGTTTGTTGGGTTAAACCGATCTCATCAGCATTGTATATAAAATCTTCGTCGAATACTTCTCCATAAATAGCTTCAATGTGTCAATGAATGTATTTGCTGAAGGTATATCAGCAGAAAGTTTTTCCCCATGAATTTCAAGCTCCCTGATACCATGTCGTCCTTTGAATTTTTCAAGCCAACCTGAATTTATATTGAAGGTGGGATCTCTATTTAAATTTGTATTGAAAAATATTGCTTTTCCACACAATAATGGATCAGATATTAACCGTCCAATTGATCGTCTTTATATGAATTCCATAATAATAATACACTCTTCAAGCTCTGTTATTTCCTGATTTTTTCATAACTTATCGCTCTGAGCTTCCATCTTTTAATATCAAACTATTAGTACATTTTATAGTATGCAATCCATTACGAACGTGATCAAAATGTGAACAAATTTGTAAAGATCTATTCGATTGCATTTACGTTTAAGCTTTCATATGGCGTACTTCGGAAGACAGGAATTGGTGAAGGTTCTTCCGGTTCGTCATTCTATATTGAATTGCACAAGTTCTAGATTGGCTCTAAACCACATGTTGGCAGATCATTATCTATATTTACGTAGGTTTCGAAGTCAATATCGTAATTAATTCTCGGCTGTTTCTACAGTTACATTCGACGTTATTTACTCCATTGAGATCCATTATAATCTATTGAACTGCTGTCATCATACTCCCTAAAATAGGCTACTTGTTTCACTAGTGACTCTGACAAGCTTTTTGTAATACTCAGTCATTGCATTTTTACTATATGTTGTTTTTAAATATTATTTGGGTATGTCAAATACATATTGTTTAAAAACATTAGAATATACACATTGGCCTCATTTAACACTAATATACAAAACGGTTTCGATTTAACACGGTCAATTAATTGTGATACATTTTTGTACAACGAGTTTTATATGACACGATTTCACACAACACAGATTTGTATTACACGATTATTTTTGTGGTAAATCAGATATTCTTTCATAAAGCTCAAATGTGCATAATGCTCATTTTATTTAGATATTACTATCGCAGGTAAACTTGAAACAAATTCGAAATAGTTATATACATGACTCGATATAGCGCTTGCAGAATTCGAAGCTCTCTCTCCTGACCCTTTGAAAGCTTCAGCCTTATTGATTACATGCTGCTCGATTTATTTCCGGCGCGGTTATCTCTTGTTTACGGTTATTGCTGAAACATACTACGCAGAGATAAGGATACTGGGGATGCGCTGATTGAATCGTCTCAGATATTCCGCTGAAATTTCTGCAAAATCCCCTTACACCAGATGAATCGAATTTGTCAATCGCCCAGAGGAGAATATCGTTCAAAATTTTCATCAATGAATTTAATATCGACGTCAAATGAAGTATTCCAACGTGTATAATAATTAGTTGCATTTAAGCATCCCCGGCGGAGTGGAGATGAATTTGTTTAATTATACGGAAATCATGTAGTTCAGAAGTTGTACAAGAAAGTTGGGGCAAATCGGGGTGGGGTTTTGGGCGGTTGGAATGCCGATAAATAGACTCAATCGTAATTCTCTGTATCGCAGTTTATCTCAGCCCCCTGGGAGCACCTGCAGCAACGTTATACCGCCCTAAAATTTATATTTTCTTCGATTATCGTCATAATTTAAGCCTTGGATGTCAATATTGTGCATTGATTCGTTTGATTGAGTGGCCTTTGATTGTTATCGTGTTCGTGCTAGCACTCGCACGATCCTGACATTGTTGTTTGTAATGGTAAACCGACACTAACAGCTGTCATCCATTTCCACTTAATAGTCGCCAGCCAAAGTTTGGAAGTATAAATCAATCAAGATGACGTGCTGGCGTCGAATTAGCGGCAGAAATAGTCGGGAGCCACGAACCCTGACCCCCTCGTCATCAAGACAAATAAGACGTTGACACGAGACCCAGGGAGGAGGGACAATCTTATTCCTTCTGAAGAATTTGTCGTTAAAACTTCCAATTTAAATCGATATTTATTTTGAATAGATATTCATGACGCTGATGACTGTCCGAGTTTCATTTTGGCATACTTTATACAATTTTATTTTCAATAAAAATTCAAATTTAAATACACCCAAAAGTCCTTTTTAGATGAACAGAATAAAATTATGTAAGTCTGACTGGTGCTTTTCCTAAAATAAAGATCAATATATCACGTTTATACTTCAAGAACATTTTTATTTTATAAAGGCCATCTTCGACAATCAGTGTTGTCCAAATTATGATCTGAGTAGGTACTCGTTTTTCTTGGTCATTGACTGCTACAAATTATTAAACATGTTTTTTGTAAATTCAAATATTTTAGCTCGCGATCATTAGCCATTTGGATTAAAATATGGAACAATAGAGCAAAAATTGAAATATTTTTTGCAAATGCAGTTCTTCGTAAAACTCATTCATATGAAAGGGTTACATCCATTTTGTCTATATCATATATTTGCCTCATCATACGCTCGATATTGAAGGCAACATGACCTCCGAATTTTATTTACGAGCACTCACCCAGCGGGCTATCTTGGTGATCGTATCAAAGGACATTTTGTGATCATCTCAATAGAAAGTGATAAACTCCTCGAGACGATCATTTTATTTTTACTGGAAAATGCTTTATGGAGTATATGAAGTTTAATCCTCCCATTGTTGACTGATAAACTGATACAAATTAGTATATTGTTATCAGCGATTTGATAGCCACAACTGAGTCAAATTTGTAGCACTTGGTCTGGCACACCCTATATATTAATCCTGGAATTCATGTCCCGTTGATCGACCTGCGATCCCATATGCCGATATTGTGCACATTGAAGACCTCTACAGCAGTTGCTTATGGATTCGGATGCCAACGATGAAGATGCTCCTATGTGTGTTTGTATCTATACAATGATACACGATGCAGAAATGATAATGTATGGTAAGCTTCCGTTATAGCAGCGTCGTAATTCGATACTAATACGATGTAACTTTCACCGCCTTCGATGAGATTGTTCGATTTCGCCTGGCTCAGACAATGGAACAAGACGACAGACACCTTTTGTTCTTTGTATGCAAATGATAATATAGCCTGGGATATATGATGGAGATAAAAAATACACCATTTACGAGTTCATTCCATTACCATAATACGTTATGGACCGTCAGAGGCTGGCGGTCTCTCTTCGCCCTCTCTTTCTGTTGCCATTGAATAATTCATTTCGTGGCACCCAGTTGCAGCTCTCACGTGCCTCCTAAGTGTATTGCACGTGGATCTTACTAACGGGAGCTCAGCCAACTTGTTACTCATCAACTCTACTCCAGAAAGGGGGTGTCCCACAGCACACCCGCCTCAAAAGAAAACCCTAAGTGAATTCAGCCCGAGCATCAACACAAATTCAATAACTCATCTTATTAGAAGAACCACGAAATAATGTCGTCGAATTCCTCAAAATATATCAACACCTTTCAATATCAACATTTTTTTGTTTTTGGCGAAATCTTTGTATTTACGTATTAAATCTTCGAATACTTTTGTTTCCAATGGCATTAAAAATCGTGTTTTTCTATTGCTTTTCACATCCATTTTTGTGCCGATTGAAAAACTGTACGATTTGATGTAATTTGATAAGATTAAAAAAAAATTTTTTTTTAAAAGTCTAACAATTATTTATATTATAAACTATTATGCATATATTGTTATATTTAAAACTAATTTCGAATCACTTTACGACCCTTCAGTTTACCAGACTTTTTGAACATGTTTCGATAAGCTTTAACATGAAGCGATGTACCGGTATGGTACTCTTCGACATTGAAAAGGCTTTTGACTCTGTCTGGCATTGTGGGCTGATCCACAAAATTATATCCTTTAATTTATTAAATGATCCAATCCTACCTATGCAAAATATCATTTTCGGAAATTCTAAACAGAACCACGTAAAATTCTCAGGACAATATTTTAGGATCCCATTTATTAAACATATTTTTATGATCTACCAATACCATCCTCATCAAATTTAATATTCTACTCTGGCGACATGTTATACTTCAGCAGTTCTTGGAGCAACAAGTTATTTGTTGGAAATCTCTGAGGGTCGTTTCATATAACGTTAAAGCAAGACAAGTTTACTTTTTAGATAGAAGAGGATACACGAGCGAGGAATGAAATTATATATTTTTTTTAAATTATGCTAATTAATTGCAGCCTTCGTATAACACGATTTTGATTTACACGATAGATGTTATAAAATTTGAAAAAATACGCTTTTTATAATAAAGCCATTAATTTGTCCCAAGAGCTTATATTGGTAATGCAAAGCGTTATTTCGTGTTGTGAATCGATGACAGAGAATGAGCGGTATTGGGTCGTAAATCAGTGATTGCCGTTAAAGTCTCCTTATTTTAATGTTCTAGCTGGAACTTGTTTTGCGTCTATCTTTAAACATAAACCTTCTTAATTGATATTCACTCTTGCCGACGTCTGATTGGTCCTCTTCTGACTATGATCTATATTAGAAAATTTTATGATCTTTCGTCCTTTTTGTCCTGACCCTTGTCTGATTCTTTTTTATAGTCGTTCAATAGCAATCTATTGAAAATATCATCAATTTGATATTTAATGATCCGTCGAATTAAATATTGCTCATTTAAAATTATCATAAATTTGTCAGTATTCATAATATTTTTAACAATTATGTTAGGTTGAGTCATAAATAATTGCCGATTTTTTTTTCAAACGTTTATTTAGCTTGATACTGCATTGATTGTTTCATTTCGATTTATAATCTCGTAGTGGATTATGTCTCGACGATCTCATCATACATATATTTTTCGCCATGAATATTGGCTTTAGGATCTAGTAAAGGTAGTTGATCTTTATCAAGCCACTGTCTCAGTTTTTTGCCGCGAGAGAAATCTTGTCGCAATAGACGTGCGATGCCATACTCCCAATTTGCTAACCTTTCCCAATTTTTCCAAGTGCCGGCAAATAGTTGATTGTGACTTATTTAGCTTCCCTGACAATTCCCTTGTTGATTGACATGGATTTTGCTCCAATAACACTTTTAAAATGCCTTCATAAAAGTCGGAATGTTGCATATTTTAAGCCGTAGCCATAGCTTTGTTTAAACTCCCAAAACATTATATGACGAAAATGCACTTTTTGATTTATTTTACGGGTAAAAATATTACCATAACATAAGATGTGACACGGTTAACTATTGTTGAAAGAATGATAAGGTTAACACCTATCTAACGATACCCTATACCCAACAATACAGATTACTCGTCAAAGATAAAACCGATTAATTATAACGGCTTCTTTTCGCCGGCAACTATTTATGACTCAACTTAATACAAGCGCTGTGACTTCAGCAATCATGACCTGTGTAAGTACTTAATTTTTTATGGCCACTCCCTGCTCCATATTATCTGTAGACTTCCACTTCAATCAAATACTATTGTTTTGATTGTTGATGAGCTAATTAATCACATTTGCTTTCTCATCCGAATATTTATTGTTTCAGATAAATCTATTTGCGTGCTTGTGTATCAGTATTTTTGGCCTTTAGATCTATACACTGATTTGGGCTTCCAAATGCATTCTAACCCTTAAAGGAGTACTATCCCAGGGCCTGGGATCCCCCCCCCCCACTATTCAGAAAGAGCTCTCTTATACATTGAGCTCGGAAACAGACAGAGACAGAAAGAGGACGTAGCGCAGTTCGGGAGACAGAGACGGAGAGCTTCGCCGCATACCCAAACCGACCGTTAACCCAAATTTATCGAATATTGTATGCTATCAACAGTGCTTATTTACAATTGACTCTGCCTCGAATTGAAGATTGTCTTACGCTACTGAAGATTGTCTTACGTATCTATTAACTAACAATTTCTATTAAAATATGGAAGAAAGGTAATGCATAAAATCAACTGCACATCGAATATATGCATTTAATGCACATTGTAATTTAGCGTCTATATATCGCCGCGCTCACAGCACCATATCGATGCATCGCACTCAAGCGGTTAAATATGGTGAAACGTATATAACATAATATACATTTCATTGCTCGACGTAAATATAGGACACGGAGGTCATAGCGCAAGTTATTATTACCTTGTGAGAAATTATTGACATTTCATGAAAAAAGGACATTACTTTATGGTACGTGAGGTTACTTTTCGATACGTGAATATTATTTTGACGCCCATCATGGCGGCAATTGATTTTCGCAACGGACGATGCTAATAGCTCGATTCTCTGCATTTAAATGGCATTTTTTCGACGGATCGCGATGGGTGCCGGGCCGTCTGATTACCCAAGTCGTGATTGGGCATTTAATGGTCGCGATCGTGAAAGTTTCCGACGAAGATCAAGGAAGCGATCGGCCCTGACCTATTAACAAGCTACCCGGCATTTGTCGCGATCCGATCAGAAAAACACGAAAAGCCCATTTGCCGGATACCCGACCCGTGACACCAACCCTGACCTCCTGGTCGAAAAACTCGTGACCGAACACCACTAGCCCATTTAAACGAGCGACTAGCCGTCGGGAACTCCGACATATGGAGGCTCTTCCCACGCGATCCATGGTTCTGTTTTTGAGCCCAAAACCTTGTGCGCATGAAATATTAATGTAATTATAGGCTCGTAATTGGCCACGGCGAAATAGTCAGAGTTGATGTGGTGCTTTTTTTTCTGAAAATGTTCTCCGGTTAATGTGTTTTTTAACAACTAATTATCGTTGTTTATCAAACCTGTTCCGTTCTGTAGTGACGCCCTCGTACATAATGTTTGGAGCATTCCTCGAGACATCGCATACAACTCTAACAATATCAAATAGCTTGTATTAGTGCCTTGTAAACATCCATTGTTACAAATGGTCACCCTGCCTTGCGTATAATTGAGACTTTACATTAATTGCTGAATAAATTTATTTGATTGCCAAGTTGAATTATACGAGCTGTATCACATACCGTTTTGGATAAAATTGAATTTGAAAACGCGAATTGGGCCCACTTCAAAAGCATTGCCATTAAAATAATTAGTTTTGTACTATAACATGTGGCTGCTGTTGCACTCATGTTTTCTTCTTATCAATCTTTTAGCCACAGGGGATTTTAGAGACATAAGAAATTGCGTTAAAAGTTATTTGACTTATGATACAAAATCATGCGTGTGCTCTTCTCCCTCTTCCCGCCCCGAAGCCCCGCTTCACTTCACCAGATCAATATGCGCCAACATGGTGCATCCGTTAAACGTCTCGCAAAACAAATTTCGCCCACAAATAATACTTGTGCTGATGTAAAAACCTTCTTGGATACACGCTAAATAATTCACAAAAGTTTTATCGCAATCGGATGAACGGTATGGAAGCGCATTAAATATGGACAAACAAACATTGAGTTTTATATATGAGATTATGCCTATGTTACTCGCACAATTCTTAGCAATAAATGCATGAAGTTTTATAGCAATCTGATGAACGGCATGGCAGCGCATTACATACGAACAAAGATAAATTTTTATATATTGGATGATTCCTCCCCATGATGTAAATTTTCTTTCCTTTGAAAAAAAATGTTTAAAATGTTTGATACATAAAAGTAAAATGGGTACACAAAAGCCCACTCTAACTATATCCACATCATAGGGCTATTATTCCATTAGGTGAAACTTACCAACATGCATGGGATCAATAGCTATTCAACAGATTTCAGCTTACGTTAATATGCAATGTTGCATCCTGGTTGATCTATTATTTCCTTGCTGTACGCTGAGAGCTAATTGGAGCTGACTGGAAGTGCATTTATAGAAATTTGCAGTGTATAAAATGCAAGGTACAAAATCGATGCACTGCTAAACGATCGACGCCACTTGCTAAAGCGCATTTTATTAAAATGATTGCTTTGTTGTCTGATGGAAAGTTGCTCCGTTGGCGTGCATTCTATGGACGACGGATAACCGGAGGAACTGTTATTGCAGATTAGCTGAAAGAGGATCGTTGGAAGCACGAGTGGAAGTTTCCTCGTTATTAACTCAGCATCCACAAGACTGTGATTACAAGGGCAATAGATTGGGCCGGTATAGGTTGCTGTGAGTAATCGCACACCGTCTGCCCATGCCCAATCACGACTTTAATTACTTACCCTCGTTATTTGATCAATCAACTGATAGTTAGGTGGACCCTTTACTTATCCTCTCTGCCAAGAGCCCTTTGAGACCGACCAAACCGCTGCCGACTGCGCCGTATTTACGCGAAAATCTAATAAGCACAATCGCAATTTGAACCTTCACCTTGCATAGCCATCATATTCCAGATAAGCTCCGCTCCCCGGTTTACTATCTGCGATAACTGACAACAATAATTGCCATTCATATGCGGTGGGGAGCCAAATCTGCTACGATACAAACATATCCCAAATTTGCTTCTTTTTGCATCATATCGGATATACAAGCTAGTTCAAATAACATATGCACGAAAAATCTTAATATATACATACATAAAATTGCAGAAATTCATTAAAATCACTCGTTTTCATCCACTACGATGATAGATTGATGAAGATCATTTTATAGACAATCGTTGTTAAGGGTTGTGAATTCGCAAAATCAATTATATGAATATTTAGTAGGGTACAATAACATCCATTCATAAATTATGTGACAATTATTATTAGAGATGGCTCAGTATTTATTTATTCATCGCCATAAAATCCGAATAAACTTAAACCGAATATCAGAATTATTAATACTATGGGTATCCCAAATTTATTCCAATTCAATCTGATATTTTTGAACAATAAAACAAGTATTGAAAGTTCAAATTCCTTTCAAATATTTATAAATGCTGATTTCTTAATCGGGGCTAAAAGTTTTATCCAGTGTCGAGGATTGGAAAAAAGAAATATCGAATATTTTCCAAAATCGATACATTGTGCGTAGGGAATCCAATCCTGGGATCCCGGACAGTTTTAAGTGTTCATGAATCCCGGGATTAGTAAACGTAAACCCGAAATATTCGGGATTGAAATTTTTATTTAACAGAAATCGTACCCCTCACCAGCATGTTGAAGGCTTCTAAATCGAAACAATCTCGCCAAAATCTGGACGCTTATATATGTTTTTCAAATTGTTATATTAACCTTTCCCTACCGGTGATGTATTTACTACACCTCTACTCTAATAATGGGAATATTGATATGAAATATAATAGCTACGGGGTTCAGAATTTTTGTGTTCCTCCGTAATATAATTATGAATCACATCAAAGTATTATAGTATATAACTATTTATCTGCAGCAACGGAAATAAATAATTTGTCGGAAAATCTGGAATTTTGGGAGTTTTAGTCCGTGTCTAAGCAAAAAGGAATTTTATCAATCACATTGATGGTGTTATACGAAAATGGGGGCTCACGCGGTCATCAACTCGAACTAGTATTAAAATATCTGATAATGATACCTTCAACGAGTGTGGAGGTATCGTCTTGATGCCTGGCTTCCAAAATCAGATCCAGACTAAACGATGAAACACTCGATCAAGTTATTTTTTATATTAAATAAATGGACTTATTAGTAATTTTTGATCAATCCTGGAAACGAAATTTTGGCTCGGGATTGGATTCCCTAATTGTGCGGCCTTTAAACGATTGGGACTGGAGTGTGTGGAAAATAATTACTTCATGACCTGTTATCATGTTTTATCACTCGCTGATTCAAATATGAGCATACAAACGGGGCTTCTTATGTAAACAATTCAAGTCATAATGGGTCCGAAAATTCAGGAAGAATTTTTGAATATGAAGTGTTTGCATTTGGTAAATGCCTATGGTCAAATAAAAAATGACGTTATTGCTATAATATATAAAGCAGACGAATCATTAAGGATTTATTAGCCAAATAAATGCCACATAATAGCATTTTTAGACATGACCAAGTGTTAATAATGTGCTTGATCCTGAACTTTATAAAGGTAATATTTCACTGTACCAACAAATGTCGGATCGACAAGTGTACTTTAAAATACTTGATAAATCTGGAATGTAATATAAGAAAATGGTTTTTCGAATTTGTTCTGCTATCTTATAATAATTGATTATTTGATGCCTAACTTGTCATACTTTCTACTTTTTTTCTGTTTTTATCTCATATATTATCCAAACCCTTTTTTAAACTCAATGTGCAATACAGGCTTAACAGCTTTATTATATGTACCGAAATTTTGTTCATATTTTGCATGAACAGTGATCTGACGTTAAATGAAACACAGTGTTATATAACTGACTACTTTTGATGTTGTCAAAGCGTCAATTGACGAATTGAAGCCTCCGACGATATAATTTTGCCAGACAAAAAATGTTGAAGGAAGCTCATCATTTCGAAAATTATAGGGATTGTCACTAACAAATTTAGAATAGTGAGATGAAATTACCACAGTACATGTTTGTACTTTGTTAGAAATTATACATTCGTAAAAATGTTGTTAAATGTAAAAGCTTATCAAGTGGTATCATGCCAATTTTCTGTATTTTTTAAAATTGAAATCCCATAACAGAAATCATACATTCACAAGACAGGTTGATAAATTCGTATAATATCAAAATTTTACCATTAAAAAATCGAAAATGTGTCGAAAACTGCCGCTGCACATACGATATCATGGCTCCTACATTACACCACCCCATTGTATGATATAAAAGGAAGGTTTTGTTTTTTAAACAAACATCCCCCCAATAACCCACCGGCCAGCGCCATAGAGGTGGTGATTTTAAAATCAATTCAAAGGCGACCCTATTTTTTTCATCTTAATTAATTAAGCTGTCACGAAAATTTCGCTTTGAAATATTTCGGGTTGCTCCCCGATAAGCCATTATTTTTTTTAAAACGTCGTGTTTGCGTATCAGGAACACTCGTTTTCGTTGTGTGTCTATCGAACAATTAAGCGTTTTTCACGTGTACTGCCTGCACACCACCTTCGCAAGGGACGGACTTGGCCCCGCGCCCCTTTGCGACCCCCTCGTCCGCCCAACCGCCCACCTTTGTTCCGATGAATTACACACTACAGGGTCCCAAAATTGTTTCACATGGCTCGTAACGTGCAATCGTATGTCTTTTTAATGAAAGTTGATTGATCATCTGTTTATGTAGTTCTCTTCAATTTCAGACAGGCTTTTTGTCGCTTGGGCTGTTGTAAATTAAAAGTTATTTTTATGTAAGGATCATTTAAAAAATTTATCGCGTCATGAAGCTGTTAAAAATATGTTTTCTTTTTTAAATTATTAATGATTTGGAACTTTTTACTACTGAGATCCCTAACGGGTCACCAAGGTGATCGTGTCTAATTAGCGCATTCTCTTTTCAAGCCATCTTGATTACAGATTTACATGGAAACAGGACATTTTTATGGAGGTACTAGCTGGTACCCAGCGCGTTGCTGCTACAGAAGTATTCCAAAAATATCGTTTGAAAATTGAAAGAGTTATCTTGTTTAAAGAGTTATTGATTTTTATATATAAGATCTACTTTAAGTTAAGTGTACTATCCTTATATTATTTGAGAAAGTGCAAACAATAAGTTGGCAAAGTTTTATCGCAATCGAATAAACGGTATGGTAGCACATTAAATACGGACAAACAAACATTGCTTTTTTATACATTAGACTATGCCTATGCTACTCGCGAAATCTTTAGCAATAAGTAGACGAAGTTTTATCGAAATCCGATTAACGGTATGGCAGCGCATTTCACATGAACAAAACCCAATTCATTTTTATATATTAGATGTTGTTGTCTTCCACATACAGTATAATTAGGATTAGATTATTGAAATGGGTGATTTTTTTTATAGATAGAACGAGTTCTATAAGTAAGTTGCTTAATTACCATTATTTTTAAATTCCAAAATTGAAAACATGATTGAACTGGTTAACTTTACCATGATGTATTTACTACAAGTTGACTCTAATAATGGGAATATCGATATGAAATATAATAGATACGGGGTTCAGAATTTCATATGGTGTACCAAATACATATCATAGTAGCGCGTGGGTGTTTTTTTAGCACGATAAGGGAAAGGTTAAAAAAAATCATAAATAACCAAGTATTGTGATGTCAGATTATGTTTTTTGCTTGAAATCAATTTGCTTGGTGCATCGTGATGGATCTAATTATTTTTGTAATAACGAGGAACGATAGAGATTCCTAGAATATCCCGTTTTATAATATCAACGCGTGTGTATAAGAAGTTTGAGTTGGATGGCGCTCACAGTAGTGGGAGTGTCAGTTGCGCTGTAATGTTCAGAGTAAATATTAATTTTGCTAACCGATACTTTATAATTATGATTCATATTGATCATGCGCAGTGCTCGGATCTTATTAATGCATTGATCGAATATTAACAAAACATACCGAGGAGCAATTTCTTATGAGCTTTCAATTTAAATGCCAAATTAATCAACCTACATGATAATCTAAATCCATAAATGGTAGATATTATCCAATTATGAATATTCTCCACTTTGTAGGTCTAAACTTCTACCTCGCATAGTTGGCAAAGTAAACTTTACCATTTGTCGTCGATTATACACGAGATAGAAGTGTTGCAAGACAAAGTATCCATACATTCATATAACACGTTCATTCACAATTTCCAAACCCACCCACACACCTACACACCCACTTCGCATTCAATTACTCCCTCAATTATCTCGATGTTCACTCCAGTTTATTGTTTCTTCTTAGTGGATCAAGTAAGTAATCATATGTACTGTTTCGTCTGTAAATGAAACACTATACGGAACTCGGTTCGAAACGAATGTACTCTCGGGTATCTTTTATATGATCCATGAATATTTAATTTTGCTAAACACCTCTTCGTTTATTTGCTACAACACCGAAACTAGAGCTTAAAATTCGTCTCAAAGATCATCCCACATATTTCATTCAGGCTCGGATGCTTAGGATCCTCGATATTTCCATTATAATAATATAGTATGCAATCTTTTGGATGTCGCTTCGTTTAGTGCCTTGTTTTTGTTTGATCTTTGTTCGTCGCAACTAATTATAATTTAATGCTTTTTTAATA
Organism: Stenopsyche tienmushanensis; assembly: GCA_008973525.1. Lineage (NCBI taxonomy): Eukaryota > Metazoa > Arthropoda > Insecta > Trichoptera > Stenopsychidae > Stenopsyche > Stenopsyche tienmushanensis. The sequence continues at coordinate 372,024 of WACJ01000100.1, forward strand.
GCGTTTGTATCGCCGATTAATGGGAACTCTAATCGATCATATATTGGCTAATGAAGCGATGGGAAATAAGCATACGTGTCTGCTCATTTAATAAATGCCGCTTGTTAGGTTTTCCCGATACTGGAATTAATGTGAGAAATTCTCATCAATCTTTTAGGTCACGAATTTCGATATTCTTAACGCCTGCAGCATCCAAATAGATCGACGGACAAAGAAGATGTGTATCTGCTTTTTATTCTCTTATTGCGAACGGATATCCTTTGAGCGTATATGAAATTCTTCTATAGTTCGGGAATATACGATGCCGTATTTTATTGATGAAGACGAGGTCCGACTTTGGATACAAGAGAATACGCCGGATGAATCATGTGATATTTTGGCGGAGACGTGATGTTTTTTAATTTATTTTTTTGCCAGTTCGATCATCTTCTTTGGGTATCAAAAACAGATGTGTGATTTAACCCTCTGAATGCAAAGCAACGATATGAGATCTACGCGCTGCCTACCGCGCTACCGAGGCGTTAAAGCAACGATATATCGTCGATTGTGTAACAAATCATTTTATTTCATTTTTCGAAAGTATATGTCTCTAAGAATGTCGTTCTAGTTTTGGTGAAGAAATTCTGATTATTTCAATGATTTACAGCTAATTTGCGCCCCAACTACTCTAAGACCGCTGCAGTCGCAGGCTTGCTCTATACCCAGCTTTTGTTTGCAAGCCAGAGGTTCTTGTTAAGGACCTTTCTTATTTTTACTCTACTAAGGGACGAATTTAGGTTTAAAAAAAAAATTGACACAGAAAGGCGAATAAGCAAGTAGAAAGTAAGGGCATAAAAAAGAACTCTGTTCGAAGTGCTTCGAAGACCTAACACCTAACCAATAAATTGATTAAAAAAAATATTATTAAGTCTTAGCTATCCGCCGACATTCAGACTTTTTTTTATGCGATTTCAAAGTTATGCGATTTCTTTAAAGCAATTTTTTAAAATTAATTTCATAAAGAGTACGTATCGAGATATTTTGGATAAAATAGGAAATAAATAATCAACACTAACCGAAAATTGGCAAAAAAAATTATAATTTGGTACTGTGTAAATTATATTACATCTGCTATCATTGAATTACGACTACGCCTTTATTATGCTTTAGATTTTTGAAAAAATTGATATGGTTTTTTTGCACTTTTCCAATGTTTCGACTTTTAAAAATTATTTCTTCAAAGGAATTTCCAAAATTCCAACTAATTACGGAGTTATGCTTATTTTAGTGACGCAAAAATAATTAATTTAAAAAAAAAATCAAACTGAAAAAATAAGGCCAAAAAATGTTTTTAAAAAAAGTTTTAATTAATTAATTTACTTCAAACTGGGTACGAATCTTTTCTATACAACCCTCTATTATTACCACCAGATTTATATTAAAAAAAAATGTTTTTAACTTTTTAAAAAAAATTAAAACCGTGGCAAAAAATGACTAGACTGAATTTTCTTTTAAACAGTCGCCATTTTGTGATTTATTTTTTTTTTGTTAGTCTTCTACGCATCTTCACTTTTTCTATGTAAGTCATAGCTTTTTTTGTGCGATTTTCCGTGGAACGCATCTACCGCACAATAAAAGGTTTAAGTGTATGTATTGCTATGGCAATTCGCAAAATCAGGTCAAAATATTTTTTATATCTTATACATTAAAAAAATCTCCCAAAAACTTCGTTTTTTTACAAACTTTTTTCAAACCAGCGACATTTTTTTACGTTTAAACAAAAAAATATTAATTGGACCTTATATAATAGCATAATTTTGATGTTTTAAAAATAATATAATATATATATTTTTTAATTACGAAAATTAATGCATATTCCCTTTTAAAACTATCATGCAGCATCAAAATTCATCAGACATTTTAAATAACCTGAAAAAATATACTGATTGTGACTTTTTTATGCGTATTCGCATAAAAAAAGCTTTGTTCTCTATAAAAAAAAATGATGAATTGGTTCCATTATTTTTAAAAACCGCATAACTTCAAAATCGCATAAAAATAGACCCAAGTGTATATCATTTATTAAACGAAATGATACTTATTGGCTGATTTAGCAGTCTCAACATGTTGTACATTATACTAGGAAATTAATTAAAATCTCAGTCTGGATACATAGCAAATATATAAGAAGAGATAACCTACACAAAATATATAATAGTGATTAAATATTGCAAGCTGGAATTTGGTTATATTGATTTAACAGGACAATACAATTGAATGGTAAAGGTCATATATTATATCTACACCAAAATCATTTCAGTTCTGGTTTTTGTTCCGGAAAAATAACGGTTTTCGGTTCAATTTCGGTTCGAAGCCCCGCTTTTTATAAATCATCACAGTTTCACGAACTATATCACAGATGCAATTCTTATACCGTGAACACGTTCTCAATTGATAGTCATCAATCGTTAATTGGGTAGAATTGCCCGTATGAAGGAATGCAACCCCCAGTGATATTCCTATTCATCGGCTATGATTTTCACCTGTCTGCAGAGTTGTAAGTCCCCAGGGCTCACATAGTTTATGAAATGGTTGAAAGCTGCGATATTATGCGAATCTGATTCTGTTTGTAATTTAATTAGGCGAACTGCTGGCCTCACATAGTTTGCCTCGCCCGACGATTGTCTTTGACTAACCACTTAAGTGAGCGCTTCTCAAACTTTGGCACGAGGACCGATACTAATCCGCAACGAATTCCTACGCCAATGACCACGAAATACAATTATTCTGCTGAATGTCCTATGAATATGAACAAAATCGTCTTTAATGCATTGTCCACGCATATTGTGAAATGTTATCCATGAATTATCAATATAATTATTCTTTTTCATCGGCGATGGTATATGCGCCATCCCGTTGTGGAATTTGCTTGCAATTATACGTGTTATTCGAATATCGTCTTACATCGAATATCCGAATAATATAGAAACGTGTCTGAATCAGTTACACCGTATAATTGAATTGTATTGAGTGAGAGGAATTGGCCGAACTGATTCCAGCATTGCTACTTTGAATATCCAGTACCTCTCAGACATGCAGCAACCAATGAACATATTACGTGATTCGATACAATGGAACCATTATTTCTGCAAATTAATTAACAACATGTGTAATTACGAACTGCTCGTTTTAATTACAAAATTAAACTTGTGCCCCAATCGATGAGGGTGTCACTGCTCGGAAGGCAAATGTGACGTCGAACAGACGATGGATCGCATTTACATTCTAAGGTTACTTGAGAAACAAGCATGGACCAATTATTTGCGAGCATATCAAATAAATAACTGCATTTATATGAATTGAAAAAAATTGCAAATTTATCCTGTTTGCGTCCAGGAAACGCAAAAAGTATAAAAAATACTTGAATATAGTACGGTCGCCTATTTGTGAGCTAATTCCAGAGATTCAGAAAAAGCATTCTTACTCGTTGAGCTCAGAGATGGAGAATGTCTTGCACGTTGAGTTTAAAGAGAAACAAAGATGGAGAGGTTATCTTGCGTACATCGTACGATTATATAGATCGTTAACCCAAATTTATCGACCAATATTGATGTGTGAATGATATAATGAATCGATTTCAAGTGTATTGTTTGTGTTTACTTGAAGAAATTACCGAATATTGTGTGCTCTCGACAGTGTTTATTTATTATGTACAAGCTTCATACACGCTGCGACGGTCCTGACAGATAAGTCGATTTGTATGATAAGTGGCGGACAAGCAAATGTAGCATCTCAGATATTGATGATTTAAAATCAGCTCACTAGGTCCCAGATCGGCTACGTTTTTAAACTTGTATACCTTGTATTAAACCTTTCGAGAAGTACAATCGCGTATTTGCGATCGAATTCCAGTGATTCAGAAAGAGCATCATTGCACCTTGATTTCCTTGAGAGACAGAAACAGAGAAAGTGTCTTGCGTACATCGTACGATTGTTTAGATCGATAACCCAAATTTATCAACTAATAATAATAACATGATAAACAGTGTTTATGTATTTGTATACAAACTTTATACAAGCTGCGCGATCTTTAGATCTGAAATTCAGATTTAATTTGAATATATTTTTCTAGTTCATCTTTCAAGGTCGTGTTCCAATTAACGTTTATCTTTGGGTTTGAACATTCCAGATCTGACCGCTATTTTATAGATTTACTCATTAAGTTAAATGAGTACTTCCTCCATATAAATCCTCAAATTTAAATCTTCTCAAGCGATTTAATTTTAATATTAATAATTATTATTGTATTTTACATTAAAAAAAAGTCACAAAAAGTGAAACTCCAAGTAGTTAGTTGAGTGGAAAGAGAAAGAGAATCGCCCATAGTCTCTCCGTTTCCATCGCATACATCGTCTACTGTGTCTATACGTGGCATAAAACAATGACTAGATAATGCGCCTTGCCCATTTTATTATATATTACACAAACACATCTTTTAGCTAACAGTTTTCGTTGATAAATAGGTAAAAAACAATATATAAAAGCAATTTTTCCTGGGGGATAAATTTCTAATTTTTTTATTTTTTTTTTCAGGTGAGTGTCAATCTTCAAATCTGATTTGGTATACAGCCAGAAAAAATTATGTAAGTCATTAAAAAAATATTTTCGCTAGTACATATAATTTGCACCCTCAATCGTTCAGTTATTGTGTATCGATGTTAATTTCGTGGATTTACGATGTAAATCCTTAACAGAACGTCTACTATGCCATCATGTAGCGCAATTACTTCTTCAAACAATTAAATTGGATGACGGTCACTTTTTTAAATGCGTCAACATCATAAATTAGGTATAATACGTTCGAATCAAAGTCATTATGCTCGAATACTTTGAATTGTTGTCCGGCAGTCTCTCGTCTAGGACCCCTTCTATGTTGTAACATCCTTCATTAACAACATTCCTCGCAACCGATGTGCGGCGGCGATTTGATCAAAGCTTTCTCGAGAAGGCCCACAATAATCCTGGACAAAAAGCGATCTGTGAAATCTATTATGGGTATATCCTGTCATTTATTATCAATTTATAACGTTAGTCACATGCGCGGCGGGATCGGTGAAAATTTTCACGCCCGCACCTTCAAGGGATCATCTTGGGTGAATTATCAAATTCTGGACGTTGACAGCATCTCGCCCGGGATATACAATTGCATTTTGCAAATCATGTCGATTATATGATACGATCTGTATTATTTCAGATTGGAATGGTTTACTCTTTGGTTTTTTGTTGTTAATGCGGGTTTCCTTCAAGAGATGGCGCATAGAGCCGTTATTGCGCTATTTGGATCAGTACTGGTTGATGAAGGTTCTCACATACTGGCAGGTGGCTATAGCATGCAAAGCATTCCGCCGTCTGAGACATTCCTCCTCAGGCTGACCAAGGGGCCGTCGAGGCTGCGGGCGAGGGGCCAGAGGGTACACTGGGAACTGAACCCATGACCCTACCTGGCTTGACCTTCACCACCCTACCACCATGCTCTGCTATTTCCGTTACATACAATGCATTTTTTCTTCTTAAAATATGAACACTAAGACAATGACTGCTTGCATGATGAATTATACCCTGGGTCACAAAAAACACCAAGAAATAATTCCTTTGTGGGACATACAACCTTAAGTTATATGATAATGATAAAACTTCCTTAATGCATTTAAACCTATACTAATCTTAATATTTAAAGCTCCCATCATTTGAATGACATATATTAGGTTATCCCGAAAGAAATCCATTATTTAATTTTTTCAACTTAAAACATTATTTATTCAATTTTTTTCCGGTCCTCATTTATTTAAATTGTTTATGTAGCGTGGGCGATTTAACATCCCCATGCCATAGCGCTGTTAGTCTGAGCAGATTAAATTCTCCAGATTCACAGCGACATCTTCCGTCTCTCTTCAGGTGCATTGAGTTATTTTAACAGCGCCATCTCTTGTGACCCTACGGAGATATTGTCCCTGCATACCGATCTATCGCTTTTTGCGCGTGCATCGTTGCCGGTTGGGTGGTGACGCCCAAAAGGCGGGAATCGGGAGAGTCGTCGGTTAGCCTTGGCTGCGGGAGGACGTCCTTCCCGCAGCCAGATATCTCTCTCGTATTGAATGTAAAGTTATCTAGAGTAGAGAGTCTTTCTATTCGACGCCCGTTTATTCCCATCCATTCGTACAGCAACATCACAGCCGGATAGAAGAACGAACCCGTTCCCCAGAGATGTTCCCTGCATACACAAACTGAACAAATGAGCGCATGCGAAAATAATGGATTTTTTTCGGGTCTTTCTATATTTTCTTTCTATACATACAAAATATTATTATCTATCAAATTCATGCAAAGTTCAGTATTCATGCAAAACACTAATATGTATTGAATATTGTCGGTACAATGTTTCGAATATTAAATACCGCTACAATTTTAATCAGCGTCATAATTAAATTTGCATTCTATGTGTTAATAAGCGAGCGAGCACCCGGACAATGAGAGGTTGATTTGAATACAACTGGACTAAATTGATGTCATTACAAGGTTCACACATTTAACAACACTAATTGTGAAATTTTAAAACAACACCATTTTCAACAATTTAAATACATATAGTTTTCGTTCACAATTTGACCCGAATGAATACGAGTGCTACGGTTCAATTTTACATACACATACATATATATTAGGTTGTCCCATAAGTTTCTTTCGCAAATGAACCCAAGATCTAATCATAGCCATGGTTGAAGAAAACCCGCGATATACGATTCGCGAAATAGCTAACAATTTAGAAATTCCAAGAACATCCGTCCATAATCATCTGACAAAATTAGGCTACATCAATTGTTCAGATGTGTGGCTTCCTCATGAACTGACTGAGCGTATTTCAACATGCGATCTTCTTCTCCAACGACATAATAGCCAACATTTTTTGAAGAGACTTGTCACTGGAGATGAAAGTCGGATACTCTATGAGAATATCCAACGTAAACGGTCTTGGACAAAGGGTACAGAAGCTTTAACTGTAGCTAAACCTGGCCTACATCCCAAAAAAAGTTTTGCTATGCATTTGGTGGGACTGGAAGGAGGCTAGTTTATTATGAGCTACTTCAGCAAGGTGAAACGATCAATTCAACAAAATATTGTTTCCAACTAGACAATCTAAAGGATGCGATTGCCAGAAAACGGCCAGAATTAGCGAACAGACGAGGAGTTATTTTTCATCATGATAACGCCAGACCTCATGTGTCTTTGCTCGTCAGAAATAAATTATTATCATTTGACTGGGATGTTTTAGCTCATCCTCCATAGTCTCCAGATATTGCCCCTTTAGATTATTATTTATTTATTTCATTGAAAATTTGTTTACGTGGTAAAAATTTAATTCAAAAAATGATATAAAAATGTACCTTGATCAATATTTTGCCAACAAAGAAGGCATTATGAGGCTTTCAGAAAGATGGAGAAAGGTAATAAAATAGAATGGATCATATATTATTCAATAAATTTTGATGTAATACAAATTATTGTTTATTTTTTTCTTAATATGAAAACGAAAGAAACTTATGGGACACCCTGATATAAATTCAATTTAATCCTAATCAAATGTAATGATATGAACGCCATTTGTAGAAAGAAAGAACTGGATTTCATGTACTTCATCTTCAGGCATTTTCAGTAAAAACAACACGGTGATTTCAAGAAGTTTTCAAGCTTTTGATGAAACTAGTCAGTCTTCCTATGAAAAAAATCATCCACTGTTGATAATTTAATAATTTAATTAGTGGAATAAATTCGAACTTTAAAATTATAAAACGGGCTTTGGATTCGCGTAGACAACGTCAGCACTCCAGAATCGGTCTGTTCAAAGCGTTTTGAAACAAGTACACCTGTACCTGCATTTGACCGAAGGTTCACGCTGCAAATTATTGTAGGCGGTTCACTTCCATCGATATTACCCCTTTCTCACAGCCCACCACCGAATGTACTTTATTTTATTATTGCTAATAATACACGAATTATTTGTTATTTATCATCGAGGTAACTTTGTTAAGCCGGGCCATAAATTGAACAGCCAACTCCCGACGTCCGGGGAGTTTTCCGATTTTCGAAAAATTTTCATCCATTCCGAACATATTTTATTTGGCTACCTAATTTTGAATGAAAGCAAACATTCGAATAAAGCAAGCAAAGCCTCAAAGTACACGCCAAAATAGAAACCGTGTTTTTCATTCAATAACCATCTCATAATCAATTTATGAGATTTTCCGTCCTGTCCGCTGGGTAAAAAACTTTTTTGAACTGAAGCGAACCGAACCACAACATACGCTTCCCTGCCCTTTTTTCATTAATATTTTTAATTGTTTTACATTTGATATAAAAACTGAACAATTGAAACTTCCTCGTCCGACCCAGGCCAGGCCAGTCAAGCGCAAGACAGCGAAACTACGTAGCTCTTGGCTGCAAACATTCGTTTTTATTTTTTTCCGTTCAATTCTAATACACATTTGTACATGTCAAAAGTGCTTTAATAAACTCCACGATTAACTAAATGCAAACAAAAAATAAAAATATACAGAAACCCTATATAAGCTCGATTGTTAGGCTGTTACAAATGAAAATTCAGTTGATCATCGCTTTGATATCAAATTTTGGTATATTAATTTAGTTCTTGATTACAAAATTCAGAATGCGGATTTTTTTTATCCCTTCAAAGAGGTAAGACATAATGTTGTGTTCGAATTCCAATGACTCATAAAGAGCATTCTTATACTTTGAGCTCGAAAACAGACAGAGACGGAGAGTGTCTTGCACGTTGATTTTGGAGAGAAATTGAGACGGAGAGATTGTCTTGCAGATCGGAGATTGTGAATGGGTGACAGAAATGAAGAGAGTATGTTGCGTACATCGTACGATTATATAGATCGTTAACCCAAATTTATCGGCTGATAATGATATGTGATTGTGTGTTATCGACAGTGTTTATTTATTTAAATACAAGCTTCATACACGCTGCGACGGTCCAGGCAGATAACTGGATTTGTGCGACGATAAGTAGCGGACAAGCAAATATAGCATCTAAGTTTATAATGATTTTATATTAGCTCACTACTCAAAAGGATTAAGACAGTAGCGGTAGTACCTCCGTGAACATGGGCAGATCTTCATGTCCGACATACCAAAAAGAAATTAATTATCAATAGTCACGATAAAAACTTCGATGATTATGTACATCCATTTATCAAACGATTTTTTAAATTGACAGATTTATAGTTTGCATCAAAATAAATTCATATTTGTGCTATGAAGGCGCTCCTCTTGCTCCCTTTTACCGCAGCGCTCCCATTCGCACCGGCCCCAAACATATCGTATAGTAATTATCGATTCAAAAATGGGAAAAAATAATTAAGGCTTTCCAATTTTTAACGTTGCCAACGTTCTGTTAAACGCAATTATGAAATTGTCGGTTACATGTGTATTCTCGGGCCCACTGACAGTTGTTTATTTTGCGAGCATCCCTGATCGAATACACGCAGCAACCGAGATACATCCTAACTGCGATCGGGTATTCCCCGATGAAAATGAAATATTTTTCCGATTTTTCGACCCATTTTCCACCCCCTCAAATTAGCAATACGGTTGTCGGAACAAAAATGCGATTTTGACAAGGGTAGCACGCATGGTCGTTTAAATGGAGCTCACAGTCATCCGACACCATCAACATATTCGCACGATAAAATATCAAATCTAACTGTGGACTGTTAATAAAATATTCTTTTTGTTGTGTATTCGGCTTTTTATATCGGCATTTTTAAACTATTCGACGGCAGTACTTACACCATTGGGCGAAACCTTATCTTGCTAATTAGCATAGCAACTGCACGTCATTCTGCAATCAAATTATTCACGCTCTTGTTAATAAATGGATCAAGTTTTTCCATTCAAATATTTTTCAAATCCGAAAAACAAACCTTTTCATGCTCTATATGGTTGATGATGAATTAATAATATATCATATATTTTTGTATCCAATACAATTTTTTTATTGATATTAACCCTTCGAGTAGTGAGTTAATTTAAAATATCATAATCTTAGTCGTATCATCATTAGTCGATACATTTGGGTTAACGATCTATAAAATCGTACGATGTACGCAAGATATTCTCCGTCTTTGTTTCTCTCCAAATTCAACGTGCAAGACACTCTCTGTCTCTCTCCAAGCTCTACGTATAAGAATGTTCTTTCTGAATCACTGAAATTCGCTCGCAAATATGCGACCGTACTATTTTTGTTAAAAATAATAATAACTATATCAAAGTTAATCAAACGGTTGAGGAGGTCTTCAATTTGAATATTCGTAAATTCGAATATTCATAAAATTAATCGAATCAACAAAAACGAAACTACGGCCAAGTTTATCCTCTTAATGAGTACAACCGCGTATTTGCGATCGAATCCCAATGATTCAGAAAGAGCACTCTTGCACGGTGAGTTCGGAGATTGTGTGCGGGAGACAGAGACGGAAGAGTGTCTTGCGTACATTATACAATTGTATAGATCGATAACCCAAATTAATCGATTTCAAGTGTATTGTTTATATTTACGCGAAGAAATTACCGAATATTGTGTGCTATCGACAGTGTTTATTTGTTATAGAGTTACAAGTAGAAACGTTTAATGCACTTTTATTTTTGAAATGTAAATAAAATCCTGATTTTGATTTTGATTGATCTTAAAATTTCACTTGATTTCATACCTTTGTTTACATGAAAACGCGTTGCGCAACAGAGGATGCTACTTATCGCCTTTTTTATTTAATGACAAGATCAAGAAGCTTCCTATCCGATGTAATAAATGTATTTCTAATGAAGGGAACTATGTAGAAAAATATTTTTAAATATCACTAATAAATTTGTGCAGCTAAATTCCGGTTTATATTTGAATATTCTACCAATTTCATATTCGTCATTCGAACAATTGATTTTACGACTATTTGGGATAGTCTTGAATCTTTGCTCCGTTCTGATTAGGTTCTAGTGCATTTAGGCGTGTGATCTGGTGTCTGCAGTTCTTCATCGCATCGGGGCTATTCGGTATTTGCACATTTTTATAATTAGCTTTTACTGGAAACGATTAAGTTGAGTCACGTTTTCTCGTACAACATCGAAACGCCTCCCCGTCCGAAGAGAATAATAGGATACCGACCTTACACGGTTATCTCTCCACGGTACACTTTAAACAGTAATTCTCGCACGGAAATTAACTGGTATTCCCTTGGAGATGGCGCAAAGGGGGGAACAAAACAATTACACTTGCCGCCACTAATTAAGAAGTAAAGAGGAGCTTTAGTGTGTTCTCATTATTAACGAGGGCCCTGGGTCCTCGGGGCCGCGGCCTCCGCCGGACACCCGCTGGACCTCCGACGTAAATAGGCAAACTTTCGACCTGGACCCGGGGCTCCCCTTTGCCTAATGAAAACCCATTATTTCCTCCAATCTTCTGCTCATCCTTCACTATCGATTACATCGGATATAGATATGTAGATTTTCAATATTGCGATTAATAAAAACCTATTTGAGTTGTGTGTGCGTGGTATGTGCTTCCGTGGGAATCCTTTTTGCCGTTAATTTTTTCTACCTTCTTGAGCCTTCCACGATCCGATAGTGAATGGACCCGCGTCGGAGAGTGGAACCCAGCTTGAGAGGTTGGAGGGAACGAATAACCATTGTAGCTCGTCTCTTATCATTACATATCCATGCAATCATCGACGTCAGGCCATCATTATTCAAAATACAATTCGATCCAATAATTCAGACAATCTCGCCGTCTCTTATACGTGGGCGTCATTTGACGTCATCTGGGTGAGCCGAAGCGGGAACTTCTATTGCGCGGAGGCGCGGACACAATATTAGAATCAAGTCTGCGACTTTGCATTATACTTTGATTAATTTATTATATCAAATCGACACCTTGACCGAAAACGTATTCACAATCGAATTTAAATGATTTCACAGTTTTGAATCTGGAGCACGAACCAGATTCGCGAAGAGATGGGCGGAAGATACAAAATTGGCGCGAATATCATTGACCATATCGTTTTTCTGTATGTAATACAAAATTCTATGGCAATCACTAATGCCATAGAACTCGCCTTGTTATCAAACTAACCAATAGACATTCTGATAGACAGCATTTATGATAGAATCACCAGACGTGATTTTAAAAGGAAATATTCTACCCTCGAGCGAAATTAATTTTGACTGACGTTCCAATTAGTCGTAGAATGTTCAAAATCTCCCTTTATTATACACATATTGTTGAATATCAAATTTTATCCCTTTAATTTAAAATAGGTGGTGAATTTTGCTTGATTGTAAAAAATAATATCATCACTACTATATTCAAACCAAAATAATTGGCGTGGTTCAATTAATTTATTGGATTTTCTTAGGGGAAGCGCTATAAGCATTTAATTTGTATTGTATTGAAGAATGCACATAAACATCGTCATCATCTTAGATCAATAACAATTTGATTCATTTATGGATGGAATTTTTCAGCTAAAGAGGAAAAGCTGTGTTTGTGTAATATATAATAAAATAGGCAAGCTACTGGTCTAGTCATTGTTTTGTGCTATGTATAGACAAAAAACAATTCTCCCTCTCTTTTAGACCAACTTATGGAGTTGTAATCGTATCTTCGCTGTTGGAGATGATGTAAATCTAATCGATTACCAGCACTAATTAGTGCCGTAAAGGCTGTTATACACAGCGTGCTTTGTTTTTAGCGAACAATGATTTATAGTAGCTAATTAATGGTAACGAGGTGAAATTATATGCATAGTAATAAAGATAAAGGTGGAGGGTCGCATAACCAGTTAAATTGAATCCAATCTATGAGTACATGTCGTGCTGCAAACGTATGAAACGGGGCACTGCAATCGTGCATTTCAGCTTTGTACCAGTTACGGTACGTCATAAAAGCCCGTAATGATTCAAATGGAATATCAAATGCACAATTAAACGATTTCCATAGTATAAATGGAAACTTTGACATCTCTGCAAATAATTCACCCCGGCCACGTTATATAAGCACACTTTTAATAGCGGGCCAAATTACATTCAAAAGACAGACTAATGGCAGTCGACGTTTTGATGTTTCATGATAACGATCTGCCCTAATTCAATTTATTCTCCGCAAAGAATTAATTTTAATGGATGCCTTTTGGAGTGACACGTCGATGCTCGAGCCGACTGGGTTTGCTTCGAATATCGAATCAAATTTGGCAACTACACAATTAATATTCGCATTATAAATGCGCAACACAAAGCAAATCATGATTCTAAAAGTATAATAAGCTTACGCGTGAACTTTTTCTGATTACCGCTAAAAATGAACTGTATCCAGATTAAGCTTTTGACATATACATCATTTTTTGAGCGTCGTTATGGGCACATTGAAAAACAAATCATTAACACTTTCGTGGCCGGTGATGTCACATATGCATCATGATTGCCTTAACTGCCATTAATGCTTGATAATGAACCTGATTTGATGAACTTTTTTTGTGCGGTAGATGCGTTCAGCGGAAAATTGCACAAAAAAAAACTATGACTTACATAGAAAAAGTGAAGTTGCGTTCATGGATTTTAAAAATCGCATAACTTTGAAACAGCTATATAAAAATCGCACCAAAAAGTTAATAAAAAACAGGAAAACAACAAGGCAATTAAAAAATAACATTTAAAGGACGTCCTATATCATTGGTAACATTTTAAGGATTTCTGACATTTGGCATCTCAAATGCCAGACATTTACTAGAGAAATACTACTTATTTAAAATACAAACTATCATTGCTGTATGATAATTTTCGTTCTGTGCAGACTTTTTTCTTTCCAACAATATAATTCATAATTGGCAAAGATGTCAAATATTTTAACATAAATCTGGTAGAAATAATAGAGGATTATATAGAAATTATTTTAACCCTGTTTGAAGTAAATTAATTAATTAAAACTTGAGATATGGTGTCAACCGTGTTGAAAAAAGTAGTTTCTTTCTAGGCTAAGTTGCCGCGTCACTAAAATAGCTATAACTCCGTAAGTAGTAGTAGAAATTTTGGAAATTCCTTTAGATGATGTATTTTTAAAAGTCGAAACATTAGAAAAATGCAAAAAATGAAATTATTAATTTTTTTTTTTTTATTACATATGTTTTTCCGAATTTCGGTTAGTGTTGATGATTTATTTCCTATTTTATCCAAAATATATCAATACGTACTTTTTATGAAATTTTTAAAAAAAACCGCATAACTTCGAAATCGCACAAAAGAAAGTCGCACAAAAAAAAGGTTTGAGTATATCAGACAAAGTTAAATATTTAACTATTATTTTGCTTTTTAAAAACTTAAAATCGCGATCGAAAACCCGTTTTTTCAAACATTACAAAAATCAAATTCATTTTCCAGCTTCGATTTTCTTTCTAAAATATATTTTCTAGCATATTTTAGAATTTAGATTTTATTACTTATTTTATAATAAACATTATGTAGGCGATAAATATATAGTATGATTTATTAAGCGAAATGATATTGATTTGAAGCTGGATACTTGGGAGTTCCAGATTGGAGTAAATAATACACAATAATGCCTTAAGAATACAAACTGAAATTGGGTTGAAAACAATATTTTTAGGAGTCATGATTGAACAGGACGAACAAGGCGTAAAGTTTCCATTATATTAGGGCTTATCGGTTTCCAAAAACCGGTTTTTAAAACAATGTTTTTAGGCAAAAATATTAACCTTCGAAAACCGGTTTTTTTGATCCTGAAAATCCGAGTTTGAATATATATTTTTTTTTTGACGAAAAATATTGAATCGTTCACTTGACAGTGTTTAAAATGCATTCACCCTACTTCAGTACCCAGCGAAAGGGTATTTTCATCATCGGGAAATATTTCGTTAGAAAACCGGTTTTGAATAGAAATAGAATATCGATTTTTATATGAAATCAATCAAATGATCTTTCGGGTAAAACGCGTTTCGAATCGATTAAAATCGAGTTAAATTTCGATTTTCATTCTAACAAAAATAACAGTTTTACCGCTTTTCGGGTTTTCAGTTCGTTTTCGCTTAAATATCCCGATTTAAACTACAACCAGGTCTTGAATTGCGTAATTATATTTTAGCATAATGCATTGCACCATATCTATCGCATAAATTAAGGAAGAAGGGGAATGATTGATGTAATTTTTGTAATAAACATGCATGGGAAAATAGCACTTAAATAATGTTCATGGGAAATCCCCAGTTAAGTGGTGTACCGCAATAAAATTAAAATTACCTATGCAAATATCCAAAATATTGCTACTACATGCAATACCTACAATGATATATCATAGCGAAGATCAGGATATATTTTTAATTCGTGCATGTTATAAAATGAACAATATGTCAAAATGAAACCCGGACAGCAGTGTATCATTATCTGAAATTTTTAATTATGAGCTTCATATTCAACTTATCGACAGAATTGATCTTTTTTTCTTTTAGTTAATATTCATGAACAGTTTAAGTGATTGGCTCCTTGACCAGTGCCCAGTTACGGGACATTTTCGACAGTTTTTTTATATGCAATTTTATAAGCGACATAAAATCAATGAAGGAAACACATAAATCTAATTTAATGGAGTCGGTGTATAACGACTGCGAGCAATTTTGCTATACTTATTTTGTAAGCCACGTCGTGTGCGTTAATGATACCAAAATTTATTCGTGTAATAATATATATAATGAAAGACATAAAACGTAAGTAATGTTGAGCCTTAAGATATCACGTCTTCGCCCGTCGGATGTTGCATGCGAGGGTCGCGGCCGCCGAGCTTTATTGACTGCGCCTCGGCTTTATGGACCTCAGGTATTAATTTACTTTGTCTGCCCTCGGATCACGTACTCCGGGGTCATACCTCGGCCCGGGACCTTACCAGGTGCTTCGCTAGACGATGAACTCTTCGGATGAGCGTTGGGTCCTCCAAATTAATTGCACGACGAATTGGGGGATGATCCCGAAATATTATCATAATGCATTTTGGACCATCTCCTTGTATTACCATATTCGCTTGATTACATTTATATTAGACATGCTTAAAAGTCATGTCGTATTTTTATTATAACAAATTGTTAATAACTTAATTTACGTCTTTATGCTGTTCACGAACATTCAGAAAAACCGTCATTTTTGTCGGAACGAAAACCAGAACTGAACCGGTTCAAAAATATCGACTTATTTCAGTTCAGTATTATATCGAAATTAAGTTCAATTTTTTTATATTAAATTCGTTTCTTCCAAAATCTTTCATGACACGGACTGCTGAAAATTGGCACTCGGGCATCGTACAAAAATTGTAACATTTAACACGACATTAATACCCAAATGCTGTTATTTTGCCGTCTGTTTTTCCATTATCGAGCAAATTGCAAACATGGAATGAAACTTGAAGTCTCTTTCCGAGAATTTACAAAGAGATGGATTAAGCAAAATTTAAATCTTGGTTAAGTAGCATAATTGATGGCAGTTTTAAAAACAAAATGAATATTTTCGAGTGCCCTGTTTCCAAAACTTCATTATGAGCTTAGAGAAACGGTAATAAATATAATTATAAGACTTCAACTTAATTTGAATTTAATTTTGTACCCTTTAAACGTGCTGGAAGATTTGAATAAAAATTTCGCATCTAATTAATTGATGTATTTACTGTAATCAATAATCGCATTGAGAGACAATTTATAACCAGTTGGATGCAATTTTGAGCCAATAACAATCGTAGATATCACAATCGACGATATATCGTTGTTTAGCATCAAGCGTTATTTAATTAAATTTGCAATAATCAACACAAAAAACCACGCTCGTGGAATCCGCCCATTGAGTATTAAAATAAGCTTTTATGCATTGCAAAACAAATCAGATTGATTGGGAAACTATCCTCAATTGAATGATAAGGATGATTTTCGATATAAAACACATCTTTCAGGAATAAACGGTAAACACAAACTCTGCGTGAGTGATCGAAGGGTTGATAAACACTGTTATTTGTGTCACACGATAAAACAAATCGGCGATACACGCATTACTAAATCAAATAATAGGGGGATGAAAAATGTAACTAAATTATTATAGCTTTGATTTCGACTCTCATAAAAATTGATCTAACTGAGGGATGCTTTTTTTTTTACAAAGGCCCAAAGATTTTAACTTTAATTTGATCAACTTTGAATATTTGACTAAAAATATTAGATCGGTTTCTGGTAAATCCAAAAATATCTTACCAGTTTTCTGGAAAATATTTAGAGGTAAATATAGTTAAATTCAATTAATGATAAATTAATTTCTGAGTATTTTAAGGAAACTATCCCTAGCTGAAACAACATTAAACAATGTTTTATTTGCCGACGAATTCTCGGAAATCCTTTCAGCTCAGTTGTAAGAAAAGCACGGACGTCAAGGGTTAATGTGATATTTTATAAGGAGTGGTTTGTATTCGTGCTCTAATTTCAAAAGTAAAATGCAGAATTTAAAAGCAGTCTGCAATTGTTCTAATGTTACTTAACATTTAACGCAAAATGAATTCTGCCTTTTATACAGATTTACTGAGTAATCATTTATTAATTATTTTATAAGTCCAACTGTTTTAACTTATTTTTATTTATTGACTGAGCTTTGAGATGTGACAAAATAATCTATTCAACTTCTTCAGATTTGCCTACGTCAAACAGTAACTTTCACTACCCTTATTTTTTTTGGTAATCTTCTTTGTCATTTGCTGCAAACTGCGTACACAAACAATATTTTTACTATGCCTGTGTTATACCCGCAAGTGTAAACAATAAGTTGACAAAGTTTTATTGCAATCGGATGAACGGTATGGCAGTACATTAAATACAGACAAACAAACATTGATTTTTATATATTAGATAGACCATGCTTATGTTACTCGCGCAATCCTTAACAATAAATGGATGAAATTTTATCGCAATCCGATGAACGGTATGACAGCGCATTACATACGAACAAACAATTAAATAAATATATATTAGATTATTCATAAATGTCTTAATCTGAAGTGGACTGTTTATGGGTGATATATGATGATTTGCTTGCAATACCAGATAGAATTGGCTTAAATCCTCG
This sequence comes from Stenopsyche tienmushanensis, assembly GCA_008973525.1. NCBI lineage: Eukaryota > Metazoa > Arthropoda > Insecta > Trichoptera > Stenopsychidae > Stenopsyche > Stenopsyche tienmushanensis. The sequence continues at coordinate 390,228 of WACJ01000100.1, forward strand.
GTACGTTGACCATCCCTGTTCCAGCTGGCGAGTCGTATTTCTAAAACGGCGTAAATCAAGACATTACACAAATAGCGTATGGGTTTTAGTAGCACCTGCAGATGCAAGACTTTTACTCGTTTCGATTTAATGATCGTCGTTTAACGAAGTTATTCATGAATTAGCGTCGTAAGAGTGTTTAACCCGCGCCGGAATACGGCTTCGGCTCGTTTGTAATAAAACGACGTCATCCGTAAACCACAAGAAATAATCGATCTGCATCACGCTCTTCTTATGTACCAAATAGTTTTTTGACCTCTCCGAAGACAACGAGGCATTTATTGAACCCACCGTGTGAAACGAACGTACTCGTCTATCGTAATCCAATACCCGAACGGTCGATATCCAATCCCGAATTCTTGTAGAGTGCAGGGAGTTTATTGACTCTGTAAAACAATACCTCGGCTTGGAGCAGTTGGAGCGTGCACGATTAAAGCATAATTAGAAGCTATGCCAATTAATTGTTTCACTACCGACACAAGTGTTATTACCCACCTCCCCCTGAGCAGTTAACCCACGCACCCTTTCCTAGCTCTTTCCCTTATCCGCATGCGGGGATGGCGCGCATCCATATTGCGGGGGTTAACCGATGACCGCCAGATATAGCAAGACGGGTTTATCGCACCAATAAAGAATCAATTTTAACATTCAGAAAATACGGCATAACCGGATAAACCCGTTCGCGCATATACACGTCTTCGACTATATTAATGAATTGACATTAATGGGGCATCGCCTTACGCTTCATTAATGAACGACGCACGTTTTTATAAGTCACGTGCGCCCTAATCACCCAGCGAGACAGCCTTTTTTTCTAACAATCCCAACATCCTGCAAATATTTTGCATTTAACCATCATATAGGCTATAAATAATAAAACATAGCTAAAATCAGGGCTTTGAACCGTTATTTTTTTCATTTCGGTTTTTTTTTCGGTTCAATTCCAAATACCATGAGAGGTAACAAATAACAAATTATTCAATAAGTTAGTAGGATATTTTTACACTTAAAAACATATCTTTTTCTTCATTTAGAGTAGTTTTTTCACAATTTCTTCAAAAAAATCCTACGAACTTATTGAGTGATGTATTATATAATAAAAATATAATGAATACATCATTAAACGAAAGAATATTGATTTGACGCTTATTGACTGAAAGTTTTAGAGTTCCAGCTTATAGTATATAACACTAGGATACAAATTGAAATATGGAAGTCCCATACGGGATATATAGCAAATATATAGGAAAAGATAAGTTTAACAAAATGCATATGAATGATTTTAAATCGGAGAGCAGACAGAAATTTTGGCTATTATAGTGCGAAAATAAAAGGACAAGGTTACCGTGCAAGCCCGCAAGTTTACTTCTAGAGTAGATTTTGCAAATTAGTGTTGATACTCGGCTAATGACGCCACTCCAGAATAGTCAAGGGGGAATAACAAAATTGATCAACGATAAGAATGATGCGAGTATCTTAATTATCGAAACAAACGCCCGTTCTCAAGACAACACGAACAATTGAACCTCGACTTTCAGACGCTCATTCTGTTCACTTCATAACAGTGAATTACATCGAAAATAATACTTACATTTACTCTAAAAAACAGGATGAACAAGAAGTTCTGCATAAAAATTAATTGAAAACCGATTTCTTTCTGACAAATATAACGGTTTTCAGTTTTTGGTTCAGTTCCGGTTCGACCCCCTGCTAAAAATGCTCCAAATTACAACAAATTAAATTGCATACCATTGACTTCTACTTTCATGTTGCATTCCGGTTAATAGGACCAGCCATATATTTAGGACCGAAATTAAAAATAAATAAATAAACTGGCAAATTAATTTCGCAAATATTAATTTAGATTGATACTATATAATTCTAACTGCGTATGTTCATGATAAAATGCATAAACAACATTAAAAATATATCATTTGCCATTTTTATAATTTAAACCTGAAAACTGTCCATAGTAGCAAATGTGACCATATGGTAACTTATTTCCAATTAATTAATTAATGATTCCTAATGGAAGCAATTTACGATGTATTTAATGATATATTTTTATTAAAATTCCATCACATTTTTATTAATAATAAATTTTGCTATTGACATTAATGCTTTTATAATCACGAATTGCAATTAGCAATAAGAGCCGTGTAATTTATTGCCAATATCTATTGAGGAAAATGCAACAAAACAATTCTTCAGTAATTTATTATGTTCAATGTCATGCAAATTATGCTCTAGAAGAATTATATAAGATAATGATGTCCAATTATTAAATAAATATATGTTATTTACACAAAATTACATCTTAAAACATTGATGGATGTTTCTATCAATTAAACGACTATATGGAACAAAATGAACTGAATTATTAATAAAGTGTAATATATTACACACAGGATAAATGTAACATTGCTTCGATCTCATGATCAGATAAGTAAGGATACTCCTTTGGAAAATTGATTATAAATTTAATCAAAAAAACCTGTTTGTAGCTTGATCCAGAATAAATCTTGTAATAATTATTTAAAAATGTCCAATCGCTGCAAAAAAAAGGTTATTATGATCGTAGTAAATAATTTCAGCTATGACTATATTATCAAAAAAAAAAACTATATTTGATCAATCATCAAGTAATCGTTTTGTATTAAAATCACAAAAAACTCTTCAAATTGTTATTTATGCCTTATGTTTTTCAAACTGTGCTCTCCACTCGATTATCATTAAAAGGGCCGTTAAGGAAGTTCCTTCATAATCCGGTTGTTTGATATGAGCAGTTTTTTTTTAAATTATATTTAAAATAGATTAAAAATAATTGAATTTGGACTAAACGTTTAATACGCGCACGTGTCCCGCGTGAGGTATTCTCCTCCCCCGGGATGAATGAGGAGAGCCTCTCCCGAGCCGGGGGTTGATAACTTTACACCCGCATAATAGTTTATTATCCGAAACTGTTAACTTCGTAATTTTATTGGTAAAATTAGGGTCTTAACGGCGGACGATTACTGCGGCGCCGGATTAACCTATCGATAAAGGGAAAATTGAGTTTGGCGAGATATTTGCCGGGGATTTGTGAACTGATGCGAATTAAGTCTCATTAAATTTTACCTAGAAATTAACGTCGCTACAAGGATATATTGGCCCAATAAGCTTCGCTATAATATTTTTGTTTTGTGCCTAACCATAGAGGAAATTTGTTTTGACGAATCACGTCTCCTGTGTATCCTATCTTATAGAATTATTCATATATGGATAATTAATACCTTGAATTTAATTGAAATACGATGATCAATCAACTGTACAAGAGATTTAAAAATCCTTATTTTATATACAGCATATATCGTCAGCTATAAATAATTTGATAAGAACAATATTTCAAAGGGGATGTTCTAGTCTAAAATTTTGTTAAATCTTTTTTCCACACGGTTGACACGATATCTCAAGTTTTAATTGACTGACTTACTTCAAATTTAGTACAAATCTTTTACATATAGTCTTTTATCGTTCATACCAGATTTATATCAAAAAATTATTCTTAACTATTTAGAAAAAAAAATTAAACTGAAAAAATAAAAATTAAACTAAAAAACTCTTTTTTTTAATTCGCAAAATGGTGACATTTTGCGAAAATACAAGCGTTATTTTTCTTTGCGGTTTGGTCTATAGCGATATCTTTACTAATTAAGAATATTTTATTCTTTTTTTAATTTCAGATGACTAAAAGGGTTAAAATTGTGTCAACCAAGATATGCTATTTTTTTACCCCTTTTACCGACCTTTTTATATTTATATAACAACTGTTTTATATTTTTATAACTAACTAGCCGATACCCAGCGCGTTGCCGCCACAGAAGTAATAATTCTAAAAATATCATTCGTTGGCTTTATTATAAATATGAACAAGCTTAAAAACATTGATTTTTATATATAAAATCTACTGTAAGTTAATTGTACTATACCTATATTATTTGAGAAAGTGCGAACAATAAGTTGGCAAGGTTTTATCGCAATCGAATGAACGGTATGGCAGCGCATTAAATACGGACAAACAAACATTGATTTTTATATATTAGACTATGCTTATGTTACTTGCGGAATTCTTAACAATAAGTGGATGAAGTTTTATTGCAATCCGATACACGGTATGGCAGCGCATTTCGAACGAACAAATCCAATTCATTTTTATATATTGGAAGATATCATTAAGATTGTGTTTTTTTTTAATAATATATTAATATTTTTATTTTATGTTGTTTCAGGTGAGTTCATCCCTCCAAAACTAATGCGTTATTAATTTATCAAGGTACGAAAATATGTTTTTATATATTTAACCGTCATATGCATCAAATTAGGCTATCGATCTTCATTGTTATAATTGGGACAATTCTTTAGATGAGTCAAAGGTTTCTTTCTAAATATTTCCAACTGACCTTTAGAATTTATTACATCGTAAAAATGCATACGTTTTAATATAAATTTTATGAAAATTAATGTAAGCCATAAATGGTCCTAATTTACCAGAATTCACATTAACTCTTTCCGGTACTGTGCTGTGTCTCACCTGTTGAAACATAAATTTTGTGTCGATGAATCCTGTGTCGAGTATGAATTGATATTTTTATATTCAGTATAGATTTTGACTGTTTGAGTGCTACGCCAAATTTAGCAAATTCTTACCAAAAATATTTTCTAAACAAGTATATCTGAGTGTTTTTCTTATATTATCAAGAATATTTATTCGGAAATAATTTATGATTTTATTAGGTGTACTTTAGCAGTGTATATCGGAATGTTTGAGGGGAGTAAAGAGATGGTGAATTAGAGGATGAGCGGTGGTGAAGTATTCATTGAGGTGTCATTTTTTCACCTCTGTATGTCTGAGCTGTCACCGCAAACAAAACGGCGTGTCGTCATTACTCATCCCTTAGCTCGGTGGTGACAGTACATGCAAATAATATTCCCCGGCGATATCCCAGCCGATGGTGGCCGCAACCCTCGTAACTTGGTATCCTCATAAAATAATAAGCGAACGAATGTGCTCAGGTCTGGTGTGGCAATGCTTCCCTACAACAATTAAATTAATTAGACAAATCTTTATGACACTCAAATTCCTTCTGAATTAACAATAAAGGCAGGAAATCCACTTGCGAGAGGCTTTATATCCGGAATGAAACGGAAACCCGCCCGTGTGTTCCTATTTCTCTTTGTAGGTTCCGTCTGTGTGTGCGAGTCGGAAAATTGGAAAATTTAAGCATTTTGCTAATTGTTTGGACCGTACGGCTCCTACTTTATACCGTATTTAATTTGCGTTTATTATTACTTTTATTATTACGAGCCCGATGGAATTAATCCTTCACTCCAATTATTTATATTATCAAACATCCACTTGCAAATTTTCGGGTGAGTTTGTTTGGGTCATAACGATTTCATATTATTTCCTCAGATATTTCAGCGCGCCGGATACGCGTTTTAATTCATCGTTTCAGCCGGAAAACCCCTTGTTATAAATATATACCAATAAACGCTTCGATCGATTAATCACTTATTTTTCCTCAATCAATTTCGTATAATCGAATCGCTACTACATTTCAAGCTCATTTCGAAAATAACAATTCGACATCAACCCTCGACCTTTATGTCGACACTCCCCAAACACCACATGCCTTCAAATTTTCATTACGATTTTAAAACACATAAATTTGTATTAAATAATTATTTTTGAGACAGGGTTTAAAGACGTATATGTACCTGAAAGTAGTCCCGCGGTCGGTCAGACTAGTAACTCAATCATCTTGGATTTAAATATACACTTAAACTTTTTTTTGTGCGGTAGATACGCGGAAAATCGCATAAAAAGAAATCGCACAGAAAAAGCTATGACTTGCATAGAATTACTGAAGGTGCGTCCCATGGATTTTAAAAACCGCATAACTATGAAACAGATATATAGAATATATCCAAAATCGCATAAAAAAAAGTTAATAAAAAACAGGCAATCAAAAAATAAAACTTTTGGTAACATTCAACATTTTTCTGTGTAGATTTTTTCTGTCACTATAGCCTCTAATTCAAAAAAATAAATCACAAAATAGCGACTATTTAAAAAAAATTCAGTCATTTTTTGGCCTTATTTTGTCAGATTTAATATTTTTTTTCAATAATAAAAAAATAAATTTTGACATAAGTCTGGTAGGAATAATAAAGGGTAATATAGAAAAGATTCGTACCCAGTTTGAAATAAATAAATTAATTAAAACTTGAGATATCATATCAACCGTGTTGAAAAAAGTAGTTTCGATGAAAACGCATTAAAACATTTAATTATAGTAGGACCGGCCAAGTTACCACGTCACTAAAGTAGCTTTAACTCCGAAAGTATTTGGAATTTTGGAAATTCCTATTAAGAGATTCCGTTGAAAAAATGCTTTAAAAAAACCGTATATCTTCGAAATCGCACAAAAAAAGTCGCACAAAAAGAGGTTTGAGTGTACAGGAGATGTGGCTGGTGACCACATTTTTAAAATATGCTACGATGTGATTCATAGACTCGTTTATCTCTGCTTAAAAAAATATGAGCAGTATATCACAATTAGTCAATTATCGTAGGTCAAGTTTACTGATTCTCACGTTAGCTCGAATACGTGGGCGTCATCTGGGTGAGACAAAGCGGGAGTTCCTATTGCGTTAAACCTGTTCTAGAAGATGTGCCGATGCTTCATTAAGTAATTAGGAAGGATGTTGAGCTCATCGATAAACTGAATTCTTAAAATAAACCAAAACTTTGCTACTATAACAAATCTTCTAGATTTGCTCAAATTTATCTCCAATTGATCTTTATCAATATTTTAAATTAAGTATGAATATAAAGCTAATCTTGAGTGTTTAAATATATTTAATTGCCAGCAAATGGCAACACAATAAAAATAATCTACAATACTTGAAGAATAGCATGATTCATAGTAATTAAGGACCTTAATAAATTTGGATGGTATCTGTGTCAGCTCACTGGTCATGCAAATGTCACAAATGATGTTATTTAATGTTCATTTACTTAGTAAAATTACATTTAAAAGATCTATTATATAAAAATGATTTTAATTTACGATAAATCGCACATTACATCGCACAAGCATGCCAGCATAAACGCACTCTTTACCACGCATACGCTCGCAAATCATCAAATTTATTATAAATAAGTATGAATACACATCAACGTCTATTAACCTGAATTTCTAATAACGGCACCTTCTTGCGTCGTCGAATTGATTTCGAGTTTATTCGGCACATAGATAAAAATGTTTTAATCAAGCAACCCGAGTGTCACACATAATTTTGAATAATCAACAAAGTCAAACAATTCAATTAATTACCCTGTAAACTGTTAATTATGAAAGTTCACATAAAGGGAAAGGGAACTCCTACCTGTTACCTTCCCGAATTACCTCCACCTCCTCATCCGCCCTCTCCTCGCTTCGTCGTGACCTCTCTGAGGGTCTTTTTCGCGCTAAATTGAGCCCTTAATTATTTTCGTCAAATAACCCAAAATGCTTGTATGAAATATCTTTACTCGGCTTTTAAACTGTATATTCTTGTTTTTATTTATATTTACGTCGAATTTAAAAATGCCTTTTATTCTATTCTTAATTTAAAGCTCTCGTATTCATAATACCCATTTAATTAACCGTAATAAGATCATTAATTAAGCCATAATGATCAAGAAATTAAATCTGAATTCGGTTCAAATTTCGCAGATTTCTAGTCAAAGACGTCTACACTTTCTCAGTGCAAGAATTTCAAATCATGAGTTGTTTGGAAGTCGTACAGAATTGATAAATTTTTAATTTAAACGGGATAATGTATAATAGCTGCAATCTCATTTTTCATGCCCGCCTCTACGCAATGCTACGGGAATATTATAATTTTCCCAAATTAAAAGGATGCCTACGACGTGGATTATCCGAGGGACACCGGAGCTCCCTTATCCCGCTTCGCAGTCCTGTTGTAGCGCAGTTCCGCAAATGGCTACGACTGTTTCGGCGTAGAGACTAGGGTTTATTGTAAGCACATTCAGCGTTCTTGTAGGACTCCTGCTACGATCGCAGACAACGCATAAAATGGCGAACGGAGCGCATCCGTTTCCGGGATAATTCATATTATGCTAATAAAAAAGCAGAGGTTCTTCACATTATTCACGGGATTGTTTCATTGTACTCTGCGCCGGAGACGCGAATTAATTCATCCGCTCGTAAAACGGTCTTCTTTGTTCTTCGACCACCGAACAATGGATCGAAACACAAATGTTTGTTTTCGACTAAACAGCTCTCTGGAGGAAACTTTCACCCGACGACTGGTAATGGATTTTCCGCTACCATAATTTAATTTAAATAAATTAAAAATTAATTCTTTTGGCGTATCGTTTCTTTAAACGTCGACAATTCCTTAAACGCAACTTCGGAAAAGATCTGATGAAGAGGGATCAAAACGTTGGTAAACACCCCTCATATGATCATTGATCAAAATTCACAATAGATTGAAAATTAAACGTGTTGTCAAAATGCTGACAGCATTGCAGAATAGGCATCCCATTGCTATAATATTAATACTGTCATGGCTAGGGAATCCAATCCCGAGCCAAAATTTCGATTTCGGGATTGCATTAGATCATCCCGTGATCAGTTTAAGAAATTACATTGATAAGTTTGATCAAAAATTACTAATTAAAAAAATCCCCCAAAATTCCCGATTTCCCGACAAAATATTTATTTCCGTCGCTGCAGATGAATACTTATATGCTATAATACTTTGATGTGATTCGTAATTATATTACGGAGGAATACAAAAATTCTGAACTCCGTATCTATTATATTTCATATCGATATTCTCATTATTAAAGTCGATGTGTAGTAAATACATCACCGGTAGGGAAAGGTTAATACAACAATTTAAAAACATATATGCACTGTATATATTTATACATAGATTAGATAGTTACTGCCCTTAGGTGTCGCATATGCTCGCTTATTAGTAGTTACGCCACTGTTTCCAAGCGTCCAGATTTCGGCGAGAATGTCTCGATTTAGTAGCCTTTAACGTACTGGTGAGATGTACGATTTCTATTAGATAAAAATTTCAAACCCGAATTTTTTGGGATTACGTTTACTAATCCCGGGATTAATGAGCACCTAAAAAAATGGCCGCATCAACGGATTAGATCATTGAATATCGAAAAAACAAAATGATAAATAGATACAAAATTTTGATTTCACTAGTACAAATGTTTGCTTTTGATGTGAGACAAATTGCATGTTCCATACATAACAAACGGTTGCGGGGATGCCCTAAGATATGTACATACATATATTACATTTTAGGGAAATCCCCGCAACCGTTTGTTTCAGTTATGGAATATATGCATGTAGGAAATAAACACACGAAGAAACATCACTTTTATCTTTTAAATTGTGAATGCACCCTGATAAACGGCTTTAATTTTCATAAAAGAATATCACTCTAATGCTCATCCAAATGACTCGAAATGGAGGCTGTACTATTCCATCATGCCATCAGCTGGATTATAAATTCACCCCCTCATGCGTTTGATATTGAAGGCAGCATGATCTATGAGTTTCATTTGTGAACCCAGTGGGTTGGGGGACTTTCTTGAGATGACCGTGTTGATTTTACAAAAAAAAAGTTTTTCGGGAATCCATGAAGTCTAATCTTTTGGTTCTTCGCAAGAGACCGGGGCAAAACATATAAAGTCGATCTCAATGTTTATAAAAATATATTTTTTTTGTCTACAAGTTTTCATTCTTACCTCTTTATAGGTCTATCGATTCGAGAATTGCGTTTGATTAGACAAATGTCGCTTATTGGAATTACGATGGTAAATTCTCAATTGTGTACGAATGCTTTTCACTTGGTAAATGAGCAAATCTTGTACATTAGTACGCATTTCGTAATGCTCTTCTTGGGGGGATTGACTCAGGATGGTTATGGTGAATAGTGAACTCGTACATCATGCTCTTGCCCTCGGTCCAACCCACATGAATTATTGATAGCCATGTGATTTTCCAAGTGGGCCTTTGTCGCTCCTCTACTAAGTGAACAGGCTTTGTCTCTTGTACAGTTGATTTGCAAACACTATTTGTATCAATTTAGCAAATGGCCTACCATCGAGATGCACATGTATCAAGAACACTACTTAAACTGATTTACTGGCGAATTAGGCCTAAACATTTATTCGAGCCTCCTTAATTTATGAACGCACAAATTATGCCTTATTCGCTTTCATACCGGCCGTTAATTTAATGGCCAGATTTTTTCTGCATCAATCTGTTAATTGTAATAATATTAGCCCGAGAACCGAACAGGGAGCATATGTCTCATCAGGCTAATAGCTCAGTCAACAAAGAGGACTTTTAAAAAAAATCTCACCCACGCTAAAATCCCCGCTCGTCGTCGTCATCATCATCAGTCCCTTCGAGTGGAAAAGCCGTAAATATGACATGATCCATCATTATATCCGAAGCGTTTTCACTGGGGACCCACTTCGGTCGCTCAAATTTACCCATTCATTTATTCATTATCCGACCCAATTACACCCTCTCTGACGGTGCCCACCCCTATTCCTCACCTCCACCATTGGAGCCCTCCGCCCGACGCCCACTCCCCCATCGGGTAAAACGACCGTCTGGGCCGTTTATAAAAGGGGTACTTTTTATCAATGGGGACCTATGCTTTCAAATTATTATGCCACTTTTTATCCAATTTACCTTGTTGGCTGATCGATGCCCAACGAAATCACTTACGGTATGGAAATTTAAATTTCTTTGCTCTGCACAGTTTACATTGTATTCACTAATAAGATTTCCTAGCAATGAACACCGTTTTCCGCTAATTAAAAACCACTTTGCGCCCATAAAATCTACAAAACTTCATATATCGTTTTTCCACACTTTTCATTGTAGCAATAAATTATTTATTGGAATAATTAGAAATGATATTTTAATTCAGCATCATTTTATTATTTATATTTACATTCAAAATGGGTTTCAATGGACTTAAAAAGCGTATTTTCTATATATATTTTTAATATAATTAAATAAATATTTTATTCAAACTTTGAAGCATATAAAAGAGCGGCATTTAAACAATATTTTATAAAATTTTCGTTTAAAGTTATTGTAAATTTGACCATTGAATCATGCTTTTCGGAGACCCTTTAGATAAAAATATCCTCACATGATAAGTTATGATGTCTTTATTGTAAATCAAAAAAACCCAATGATTATAGCTAGTGATTGAACGAAGGATTTAAAAAAAATGGAATAGAATTGTATGCAAATAAGTACAAATTTCGCTAAGATCTACACCATGTATTGCCCTGTGAAATAAGTTGCGATCAAAGAAAATAAAGAAAACCTTCGTTCAATCACTAGTCAATCCTATCTGGAAGAAGTATGCCAAATTTCAATAGGATCGATGCTGGCAATTTTGAGAAATCGCGGCTACCAAATTCAAAAATGGTCTCCCATCTGATCGAGCCTAATAACTGGAATTTCTGGAACTGGACACTCTTCCTTTTACTTCGATTAATTTAATTTAAAACTCGTATAACCCCTTAAAATCTGTATGTATAAAAAATATGCAGCAGTACCTGTAATCTTAAATTTAGAGCATTTTTACAATATAAATAGTTCAAGAATGCTCAAACTGGAATTGAACCGAAAACCAGATAAACCGTTATTTTAGCGGAACGAAAAGCGGTACTGAATCAATTCAATAATAGTATATTTTAAGAGTACCTCTAGTTAATCTCATAGTTAAGTGGTTTAACTTAATCATCTTGGATTCAAATTCTACAAGAGGTGTGGGCTGGCGTCCACATTTTTAAAAACGTATATACGCCATAAAATACCATATCAAAATGATCGGCAATGGTCGCATAAATGGGCTTGTTGAAAGCCAAAATTATATATCATTCAATATCATAAATCGAAAAAACTTGTTTTTTATTATTTTTTATATTTTATCCGGAACAAAAACCGAATCCGTTTATATTTTTTTAATGTAACCATAAAAAAATCGTAATGAAAAATGTTACGGTTCTCTGAGAATATTTTTTTAGATAAATATATTTTAATATATAATATACTCTATAATACCCCTTTTTGTGTGATTTCGAAGTTATGCGGTTTTTTTTAATATCATAAAGAGTACGTATTGAGATATAGATATACGTATGAGATTAAAAAAAATATATATTTTAGGAATCATATTGCATCTGCTATCGCTGGATTACGACCACGCCCTTTATTTTTGTTTAGAATTTTTGAAAAGATTGATTTCGTTTTTTTGCATTTTTACTAACTTTTTTTATGCGATTTTGTATATATTTTATATAACTGTTTCGAAGTTATGCGGTTTTTAAAATCCATAGAACGCAACTTCACTTTTTCTATATAAGTCATATCTTTTTTTTGTGCGATTTTCGCAGGAACGCATCTACCGCACAAAAAAGGTTAAAGTGTACTGGATTTTACAGTTTCTTTAATACTAAGGAAGATGTTTCCTTTGAATTTCTCAGATGTGATTAATTACATGATCATTTATTTTTTGCAACCATCATTCCTAGTTGCCTTCTACTTTAAAAAAATACCCTACCCTAACAAAACCGCGTGTGGAAGGTAAATGAAAAAACACTACATGAAAAATTCTTTCCATAGAAAAATCTTCTATGGAGATCACCTACATCAAATAACGTATATGCCACCCCAAGAAGAAGACATATTAACAATATATACATATGTAATATTAATTTCAATCACCTTAAAAGCAAAAAGCTTTTCCTCATATCAAACAGGCATTAGGGCGTATGAAATGGATAGGACGTATTTAAGGATAAAATGAATCCTCACTCTCGTCCATATTACATTAGCTGCGAGTAAATACGCCCTTGTCATGATGGGTATACACTATGAGATATTTAAATTTAAGTAGATGCAAATGAACGTGTTTGTTTTCAAACATATTAAGGCGTGCAGGCTCTAATGGCCGGTGCAAACGGCTATATTTACATAGCCGGACGGGAAGGCTTTATTCGCAGAGGTGCAAAAGAAAGCGATTGGACTCTTTTCAAATTGCCCGCTTAAATGTATCCACCCGCCACCCACTCGATGTTTAAAAATACGCTAAAAAAACGAATTTACAAATCGTGTAATGTAATTAAAACGTGGAACTCCTCCAGCATATTGCATCTTAGGTATACGATCGCTCTCCACAGTCTGGATAAGTGTACATATAAAAACTGGTTATAAGCAATATATCGCATTCCATGGATGATTAAATAGGGATAACGACATTTGAATAGGATTTAGAAGGCGGCATTAGATTAAATATGATGCGATTGTTGTATGTAAACCAGACAGTCATAGTCCATAGTCATAGCACTCTTCGACTAGTGATGCTGTCTTTCACATGTTACAAAATGAATATAATTTCTTAAATATCAGTCTATGTAATTTTTCTGTGTTTGATATTTCATAAAATAATTACCAAGACGCATGCCTGACTTTTCGAAGCTTTGAAATCCTTCCTAACTCCTGTTCAATGCTTATAGAGATTAAAAACTTAGTAATCTTTCTGTCACGACTGTCTAGTTCGAACTAGTGCCGAATATGCAGTCTGGTTTGTGGATGCGGACTAATTTCAAATAAGAAAATCTATTTGAATGCGTGTCATGTTACACTTCATAAGATTATACATAAAAGCGTAGAGACCCGCTTCAAAGGAACTAGACGTAAACATTTATTGCAATGCATAGAGTTTCTGCATCAAATCATACGGTGAGTGAGAGTCACCTCTCGAGTGCAAAGCATAAATACTCTAAGATGGTACTGCAAACATCTTTCATCGATTGAATAAGTCAGAATCGTAAAATCGAGATAAATTTGGGTCGAAAAATCCATAGTCTAAATTTGAACTCGAATCTTAATTATTAAAGTCCAGGATCTAACCCACCATGCCAACGCTGGCAGGTGCATTTGAAATATGTCATGGACGTTTATTGAGTATTTTCCTGAGCATTATATTACGTAACGGGACAAAATATGTTATTCTGCGAGAAGAAATACAAGAAAGCCGCACTATTGGAGGAAGATAACTGGTTTCTCTGTCGTAACATATTATCATTGTTAGGAGGCATCGCCTTCAAGACCGAGTTAAATGATTGCCAACCTCCATAATGGGGCAATATTTATGCTTCAAAAGAATTGTTTCATTTTTTTTTTTTAATAATTTTCATCTTTTGTGATGTTAAACGTTCATTGAAGCAAAAAATTGCAGTAATTATTTAAGATTGTGTGAAGTTTATCATCAATATTAATAATATCGCGGGGTGTCCGAGTTTCATTTTGATATGCATTTTTTATGTATTTATATACTAAGCTAGGCTGAATCAATTTTTTTCTTTTTATATGCATTCAGGGTATGTCTCTAATAGGTGGGATCTCTAACTAGGATAGAATGATAGGTGCACGTATCAATGAATCACAATTTGTTGTGCGGGTTATGGTCGACGCCTCCTATTGTGATGACACTGCTATTTATCTCCAGACTAAATCAAAGGTACCGCATCCTTTACGTTCGACTGATGCCGTCTTCACATCATATATACCAGAATATTTAATATAATGACACGGCCTTTGTCTACGTCACTTTCTAAACAGCAATACGTGCTCACACTTATACAAGTGAATGGGGTGCAGAACCTTTATTTGCATAAGCCAAAGTACCAAATGGGTTACTGTTTGGAGATTTTTTCATTTCCAAACAAAACAATTCCATGTTATTACCTCAATACTGTGGAAAATCAGATGCATGCTAACCAAGTTTGATATTGAAACAAGGCTTCAATATGCCTATACAAACAAAAATTTAAATCAAATTTCCATGATGGTCAAATCCATGATTTGACCATCATGGAAATTTGATTTAAATTTTTGTTTGTATAGGCATATTGAAGCCTTGTTTCAATATCAAACTTGGTTAGCATGCATCTGATTTTCCACAGTATTGAGGTAATAACATGGAGTTGCTCCAAGTTTTAAGAGTTGCTCAATCTAACACGCAGGGGACTGTTTTAGAATCTCGCAATAAAAGCACCGATTTACAACCGGGAGTGACCAGTAAATCAGGAATTAAAGAGACACCGCGCCAGCTTGTTACTCTCGTGGGGAATGCAAATAAATTCTGCCACTGTAAACATATGTTTGGACCGGTGTTTAAGCGCCACAAAGATGAAGATTTAAATAAAAACAATAGAGTGGAAGATCGTATCATTAGCATTTTTATATTCGTTGCAAGTTGAGCCGTTCTAGTTCACCGGCTGGCTGACCTGCTGGCTCTCCCTAACGTGTAATAAGTTTATTCTCGCGCAAAATGAATATTAATGAAGTGGGAGAACAAAGAAACTACAAGTACGTGTGAATCACGAGCCAGATCGTTTTGACGCGTCCTCACTCTCTGTGACGAAGACCACTCCGCTTGAGGAAAATATTCAAATTGTGCAGAGATTTGCTCGTAAGCAAAGCCGTCATCGTCCTGCCTTTGACTCCAATTTGATGGAGCGAAAGGCTTTTGATTTAGCGGAGCACGACCACTCTTTATATTAGGGCGTATCGCGTGAACGTTTGGAATTCGTATTCCGATGCATATTTATTAGAATTGGCTGCTTAATTTTTAGTTTCTGATGCAGGTGATATGCATCAACATACACCCACTATCCAGATCTTTTCCTGTTATATAATATAAAATCTAAAACTATAGAAATAACAGCAATGATACCATATTTAAAGACAATTGAAAACTACAGTACCTTTATCAATTTCAAATAGTTGAACTTGTAAAATATTGCACAGATCCTTTATCAACATAATTATGATACTGGAATAACAGGCATCAAATAATTGAATAAAATCTAAATATTTATTACAAAGGATGTATATTCAAATGTTTACGATCAATGTCTAACATTTTAAATAACCAATATTGACTCATGCGTGCAATCGATCTATATTAATGGATATCTGAATATTTACAGTATGAATATACATTCAAAGTGATTATTTTGAAATATTAGGTTGAGTCATAAATACTTGCCGATTTTTTTCAAACATACACATGATCATTTTTTCCTGTGAATATTGATTTATGATCCGATAAGGATGGTTGATATTTATCAAGGCACTATCTTTTGTGTACAATATTATCATACGTGTCCCATTTTTCATCTCCAGTAATTATTCTGTTTAAAAATGACTATAAAAAAATTGTCGACTTATGGCAATAGATATGCTATTTGTGCTGGCAAATGGTTGATTGTGACGTATTTAGTTTCCATAACAATTCCCTCGTTGATTGACGTGGATTTTGCTCCAATAACATCTTTAAAATATCTTCAAAAAAGTCGGAAGGGCGACCCACTCTTGTTTCGTCTTTCAGGCTCTCATCTCCCGAGCGAAAACCAATTTCTTACTGTCCATTGATTAACCGTATATGTTGCATATTTTTTAGCCTGTAGTTGCCTTATTCAAACTCCCAAAGCATTATATGACGAAAATGCACTTTTTTCGCCGGCAACTATTTTTGACTCATCTTGACCGTTCGAAAATTTCGCACAAATAATGGTTTTAAATTACGTTCGATGCTTTTAAAAACTTCGTCAAGCGGGGAAGTTCTTTTTCAATAACGCAACATACAGTGGGCGCGCACATTTTCGATAGGACGTATATATACGTCCTGCCCACCTGGCTTGGGTTCATATTATTTTTTTTTTAACGATGCTTAGAATTTATAAAAAAAATCAATGAAACATATTTTTTTAATTATTTATTTAGGCACATAAGTACACGTCCACTCCAACACAATAGCGAAATGCAACCAATTTGCTACCTATCTTAAATTCATATCAAAACATGTATCGACAACTCACACATTCGTTAAACAACAAAATCCCACCTGCTTTAGGTCTCAACGTATATTTCGAGGACGTATATATACGTCCTAACCAATTTCGATGCCGTTTACGTTGGACGTATATATACGTCCCGCCCATTTAGCATGTTAATAAGCACATTTAAACATACATACATTATAGTGATTTGTATCAGTCGACATGATATAATAAATTAATTTAATAAAATACATCATACAATGATGTCCGTAAAACAGCCTTCCCGCAAACAATGTGTTGAAAAGACTTCAATCGAATAAAGGCATCGATCAAAATTCATATAGCATTAATTTTGTAAAATCATCAAATGCATTTATTGACAGTGTATGCATCATTACTGATATTCTTCGACATCTTAGCATTGTACAGTTTTATTATTGCTAATTTATTATTTGCAGAATACTTTTTCAGCATTTTTTCGTACGTATAAACTTATCTTTAAAAAGTATTTTATAAATTCTATTCAATATTTATTTCGATGGAATTTATTATGAACGATGGAATTATTAAGTATTCAATTCAAAACCAGCTCATTCAGACAGTCTTTGTTGCGCACTCCTATTTGCTTTGGAATATGTTCATTTCTACCTTGTCCGATACGTTCCCGTGCTTTCTCCGCAATTATTTTCCTGGAATATGTGCTTTTTTCGTGTTTTTTTCTACGGTCGCGCGGAAACCTGTGCGAAATTCGATTGGTCGTCATGCGAACAATATGACAATTTTGATTCGGTCAACAAAAGTCGACAGCTGACTTCCTACCTGCTGCCGTTCAAACGAGAGCTTTTGAGCTGCCTACCTTAAACTGCATACGCACATTAATTTAGATTACTTTGTGGAGCCGTTGGCAAACAGCAGCCGTACTGAAGCTCCAAAGAGAAGACCGAATCGGAATCATTGCTCTTTCATCCTCGACCCCCGTTGCTGCTGCACTCTGGACCATTTAATAAATTTGGGAACGATCGATGAACAATCCTTCATCAATAACCATTGATACCTACTTTTTTGTTTGTTAAAAATGGGTACGGAACCAAATAATATAACAGCAATGCTTCGAATAATACAGACCGAATTATGTTTCATGTGCAATTATTGAATTTTGTAGTAAAAAATGTAGCGGCGAAGTATAAGATTGAAGCGTTATATATGGAACGCCTGAAAAGTTTAACGGCATCAATCTGATTGAAAATTGGTTATAACTATACTTTTGCTTAAAAAAAACGCATTTTTAAAAGGTTTTCCCGACCAAATAAGTATGATAATATTGAATATTTGTCTCCAAATCGCATTATTCTGCTTATAAATCTCATCTTAATAAGCTTTCATCGATCTTATCCTAACACATATCCTATCTTACAAAGCTTGAAATTGATTACAGCAACGAAGGATGCAATTAAAAGGCTGCAGCGAAGAGATTTCTAATAATGATGTTTGTGATCGGAACACGTTTTAGGAGTATATGCTCATCAGGAGTAGGTTTGCTTGCTCGCGAGCAGAGCGGCCCTAAACATCAGGGATTATAATGGAGTACGATTTCGACAAATTGCATTGAAAATGGTGTTTGCTTTCCATTACGGCGTGAAGTGTCGATACCAATATTCGAATAACTCGTATGCGAGTTTTGTGGTTGAGATTTAGGTATGGAATGATGTCGTATTGCTCGCAGTATCTCGTTAAAACGTACGATTCAAATCGCAAATTACTATTTCATTTTCTATAACAAGCGAGCCAAAATAATAGTATCTTATGGTACAATGTCAAAATTGAATCCAAACAACATCCGCATAGCATACAAACACAAGTGGTTGTGGAACATTTTTGTCGTCATTTCGATTCTGCCAATATGTTGTTTGGCAGATATGAAAATACATACAGAACCCGCGGTAATCCGACAAACGTTTTGCAAGGCATTGTCGAATTTGTCGGATTATAGAGTACTATTCCCGAACATTTATAGTTCGCAACTTTTTGGAGTACTTGTAATTATTATAGAATTAACGTCATAAACAAAATTTACATTGACGAAGCTTTACCGTACATATATACTATATATCGGGATGTCGGACTATAAGGGCGACCGGATTACCGTGGGTCTGCTGTAGTTACAATTAATATTGTAATTATTCAACCACGTATATTCCGCTCTAAAATTAATTTGAATTATATTTCAAGAAAACCTTTTATCTGTCTATCGTTACACGTGAAATCCGTTCCGCCATTTTAACATGAACCACGAGCACAATAATCCATCATCAAAATTGAACTTAATTCGTCCAATTTGATAGCAAAAGGCTCGAAGCACTACTGGTGCTTCAAGCTCGTACCATCGATGAAGGTTTCATCACAATGCTATTATGCTCGACTCTATTAGATCCAGTTTGTTTTGGAAATAAGCCTTCAGTACCCTTCCAATACAAACTTTCCCATAATATCCAGAGGGGACTATGGCAGTATCTCAACTTGCACAATACCCACTGGATAATATCCATACTGCAATGGATCAGGTACATTTTGCATACATTATATATTTATTTATTATTGCAGAAAAATGCACTAAAAATGTATCACCACACCTTTCGCCCCACAATGCATTCTTGATAAATTTTGATGAATTTCATATTTGCTTTGGAAACCACAATAAAATTCGATCAAATATGTAAATCGATTATGGAAATAATTAACACATTTCTGTCAGAATACTGCTGGGTGCAAATTTTTCTCTATAGCGAACAAAAAATCGCATATGCAGTTTTTATATAATAAATTGCTATAACATTTTTAAGTATTCAATATGTATCAATATTTTTTAATAACGTTACTCATTATGCATACTATCACCAATTAAGCCAATCAAACAGTCATAGAAAACTGTTATTAAAGTTTTAGTTTGCGGCGAATGCTTAACTCTTTACGGTCCTATGTCGAGTCTGGCTCGACATTTTGTTTCTAAATTGTTTTTGTTGTTTAAAAACCTGGTCTTCATTTAAGCCAATGTTTTGAGATATACCATATATTATCTAATTATAAACTATACAATATAATGGCTCTGTATAATATATTAGTAAAATATACAACTTTAGTAAAAAATAATAGTGTTTTATTAAATAATAACTTAAAAATTAAAAAAAAACCGTTTTATCTTAAAAATGTCTAAAATATTTAGGAAAATCAAAGGGTTAAAAATAATAATACGTCTTTAACCCTTTGAGTAGTTAGCTAATTTAAAATCATGATAATCTTAGATGCTATATTTGCTTATCCGCCGCTTATCGTCATACAAATCCACTTATCTGTCAGAACCGTCGCAGCATATATGAAGCTTGTACTTGAATAAATAAACACTGTCGATATCACGCAATATTCGGTCAATTATTTGTATAAACATTAACAATACACCTGTAGGTAGTCCCGCGTTAAGCGGTTGGACTCGTAACCCGATCATCTCGGGTTCGAATCCCACAGGAGATGTGGCTGGCAACCACATTTTTAAAAACATATATATGCCATGAAAAACCATGTCAAAATGGTTGGTAATGATACCATAAAAAAGGGATCGCTAAAAGCCACCTCAAAAAAAAAAAAAAAAAAAAAAAAAAAATTAACAATACACCTGAAATCGATTCATTATATCATTCAGATATTATTAATCGATAACTTTGGACTAACGATCTATACAATCGTACGATGTACGCAATATATTCCCTCAGTCTATGTTACTATCTAAACTCAACAAGACACTCTCCGTCTCTGTCTAACTCTGAGCTCAACTTGTAAGTATGCTCTTTATAAGGCACTGGAATTCGGACACAACTCTATGTCTTTAAGGGGTTAAACATAGATTCTAAAAAACACATTGTATTCAGTCAATTTTTTTATCGCCCATTTAAACCCGACATTTTCTCTGTATCATTCCATATATTTCATTTAAACACAAAAGTCACTCCAAAAAAAGATTTTCGATGTTTATCACTAGACTATATAAACGGTAAAATATCTTTCCAGGACAGGATATTTTTTGGTCAATGAAATATAATTGATTTCTGGAAAAAAAATGGATTTACTTTTGGTATTTTACGACCAACCTATTCATAATCGAGTGCTTCAAGCCGTATAAAAATACACGAAAAACACAAACAATCCATCGATTTTCCAACCATGTACATAATGTCAATATGTGCTAAAGTTTCTAGTGTAAATGAGTTAATATTGGACTGGCGTGCTGCGCAACAATTTGTGGCCATCATCAATCACACATATTGCACAAAATAACACATAATAATAAAACCCTCGAACAACGCCGCACACTGTTAACACGAAGAACAACCGTTTATATTCCATTACGGGGAAATATCGTCGTATTTTTGCCACGAAAAAAGTACGCATTCAAATCGTGAGCGTCTAAATGGGGGGTTTTTCGGACGTAATTGGTGGGATAATTCAATTCGGTCGAAGGCAAACAATGAATTTCTGGAGGGACCATTGTATGCACATTACGCTCCCTTGTCTCCAGCGGCAGTTCGTCTCCATTCATAGATATTGTATTAATGTCGGAAACAAAAACCATCCCGAACAATACTGTTGCACCGGCGAAACTTTGTGTTTCCATTGCAGAGAAACTCTGTGTGTTCATGTTTAAATTTTCGGGTATTATGAACGTCAACAAGTGAGTACAAAAATTAATTATCTCCTGAAATGAATTCGTAAAATGGTATGAAGCCAGTTGAAGATCCATTGTCGATTGGTTTTCAGTCGAACGAACAATGAAAATTATTAAATTGTGTCGTCGTGTACAGCTTGTAATAAAGACTTAAACTATTATTGAACCATTGATCATTTAACCATGAAATACGTCTTCTACCTGATGTTTTTCTATTTTGTATCTTCTATGCTTTATTGTAGAAATTGATATTTTTCTAGTCGTATGATGTGTCCAAAATATTAAGAGGGATACATTGTAAATAACAATTATTTTGCTTTGATAATTGAATAATTTTCTTGCTCATACTATAATTTTTCATTAAGTTTATGCTTGCAAGTAATATTGATTTTATATATCTATATATTAGATCTTATATTTTTTCTTTTGTTAACGGAAATTTCCAGCTAAAAGATAAATTTGTGTTGTGTAATATATAATAAAATAGGCTTGCTAATGGTGTAGTGGTTGCTTTATGCTACATATAAACACACGCATAAAGTAGAGCCTATACTGACATATGTGTAGCGTGTCTATGATGCATGCGATGGCATGGAGAGAGAGAAAAAACGATTATTTTTCTTTCCGACTGATTGCCGATTGGAGTTTCACTTTTCGTGACGTTCAAGCCAATTTGTGCTTTATTAACCCTGTGAATAATGAGCTAATTTTAAATTATCATAAACATAGATACCATATTGGTATGTCCGCTTATTATCGCCCGTACAAATTCACTTATCTGTCAGGACTGCCGCAGCGTGTATGAAGCTTGTATATAAATAAATAAACTAGTTTCTTCTCCGCGCTTAGAGCGTAGAAGTTGTTTTAAAAGAAGTGTTATTAAATACAGATTTTCACCTTGCTATCTTTGTGACCAATAAACAACTCTGGTCAGTTGTGGTTTCCTCTATCTCAGATGTGAAATGGACTCATGTTTCATCCTGAATTGATGCAAAAACTCGGCCTTATTGCTATGTAACATCGCTAAACACTCGATTGAAACATCATCACAATTCTGTTTTTGTTTCATTGTGAGCAAACACGGCACCCATCTTGCGCACAGCTTTCTCGTGTACAATTTTTCAGTCAATATGCGATATACAGTATTTTTTAAATGCCTATCATGTCTGCTAGGTCGCGCACTCACAATCGATGGTCATCCAATTTCTGAGGTGGTTTCCTCATTTGGTCAACCGCTGCGCTGTTCGTCTTGGCAGCTCGTATGGCCTCGTCTAACCTTTCCTTCGCCATGATGGAAGGTACAAAAACTACAGCTCGACTCTAATAATGGGAATACGGGGCTTAGAATTTTATATTGTGTACCAAAAACCAAATGTCATATCTGTCATTGGATGTAAGCTATCTTCTTGATTTTGAGTTTTGCAAATTCTGACACTTATAATTGGGCCCTGAACGAGTTTAGTAATTAGTACACTTTTTTTGTATAATCTGGATTTGTGAACGAATATTTATATCATGAGTCCTGGACCTTACCCACTATATCGAAAATTGTTCGGAAGGATATCAACGGGCAATTACATTAATCTTTGTTCCAGTATGATCGTATTCGAAAATACGTTATTAAAAATTAATGTCGACCCAACTTAACACGTATCGTGCCAAGGACATTTTTCAAAAATGACCCACCAGGCCATCATACAAATTTAGTTCTATATTATATATTTATATATAAGGATTATAAATTGTGGTCAAAATTTAAAAAAAAAATTAAATAGAACCTATTTTAGGCCATCAGTCACCGGTGCCCGACGCGGCCTGTGTGGTCCATATGGGATGCAACGCATATTTTTTTTTTTTTTTTTGTACATATCTTTTTGAATAATACATTGTAATGATACATGATGGTTTATATATTTTTTGGATAGATTACATCTTATTTGTGGTATCAATCACTGACGGTTGACGTAGCGTATTACTTCGCGTACAGATTATTTATTCTATGATTCAAATTTACTTTTTCATTATGAAAAACACAAAAGTCAAACGACACATAACTATTCAGATATATTTTTTGATATGTCTATATTGTAACAAATTACATCGACCTTTTTTTATTACATGAAATATGTCATCTGTGACAAGTTTATTTTAACGATGAATGGAATTAAATGTTTGAAAAGATTTTAGTCTAAGACAATGCAATTGAGAAGACTCTTTTTTATTGCTTTTTAGAACATTTATTTTAAATACAAAAACAATAGAGAAGATAATTCCATTTTTTCACTATTTATTCAATAGAAACGATTGTTTTTACTTTTTTCTGTTCATCCCCTAAAATAAAGAGACGTTTTCTATTGGTCTTATTCTAACCAATATTATTGGTTCAAAATATCATGCTTTCAAAGTATAAGTCATACTTAGGCCTGATCCACACTATGATGCCGTTGACGGTTAGATCTCGCTCCGGTCTCGGTCCGATCAAATATTCTTACACAAGAAACAATCAGAGTATTCACACTATCGGATCGTTCCAATCCCGTTTTTTGTATGAAAATATTTGACGGGACCGAGACCGAGATCGAACTGTTACCGGCACCATAGTGTGGATCGGGCCTTACTCTTTGCACATGACTTATTGGCATATTGATCACGGTTCATTTAATGTCAATCAAATCGATATGCTGATCAAGTGATTGAAGGAATAACTCAACGAATATCATCCAGATCACGTTCTTGATCGCCGACAAATAAGTTGGAAATGAAGAGGTTTTTTGATTTAATTATTTGGATCGTCAAACTACACAGTATTTATTTATATTGGAGCAAAGACATTCATTTCAGGCAGAAATTTCCACAAAGTATAATGATTTTGCTCCAAATGATACATTTTGCGGATAATTCCATTGCAAACCCAGAAGATCGGTTAGCAAAAATTCACAATATTTTCGATGATCTCAATATCAATTATAAAAAATATTATGAACCACAAGAATATGTCTGTGTTGACGAAAGCATGATACCTTTTCGAGGAAGAATCTCTTTTCGGCAATATATGAAATCCAAAAAACGGCATCATCTATCATTGCAAGACGATCGCGCCATGAACTTTTGAAAAAAAGATGATTCATCTCGAAATGTTCGTCGTTGCTGCACCAGGTGCTATAAATTAAATTGCAACATTGGAAGAAAATTTGCAAGGAATAAAACCAAACAGGTTGTAACGTATTGTGGGGGGTGTAATGGTTTTCAACATCTATGTTTAGCGTGTTTCAATATAGTACATAGAAATATTTAATTCATTTATACAGTATTTTATACATAGAGCCTATTTTTTTAATCATATATTATTTTAAATTTATTATTCTATTGTTTTGTATTATAAAACTAGCAAATAATGTTCATGATCTAATGTGTGTGTCGAAAAAAAAGAGTTAAAAAGTTTTAGGTTAAAAAAGAGTTAAAGAAACTTTTTTAACTCTTTTTTAACCTAAAACGTATTTATAACATGATAAAATATGCATACATTCATCTAAATTAGTATATTGTAAATGTTTAATGATAAAAATCTCGTAGAAGAAGAACACGGAATATACCTACCGTTTTTTTGGATATGGTTTTTTAAAAAAAAAAGTTCGGGTGTTCCGCTTGTTCAGGAACACCATGTCTATCAGATTATATATTAAAAACTGTTAAATGTGTAACTGACGGCGCACAGAGACTATTTTACTAAATCGAGTGCCATCAGTCACCGGTGCCTGCCACGGCGCACTGGTAACAATCGTCATCGGGCACCGGTGCCCGACGCGGCACGATACGTGTTAACCCCTAAAGGAGTACTGTGCCAGGGCCTGGCATTTCCCCTCCACTTATTCGAACGTGCACTCTTGTACATTGAGCTCGAAGACAGACAGAGATAGAGAGAGAACGTAGCGCAGTTCGGGAGACAGAGACGGAGAGCTTCCCGCATACATCGCACGTTTGTATAGATCGTTAGCCCAAATTTATCGATTAATAATGATTTTGATTTCAAGTGTGTTATTTGTTTACGAAATAAAATGACCGAATATTTTGTGCTATCGACAGTGTTTGAGTCTTTGTCCAATTATCATTTCCTTCTAAAGCAGGAGCAAATGAATCGATTTTTTGTGAATTGTTTATGTAAAGAAATAGCATGGTCTTATATGCTATTAACAGTGTTTATTTACAATTGAGTGCCTCGAATTGAAAATTGTCTTACGCTAATAGGAGCTGACAAAAAGTAATCAGTGTAAAGCGATTATGGCATCAACAACTTCATCGATTTTAAATTTGCTCACTCCTCAAAAGGTTAATATGAATAGTTTTTCCACAATCGGGATTTAAAATCGAACCTTCATAATGAGAGTTTAGGGTCTAACCACATTATACCAACGCTTGTACCGTTTGTAGCCGTTGATCGGTGCCACCTGGAATAATCCATTTATTCCTGTTGATTTCCATGTTGAGCTTCGAATCTCGTTGATAAATTATAAATATTTGATACACAAAGGTATTTTTGATAGAAATTCATCGTGTTATTGTACTTTTCATTCGGATTTATAGCTTTTTATGATTCTTGGTGTACATTTTTTTTTCAAAGCAGGTAATCAATCTGTAGCAATTCATAGTTGTGAAGCTGACAGTGATTAGGAAAGCCGAAGCAATTTTTCATTGGCCACGTAGTTCGCAGCCATTCCATATGGCAACGCAGTATAATTCTTTGTATTTACAAAGTTAATCGCTCTTGAACCCGTTCCCCGTCGTTAGGCAGTAAAATATTTAATTCGTCAGATGGTAAGCCCACAATAAATACCTGTCGGGGTTTTCTGTGGGGACAGGAAGTCGTTATGTGCTGGTGACCTCTACTCTGGAAGCCTCGTTGACCACAATTACAAATAAATTGTTCGACTCTGACCGAAAAGGGTCTCCCATCATTACAATAATGAAACGATGATAAATCACGACCGGCAAATAAATATAAATAACAAGATTTATTATATTCCGTATTTCGGGGCTCGCCTGTGAAATAATTTTCGATTCGATATGATCGTACAATATTTAACCGAAGAATGCTCTAATGACTCGTAATTAGCTGCGGTTGATCTCTGAGCTATTCTCGTTTAACCCTCATCACGTGTGATATCATTATTTGAGCATTCCCAACCAAAAAATGCCCAATTTTAAACGGGCGCCGATATCAATAATCGACATACAAAATCAATGATAAATAGCATCGAGTCAAATTATACAAGCAATAAAATCAGTCGCCTGGACAAAAATCCCCACAGAATACAGATATCATTTTAACGAGCGACTATGAAAATAAGATAACGTTTCCCCTGGTCTCGACCTCTTGAATTGCTTCAGTAAATATTTTAATACATCATTACAGTAGTGACTGGGCGCATTTGTCATCCAGCCAGACAATACAGCTACCCTTTAACAATGTATTTCTGCATTTTCCTTCGCCTAATGCAATTTAAATCTGCAACAGCGTCCCGTCATGCGCAAATTCATATCGATAATTTTATTACATCTGATATAAATGCATATTTGATGTATTATTCCTTGTATTATTGGGCATTTGAAATGGCGACATCTGTAATGACTTTCAGACGTTTAGCTAATATTCGAACCACTTAAATGGCATTTATGCAACAAATCTGTTAAATTTTCTTTTTTAATATGTGTTCAATAATTAAAATGCATTTTGGATTTAATAATTTAATATTTTTTTATTGTAATGATTTGGATTCAAATCCAAACTGGACCAAAATCCTTAATGACACAATAAAATAGTGTTTTAATTAAATGGCTTTAACGTCACGAAAAGTTAACCTCCAAAGAGGTAAAACACAATATTGTGTCCGAATCCCAGTGATACAAAAAGAGCATTCTTACACGTTGAGCTCGGAGACAGACAGAGAGAATATCTTGTGTACATTGTACGATTGTATATATCATTAACCCAAATTTATCGACTAATAATGGTATTTGAATGATATAATGAATCGATTTCAATTGTTTATGTTTACTTGAAGAAATGACCAAATATTGTGTGCTATCGACAGTGTTTATTTATTCATGTACAAGCTTTATACACGCTGCGACGGTCCCGACAGATAAGTGGATTTGTATGACGATAAGTGGCGGACAAGCAAATATAGCATCTAAGTGTATGATTATTTAAAATTAGCTCACTACTCAAAGGGTTAATGGATATCCGAGAGACCCTGTCGAAAACTTCGGAACTTCGGACGAAGCAGAATATTTTCATTATGGAAGACATCCATATGCGAATAAACATCGTAAGGAGGAAATTTATTATTTTAAATAATACATATCAGCTTAGTATAAAAAATAAATATAAAAAACAAATAATATTTCAGCAATGAGATTTCAATGATATCTTATCTTTTGTATTGTCCAAGACGTAAAATGGTCGATTTAAAAATAGAATATGCTTCAATATAGTGTATTCTATCTAAATATATCGTGGATTTTCAATTGTTAGACATTCTATTGCAATACGAAAATGGCCATGAATCATTGATGATATAAAAAGGATATTCGCTGATTAAAGCGTATATTTTTAGCATCGCAATGATTAGTAGGAACTTCTCAGGGCTCACTAAATATTTTCTCTCCACGTTTGAGGAATTCATCTAGGTAAGTAACAAGTGGCCGGGATGAATGTATGGGAGGGGTGGTCGCCGTGGGTGGGTTATTTTTCTGCCCTCTTTCCCTTAAGACCCCTCGACGGCAACGCCACCCTCCACGGGGCCCCCGTTTATATTGGCCATTAGCATGATTAGACCAATCTCTCAGTGCGAGCTAGACTCTTACTGGTGGATATTTTGCCTGGAATGAGATACATCTCACCTGTAGAGATCCACCGGCTATAGCTGCTACGCTCGCTAACTCCTGCAAACTTATTTTCCTAATTAAATAGTAAGGGATTAGTTAATTGATATTATGTAAACTTGAATCTGGGAGTTTCGGATCAATTTGTAAATTAAATCCACGTGGCGAATTTTTAAGCCATCCTCAGCTCGCCGATAAACCACAAATTCGATTGAATTACGTAGTTTTTTCGTTGTTTTTCAAGACCAACAGCAGTTTTGCACGGTCATCGATTTGTCGAACTAATTTTTTACCGTCAAAATTTTGACTAACGCCTGGCATTTAGCATTCGATTGATAAACGACGAGCTTGGCTTCCCACCAATAAATAATCCATCGTACTGAATTAGTGCCATTGATGAAAAAAAAGACTTCCTGGACGAAGGCAACAAATATTGTTTTACCGACGATACGTGACTTCGGAGGCGAAGAATCCGCGGTCAGCATATTTTCTCATCGATCTCCGAAAAATATCATTTCACGGCTAGTACTTCCCATTTTTTTTTCTTCTTCCGACGACCAACGAACTGTAACTGAGGTTCATTGAATACCACAGCTTCTGTGATCGCTTAATTAATTTTCACAGCTTGTCACGTATATTTAGATGACGGGGATGCAGGACTTATGCAGATACAAGCAGTCTGCAGCTCTCCTGCGCATATATCCTTTATTCGCTGTTGTGGAGGCTTATGTCTGCATCCACTAATTCGATCCAATTTAATATGCTCGCAGCTAGTGCATCTGGAATATTTATATACTGATAAATCAGCTCCCTGCATTGTCCTCCGACGTATTCTGCAGTGAGTGCAACGTGTACTTGCCCGATTTAATTAATTTTGAAATTAATCTGATCTAATATATTTAAATTGAGAACCTGCACTAGTTCCATCTAACCAATGTTGTCTTGTTTACAAGTCTGACACCATATCAAATTTGAATCATTAAATCCTCATGCATTGATGTAGGTGAATTAGAAATTAAAAATTATATTTAAATTCGGTGTTTAGACTCATGTAGATAAGGGATGGCTGCAAAAAAATAAGTATCTAATAAGAAATTGACTCAAAAACTACTATACATTAAATGCACACGATCTTCTTGAAACTTTAATGCTTTCAAATTGTATTATCAATACATTTAAAATAAAGTCATAATAATCTAAAATTTCTTTAAAATATGAAAACAGTTTTCCTTGGGAAGGACTATGACTATGAGGAGCATTTATAAAGAAAAGGTGTGGTCAAAATGCCCGCCAAATAACATATATTCATTTCTTGTACCTATAAATACAATGGATACATAAATAAAAGTCAATCGACTCTTCACATAACAATAAAACTTGTGGTTAACAAAATTACATCAGAAATTTACAATCAGACCATTCCATCGATGCTATATTAGTTTCGTCGTCCGAGTTTCATTTTGACATTGATGTTTATATTTTTTGAATCCAATCGTCCCAAGCGAAAAATTTCAGGATGGAAATTGGCTTTCTATATAATTTCATGAGATTCATGACTCCACCCAAAAAAATGTTTTTTATCATAATTTACATAAAAATATTAGGTCAGTCCAAAAGTTCGTGCGCATATTTAAGATTTTTTTTAAATAGTGTAAATAAAACATAATTTGATATTTTAATTAATGTAATATTTTCTTCAACTATCTACAATTTCTCGCCATAATACAGGTAGCTTTATAATTCCATTGCTGTAGAAAGACACTGGTTTTAATGGAAAAAAGTCCATTTTGCACATCAAATTTAGAATTTAGCTATTTCTTTCGTATTCTTTTTAGGATGTAAAGACATTATTGCTGTTGAAATTGTAATAAAAATTACTAATAAGTCCATTTGTTTGATATAAAAAATAACTTGATCAAATGTTTCATCGTTTGGTCTGGATCTGATTTTGGACTCGTTGAAGGTATCGTCATCAGATATTCAAATGCTAGTTCGAGTCGATGACCACGTGAACTCCAATTTTCGTATAATACCATCAATGTGACTGATAAAATTCCTTTCTGCTGAGACACGGACTAAAACTCGCAAAATTCCCGATTTACCGATAAATTATTTATTTCCGTCGCTGCAGATGAATACTTATATACTATCATACTTTGATGTGATTCGTAGTTATTTTACGGAGAAATTCAAAAATTCTGAACCTCGTATCTAATATATTTCATATCGATATTTCCATTATTAGAGTCGGGGTGTAGTAAATACATCACCGGTAGGGAAAGGTTAATATAACAATTTGAAAAACGTATATGTACTGTATATATTTATACATAGATTAGACACTTACTGCCCCTAGGTGTCGCATATGCTCGCTTATTATTAGTTACGCCACTGTTTCCAAGCGTCCAGATTTCGGCGAGAATGTCTCGATTTAGTAGCCTTTAACGTTCTGGTGAGATGTACGATTTCTATTAGATAAAAATTTCAAACCCGAACTTTTCGGGATTACGTTTACCAATCCCGAGATTTATGAGCACCTAAAACTGTCCCTTGGATTCCCTTTTCACGATGTACACTATTAGTTTTTATTGCTGCAGATCTGGCAGATTTGCCACATGAAATAAAAAAATATAACACAGCACGTTAGTATTGATTATCGATATTAATTTTCTATTGATACTAATATGCATCCGATGTTTACGAAAATTGGTGACTGTTTAATATATTAGTCAAGCGACGATAAATTTCGATAGGTTTGAAATCTAATGTTAAATTGTGTTTTATTTCCACTATTTACGAATTTCTCAAAAAAGCGCACGAATATTTGGACTGACCTGATAATTATATTTTTGAAATTGAGGACAAATAAGCACGAAAGAGCTATTAAAATGACTTCCCTTTTAAATTGCATTACTAAGCTAGTTAACGATTTTATATTATGTAAAGTAGCACGATAAGTCGGTGTAAAAGGTCGTCAAGCTATGCATGCGGAAAAGTTAGTTGGTGCAGGCACTTCATCCCAGTAACAAACTACTTCCTTTATGCGATCGGTAATCCCCATATTTCCATGCATTTATTTTGCTAAAAATAATCATTTTAAATTGCTTGAATCGTGCTAATAAATTGCAAATAATTTATTGCTCATGAATGTTTTTAATTCAGTTTCGTTGCATATTGCTTCAAATTGATAGCGCCCTTCTTGCAGGATGTTGCGATAGCATCAGATAAGCGATGTGGATTATTTCGTTTTGTCCTTCCAGCTCGGTGGTGAAATCGGTGACACGTGAACTAAATCGATGATCAGAGGCTAATTATTATGATGTCGACATCTGATTTATAGTTCCAGCAAAGTGCCTACAAGCTTGACAACCATATTGCTGCAATTATGCCACGCGACAATGCACGTTATCTCTTGAACGGTCCCGTCACTGAACCAAACGCTTACTGCGCTCGCCACACTTACATAGGATGTAACTCTAATTTGGTATATTATATACAATATCCACGTTGTCGATTGCAGAATCTCAATCTATGGATCGTAATCTCCCCGGGGAGTCATCAAGGATTAAATAAATTTAAATAAAAACGACCCATGGAATCCAAGCACTGAACACACTTTAAAAAATGCTCAAGATACTTAGAAGTCAAATATAATGATATTTTAAACGCTTATTATTTTGCTGTAATTGAATCTAATTGAAAAATATTTTTTAAGTAGCAAGTAACTGTGATTCAAGTTTACTGCAAAATATGTGTTAAGTATTAATCACAGTCTCCAAACGACTTCAAAAGCGAAACCTTATCATCGCGCCACATCAAAGTTTTCTTGACCGTATGTGCTGGTGGAAAATCTTATTAGAAAATGTATGATTTTCTTGCGACAACTTTTTAAATTCATGGCTGTACAATGATTACCAGAACGTTTTGAATCACTCTCATATTTCTTCAGAGGTTTGTGGGAAAGCTAATAACGACACCTATAACTATTGTATACATTAGAAGCTTTGTTTTCTTCTTTGTCTCTCTTTGGGGCTCATAGTCTGTTATGGTGATCCTGCCAAGTGTTTTTCTCATCGTCAAAAAACTATATCATTTAATTCCAGATGATGTTTTATTTTCTGCAAAAGATTTTAACAGTCAATATCATATTTATCTCAAAACTTATTTATTTCAAGAGATGAAAGGATCATTATAAATGCGTTGCTGTGTGTTATGACCATGTGCTTTACATGTTGCTACACAAGTTTGAATACTCAATCTGCTTCTTAATTCCTTGAGTTTTCCCGAAAATCAAATATATCGCTTTCTCTACTCATCTGCAAATCGGCGTCAGAATTGATTTATGATAATGTTTCGATTAATGAAAAACCCTATAAAATGATCAATCCAAAGTAGAAATTCATAAGTATCTGAAAGAGGATACAGGAAGAATTTGCATTGATCTGGAACCCATCACTCATTAGGGTATACATTGTCGATTTTAGCTAATTCATAGAAAATCTTCCGATTTGTTTTTAATAAAAATGCAGCATTGTTGGTTCCCGATTGCTGGTAACCTACTGACATTTTTTATATACCTAATCCTTCCGTGTCCTGCCAAAATGAGGGACAAAATTAGTAAGGGTGTTCATACAAGATGTTTGACATATGGATCGACTTTTTTTTTTTTTTTTGCTAGAGGAATTTTTTACTACGTTTTGCACATAGTCCCTATGTCCTAAGTGTCAGGATTGTCGAAATAGATTTTTTTTTCAACATTGAAAAAAATCCCCCAAAATTTCAATTTTAAATCGTTATAATATTTTTAAACTATGGTCGTAATATTCCCTTCTCTTTCCCTTATTTCAACTGTAGTAGTCTGAAGTAGCATTTCCTCTTTCATTTTTGTAAATGCGGCGACTATTCCTTCAATTAGGATTTCTTTTGTTAGCACCATCTCCAAATCTGACACCACTGGATTTCTTTGCCTGGAGATGTGCCTTATTCCGTGGCTCGCTTGGTCTCCAGATCTGACACCACTGGATTTTTTTTAGGGATATGCAAAATAATGAATTTATACGACAGAGGAATTCTGTCGGGCTGGACATTTCTCTATAAATATTATGAAATGGATTCCAGGTTTGAAATCTTTGTCTATTTCTTCTCAAACATCCCTATCAGAAGCAGTTTCAATAAACTACTTCTCTACATCATTCTTACTTTTGAAACTCAATCTTGTTATCTTTTGCCATTGACGCTTATTTTTAATATTGTTCTGATCATTATCACTACCTGAGAACTCTAATTCGTCTCTCGTATATTCATCACCTTTTTCTACATTGTCTTAAGATTCAGAAAATCCTTTTTTTATAAAATGTTTTCTCTATTTTGTATTTTTTTTAATGCTTTGACATTTAGAGATAGCTATACCATTTTAAAATAGCCTTTCTTTTGTACTATTTGTATAGGTTTTTAGAGTAAATACTATATTATCTAGAGTGGTCAAATTGACCGGTCACAATTAGGGAATCCAATCCCGAGCCAAAATTTACGTTTCGGAAATTACATTGATAAATTTGATAAAAAAATACTAATAAGTCCATATTTTTAATATAAAAAATAACTTGATCGAGTGTTTCATCGTTTAGTCTGGATCTGATTTTGGAAGCCAGGCAACAAGACGACTCCACACTCGTTGAAGGTATCGTCATCAGATATTTAAATGCTAATTCGAGTTGATGACCGCGTGAGCCCCCATTTTCGTATAACACCTTCAGAGACACGGACTAAAACTCGCAAAATTCCCGATTTCCCGACAAATTATTTATTTCCGTCGCTGCAGATGAATACTTATATACTATAATAATTTGATGTGATTCGTAATTATATTACGGAGGAACACAAAAATTCTGAACCCCGTATCTATTATATTTCATATCGATATTCCCATTATTAGAGTCGAGGTGTAGTAAATACATCACCGGTAGGGAAAGGTTAATATAACAATTTGGAAAACATATATGTACTGTATATATAGGTAGACAATTAATGCCTCTAGGTGTCGTCTAAGCTCACCAATTAGTAGTTATGCTACTGTTTCCAAGCGTCCAGATTTCTAACGGGAATGTCTCGATTTTGTAGCATTCGTCGTGCTGGTGAGGTGTACGATTTCTGTTAAATAAAATTTTCATTTTGTTTGTCCTATGCAAAAATGTTATCTATTTGTCTAATCTGAATATTTTTTACATTTTTACAGATGATGGAGTGCGCCTATCTTCCAGCCTATCCCCAGCCCAGATCGGCTGCAAACTGGTGGAACGACTCTCACGCGACTCCCGAGAGCAACTGAATCGGAGGGCCGACGAGTGTACAGCGATTGCGAAAGTGCGGTCGCTCTAAAACACCAATAGTGGACAGTTCGTTTTGAAAGACTCGTTTCAATTGCATTCAATGCGAAATTTTGAATACAATGAATTTTTGTTTTTGATATTTAAGAACATGTACGATACAAATGAAATATATCAGTGCTATTATTATGCATTCGGATTTAAACCTAAGACGATGTGCATGGTTAAGTTAATTAATTGTAATAAAAGTGAGACTCTCTGTTAAATTGTAAGTTCTAATTGTAAGACTCGCTGCCTTTGGATTCGGAGGCAACCGTTTTTGTCCCTGTGTGATCTCGATCCCATGATAGTGTTTCTTTTGCCATAATTTTAAAATCGAACCATGAAATTTTTGGGTCGCAAACGAGGCGTTGTAAATAGGAAAATGAGACCACGTGATATTGATTTTTTTCTTTAATAATTATTTTCTTTTATTATGCAATTTGTAGATGGATCTGCAATCTTGACTACGATTATTATTTTTTGCTGTCTAAAGTATACAATGACCCATTTCACCTTTGCAGTATTAAAATCAAATTATATATATATATATATGTACGTCACAATTATTGTAAGATCAATGTAAACTGACCATTTAGTAAAGTAAGACATTATTAATATAAATTCCGAATTATAAATGTTAACTGTTAAATAGTATGTATACTCAAGTAGCATGAAAACATTTTTAGATAGACGCATTTTTCTGTTGTATTCAAATAATTTCTATCAAAAATGATTGATTTCGACGCTTGTCGGTTAGGTTGTATGCATTGATTCAAATTTATCATACGAATTTAATATGATCAAAATCGGCATACGGCTCAACCCACATATGCAACATATGCAAAAGCATTTTTATTTTTAATTTGACAATGTTGTAATTTAAATTTAAATTACAGAACAATTCTTTTAGATTAAATTTTGGCCATTTTTTAATATTATGTAAAATATTAAATATGCCCTGTTTGTTGTAATGATTGAATCATTTTGATGCTATTGCCAAAATTGTTATTGATTCATAATTCGTTTTATAATAATTAATTTTTATTGTTTATCCTTTCGTTGCAATGAAATTAGAATTGTTTCAATCATTATCATAATATAACAAACGTATGAAATATTGTTTATAAACACTTTATTTGTTGTTAATTATTCCATTGTGACTTCTTGTTCTGTTAAAAATACATTACAGAGTAAACCCATCGAGGTATACAAATAGGCTTAGATATGGGCTGAGAGAAAACACATTGTGATCGAACAATTGTAAATTATTGTAATTATAGTGTTATTGATCATTATTATCATATTAAGGTTATTTGATATAATGTTGATGAACATCTTTATTTTCATCGATCTTGTTTAAAGACGTTAATGTTCTTGTTGGTTTGTAAGTTGATTTTTCTTTTTCTTTTTTTTTACCATCGACATATTGAATGGACGCAGTCGACACTATGACCCAATGTGATTTGTGTTGGATTCAGTATTTATTGTAAATGTGAAAATGTTCTTATTCTGTGGGGGGCTCGAGGGCCTCCCCTTCACTTTGTGGTCTTCATGCACCGCTTGTAAATATTTGGACAACATGAAATCATCCCAGACGATCACCGTTTGATGCAAGACTGTAAAAAAATTATAACCTCTTCTTTTTTGAGCTGGTTAAGGGATGTCAAACAGGACCAATCCATAGCATAACATCTGATTGTTAAACAAATACAAATACAACACACGTATTCTTATATATTTTTATTCAAGAACTTAATCTTAAATGCTTAAAACGTCTTCCACTACAATTGTTATTGCAATTTCTGTGCTTAAATTTCATGCTTGTGGGGGATGTTTATGGCCCTTTTCTACCCAAATATCCTTATGATTTCATTTGTAAACTATTTTGGTTCAAATTAATTTGCTATGTCTGTAATAAAAATAGAGTACGTTAATAAAAAGAATCGCATACAAAAGCGCCATCAGCCTTTTCCATCGCTTTATATGCACACATAGTCATCGGAAAATCGTCGAGAAGAGGTTGTTGAGAAGTAAAAAGATTCATGTTAGGTCTCGTTTCGCGAATTCGAAATTACATTCGTCCCTTTTTTATGGTCTAAAGTTTCCCGATGACGATTGCCAACTACACGAAACGGGCAGGGCCGCAAGATTACTTCTTCTCTTTAGAGAAGCTCTTGCGGATTTTTTATAGAACGCTTCGTTCTTTCTCCCTGACAGAAGTATACACCCATTTGAATCGCATGAAATCAATCCGGACAGTGTTATTTATATCCATGCTGACGTATTGTTTTTTGATACGGAGAGGGTGTCCTCTGAGAAAGGGGAGGGCATAAGCGATCCCTAAGTGAATTGATATCCACGGAATAATTTAGTGATTTGGCTTCTCTCGCTCATATAATAAATTGTGTTGTATTTGTATTTGGAATATTTTTTGTTTGTAAGCAAAATTGTTACATCCTGTCCCAAACGAAACAATGTAGATTTCCTTAAAAAACTTAATAAGGCTTTATCCAAAGTCAATAAAGCCAAGCTGAGAATAACTCTTCCCATTAGGGTCGCAAATCTCGACGTGGTGAACAACAAGGAACTCTACGTTGTTTCATTTACATAATAAGAAAATGAAGAGGGGAATAAACGAATTTGAAAATTTACTTCTTCTTTTATTAATTATTTTTCTCTCGAAAAAGAAAGTAAACCCTTTCTTTTCCCTTTGATATCCTACCCTGTCCTTAAGTAATTTTATTCTGAATTTATTTCAATCCATCTGTTTGCAGACGAAGGTTGATGCGCGTTTCCCCGGCGAAACTCCCATCAAATTAAAACTTGCAAACAAGATTTTCCGGCCAATAATTAGTATTCAATAAAAATGAAGAAACGCAAAAGACAAGGGGGAGGAGCATTCGAGGTAAATGAGCCGCTGCCCCCTTCACATTATTTCCATTGTAAAACATCTTCATTATGAATACAGCGGAGGGGGTACATCTGTGTAAGGCAAACACGAAAAAAAAACTTCTTTTTGAATCGTAATAGGAGGCAAAAAATAAAAATTCAAGCTTTTCTGGAGAAGAATTTTAATTTCCTTATTCAAGTCATACTCCTTATAATTAACTTTCACGGTGTTAGCAAACTCATTTACCAAATTGCTTAAAGGGGAATTTGTTCCAGCTGGAAGAGGGACGAGGAATAGGGTATGGAGGAAATCTAAAAAGAAAGATAAAGTATGTCTCCATTGTGACTATTCAATTATTTATTTATTACGAATCTAATGAAATTACCCCCCGGATTGAAGCAGCTTTAAAATGTATCATCATATACTTTCATAATCATTTTTTTCATCCCTTAAATTCAATAAGACGCGCTGTTAAATTATATTTATTTTGATTCGCAGATAATAATAAATTCGCGGTATAAATTAGATTATTGCAAATAATTAAGCCCCTTAATTTAATACTAGCCCTATAAATACCGTCCGCATAAATCTGCGAATCACATCAATTCAATACACACACAAAAACTTATTAAAACAAGATTCTTAAACAAACAATATTTTCACTATGCCTATGTTATTTCCGCAATTGTAAACAATAAGTTGGCAAAGTTTTATTACAATCGGATGAACGGTATGGCAGCGCATTGAATACGGACAAACAAACATTGATTTTTATATATTAGAAAATATTATTGAATTAAAAAATATTGACTAATGCAGTGGTTCCTAACCTAGGTAAAGGGGTAAAACAGCTATTCTGCGGGGGTTATAATGCTGATAGTTTTTGGTATGTAGATAATAGAATGACAGATTAACGCCACGTGGCTGGGCACAAATTTTAAAGAGGGATAAAATCAGTTTTCCTAATATCCCATAGGGTAATAAGACTGACAATATTAGGAACCGCTGGATTAATGAATTCAAGCCTACTCAAAAAAAATATGTTTTCGAGTAAGAAGGAGCAGTGCTCCTTAGGAGGAACGAGATATTGATAAGTTAAAATATGAAGCTGTGTTTGTGTAATATGTAATAAAATCGCTGCACTACTCATCTAGTGGTTGCTTTATTTAAAAGTAAAGGTGATGATGTCTA
Source organism: Stenopsyche tienmushanensis (assembly GCA_008973525.1). NCBI lineage: Eukaryota > Metazoa > Arthropoda > Insecta > Trichoptera > Stenopsychidae > Stenopsyche > Stenopsyche tienmushanensis. The sequence continues at coordinate 429,275 of WACJ01000100.1, forward strand.
TGCTGTATGCGACGGAGACGAAGAGAGTTGGTTTCATTTTTCGTGACGTTTAGTCCAATTTGCCTTATCGTGCCTGTAGAACCACCACTTCAAAAATATCACAAACATTTTAAATAAAAAAACAAATCAATTGCTCATTATTAAAAGACTTTTCAAAGCGTATTAAAAGTGTTTTCTATGAAATGATATATTAAATAAAAATGGCGTTCTACATACAGGACATTGGGCATACGCGTGGTAATTAACGAAATTTTAATTCCATTAAGTATATTCCTGCCAAATGCAAAGCTGCCATGTCTATTAATATGTTTTATGTACACCCAAAGTATGCATGCATAATTTAGAGACATTTAAAGCCCTAAAATATGTATTCGCTCTAATTACACTAACAGCATGCCTATAAATATATCAGTTCGTTTCAAATCGCTCCTAAAAATATGCTGACATTAATAATGAGCATTTATATATAACTGAAAGCTTACTGATCTAAATATTTAATGCACGAATTAATCAAGAATCGACTACGTTCTCACAAGGGCAGCTTGCTGGGAATATTGAACTCTAATCGTAATTTGGCAGTGGACATATCACAAAGCGAGACGATCGGATGAAAAATATATAATTAAAATGGCTGCTAGTTTTTATAGTTTAAAATGATGGGGTGCCTGCAATAGCTGCCATTAATCTGCCGATAATGATGATTTTATTACTCCTGCTTCTCGATCGTTTTTGCTCGGTATTAAACCGCTAGCATTTTCTTATAGCAACACGCATGACTTATATGATATTGAATATGAAGCTATTTTTTTCCAGTTAATCAACGTCATAGTCCACATACCTTCATAATCCATCATTTTAAATGATACGACCAGATAAAAAGTAAATGCCGACTGGTTTAGTTTGTACATGAGCTGCAAGCGGTCCATCATAGCGTATATGTTCATCAATTAAATCGGCAATTTAATGGAATTAAAAATAACATGACGCAAAAAAAGCACTTTGAAACTATGGCTTCTATGAATTTCGAACAATATTAAAAATATAATAATTTTTTACCGACTGCCTCAGAAGATTGTATTTGCACAGGACGAAAAGCGTGAAGCTCCCAGTATTCAAACGGGAGGGTTGAATGTTAAATATTTCCGGGTCAGAATTAATAAAAAAGTGCGGTTGGCATTTCGTAAAACAATAATCGTAAATTAATAAAATTCAACCCTTTCATAATAACGAGGGGGGAACGGGCGCAGAATAAAGACAACTTTTATATAATTCATTTCTTTGTTACACTCAAGGCTGATCGACTCTTTCATACCTCATGCTACTTTCTCTCTCGTTCAGTATTTATATCCTTAATATAAAAGGTCGTCGACATCCCCCTGAAAAATTGGAATACATGGCCAAGAAGAAGACTTTATGAAAAATAGCATAAATCAATTGAATCATGCGACAAGATCATGTAAAAAAATATTTCAGAAAATTCGCATATATTTAAGATTGAAAAGGTAGCAAAATATTCTGATACAATATAAATAGGATAACATTTTGCAAAAAAAGAATTGGGAAAGATTTTAAATTTCTCCGTATAAATCTGCATTCTAAAACTCGATGAAATATCTATTTGTAGTCATGAAACGTTTTTATTAGCTGAAAATTTGAATAAGACCATAATAATTTCATTATTGCTCCCTATTTTATTGTCCATTAAATAATGTTATTAAGATGCAAATCTTTTAAGTGCTAAATCTACCCAATGCTTTTTTTATTTAAATCGATTGAAAATACGTCATCAACCCTTTGAGTAGTGAGCTAATTTAAAATCTTCATAGTCTTAGATGCTACATTTCCTTGACTGTCACTTATCATCTGTACAAATCCACTCATCTGTCATCCGCAGAAGCGCGGATGAAGCTTATATTCAACACTTTCGTCGCCCAACGTGAATCGAAGTTACGAGGTCAATTTCGATAGATATTTAGGCAGTTGTCACCTGGAAAACATTATAAAAAGACGTAATAAAGAGACTCGGACTTCGGAGACGCTCATATCTGGTGGACGCAGCAACGAACGAGTTAAATAAATAAACACTGTCGATAGCACATAATATTTAGTCATTTCTTCAAGTGAATATAAAAAATACTCTTGAAATCGATTCATTATATCATTATTAGTCGATAAATTTGGGTTAACGATCTATACAATCGTGCGATGCACGCGGGATGCTCTCCGTCTCTGTCTCTCATGCACAGTTACCAAACTCCGTCTCTGTCTCTCTCCGAGCTCAATGTACACGAGTGCTCTTTCTGAATCACTGGAATTCGATCGCAAATACGCGATCATCCTACCATACAAATTAAGCAAAGATTAGGATAAATCAAATTTTAGAATCTACGAGAGGTTCTACTGATATTATTTAAAAAAAATATTATTAATGAAGAAAATCCTGAAATTAATGTAAATTTATATTTTTTTTATTAATCATGAATCAGAATTAATTTTTCTGGAATCCAAAACTATTATCAACCAATGTTCGACCAAACAAATCACAACTTTGCCTGTTTTTATAAAAAAAAATATTTGAAAAAAGAACTTATTATTTTTCTAACCAAAATTATGGCAAAATATTTTACAATATTAGATTTCACAGTACAACCTTTTTTTGTGTGGAAAAAAAGCTATGACTTACATAGAAAATGTTAAAATGCATTCCTAGGATTTTAAAAACCGCATAACTTTGAAATAGCTATATAAAGTATATCCAAAATCGCATAAAAAAAGTTAATAAAAAATAGCATTTTTGGTAACATTTAAAGGACACCTTGCATCATTGATAAAATTTTAAGGATATCTGACATCTCAAATGTCAGACATCAACTAGAGAATTAAATCTCTTTGTAGAATGTATTTTTAAAAGTCAAAACATTGGAAAAATAGTATTTCAAAAATCTAAATCAGAATAAAGAACGTGGTCGTAGTTCAGTGATACCAATTGCAATATGATTTACAAAGTCTCAAATTATATTTTTTTTCCAAATTTCGGTTGGTGTTGATGATTTATTTCCTATTTTATCCAAAATATCTCGATACGTACTCTTTATGAAATGAATTTTAAAAAAATGCTTTAAAAAAAACCGCATTACTTCGAAATCGCACAAAAAAAAGTCGCACAAAAAGAGTTTTTGGTGTAATTTATTTTTAATATAATTTCATAGTAAATTTAAAATTTCAGGTCATTTTAAAAATTAGACAAGCCCTGATAAAAATGATATTGTACACCCCATCTAGTTGAGGAATGCACTAATCTAATGTAAAAATATTTTTTAAAAAATAAGCTACAATACATAGGCGATAAACATCCGGACAATGAGAGGTCAAAGCGATTTTATATTTTTTTTACTGTTACGAAACTATTTTTGTGAATAATCTAAATTACAGAATCCATTTCGAAATACTTTTATCAAGGATCTTAGACTGGCATCCATAGGATTTAAAATTATACCCTCTAGCCCCATATAAAATGATCTAAAAACTGAATTATTTCGATAAACATATACATTTATGCGCAGCGTTGTATGTTTAACATTTTTTTGCGCTATTATAGAAACGCAAAAACTTTTCCTCCGAGCCAATATGAGCAACGATGCTGAATTGTTCGCCTCTGTAACTGGTGCATGCCTTATTGGCACTGTTATTTTCGTTTGAACATCAAACAAATCTCGCTTATATATGAAAGGATCGCGTGTACGATTTAAATGGATCATTATCGAGTGGGTGGATCATTTGCGAGCGCTTTAACAAATCTTGCATCGGAAAAAGGATATTTTTTTATTTGTGTAGTCCGTATTACAGCTTCACGGATGGTCTTTTATTGTATTAAGTCTTAATAATATAAATCATCTTTGTGGAAAACCGAAAGGACGCTTTTCCTTTTTCGGATGATCGCATTTCGATGCGATGTTCGAGTATGCTCATTTCATGGGTGTGAATGCTTTTTTCTGAAAATTTGTTCTAATTTTCGGCATCCCGCCAAAAGAGATTAGGTGAAAAGCTTACATAAATATAAGTAGGCAAATTTAAGCCTCAATTATGGCAGAACCAACATTTTGTAGACACTTAATCATCACTTAAGTGAAGACCCCACTGTTCTAATAACAAACACTGAAAATCTCTCCGTGACGCTACAAAGAACACATTGGAGACAATAGCCGGAGATCTTTTAAAGTGCCAATTAGGCGTCAGTAACAGATCCGAGTCCTCCTCCGCTTCCACTCCTCCGTTCTCCTTGTAAACTCACCCTGATCCTTCCCTACACGCCCATCCTCCAACAGGACGTGTCAATCGACACTTAAGGGGACCAATCTCTTAAAAAAATACGTTACATCGACACCTAGTTTAATCTGAGTTGAAGGAGACGTTAAAGTCCCCTGAAGATCTAACTGGTTTAATAAATTCCACATTAAAACAAGTAAAAAATCAAGTATAATAGACATAGGCGTACTATAACAAAATAATAATTGCTCAATATTAATACTATAATGATCCTTGGAAGATCAGACAAAATTTTGATCTGCGTTCCAAAAATATGCATACTTTCTTTTTTCAATAAGCAATACAGAAGATATATAAATATGTGTACATCAAAAATATTTTATAACATCGATCATTCCTTATTTTATTAACCCTTATAAACTCAATTATTCCACTTCTTTTAAGATCACTTGTAGATTTTCATGCACCGATAGAGTCTTAAACATTTCAAATCTTTGTAATAAGCGATCGTCTACCTTTAGCATTTAAATCTTTATATATATTACTCTATAAATTAGTAGGATTTTTTTTAAAAAGTTGCGAAAAACAGCCCCAAATGAAAAAGAAAAAAGTTTAAGGGACGTTTCTACCTTGCTGTTTGAAAAATAATATTTTTTCTTAGTGTATCGGAAAGAAGCAATGTTTAAGAATACGTTTAGTAAATTTCAAGTCGATTTAAATTAAATTCGCTAAGTTATAGACCGACGAAGAGAAACTTTAAACGCGTTTTTTTCGAAACTACCCTTTCCAAGCTCATGGAAATGCTCCCACACGCCCTAAATAATAATTCTTTATGAAATCTGGCAGGCACGTGTATAATAAACGTCTTCATCGTATTGATTACAATTATCCGAAGATATTCAAAAGTGTTTATTTAATGAACAAAAAACTACAAAAAAAGTTTTTAATTATAGTTTAAGCTATACATAAAATTATACAAAGTAAAGATATGTTTGATCTTTTTGCTTTAAATTCCCTGTTCAGGACTTAGGACTTCCATGGTGAAGAATGTCATCGCTCGCGTACCGACATACGTGACTCCCTCCACTCCCACTACTATACTTTGTCAAACTATAAAAAATATTTTTATGTTCAATAAAGATCGCCTGGTCTACACACTAAATATCAATATTCTACATTTAATACTTTTTGCATAAAAAAATGTTAAAAAACTGATCTTTTTAAGGCCCAAAAAGATAGAAACGTCAGTAAAAAAAATCCTACGAACTTATTGAGTGATGTATTATTTCATGGAAAGGGACTAAACACTTTTATATTTTCCTACTGAATTTTATATTTCTTTATATAAAAAGATCATTTACTATACTAACAAATACTAATTTATCAGTTAATTATATAAGGCCAATGTAGCGAAAATAGCTTTTTAAAATTTTCAAATCATCAATTTTTTTGTTTACCAGCAAAAAAATAGTGAAATATTGTTCTTCAGATCACAATTGATTGATGCTTTTTAGATGTTTTATGGTACTTTTTAAGTAATGTCCAATTTAAAGGGATGTTGCTCGTTATAACCGAACTATTTGCTATATTCAGAGTTGGCTCATGGCTCTTGAGCTGAAATATTTAAATGGTCACACCCAATTGGGTTTTATAAGAACTTCTTTAATATCTCTGATGATTTAGTTGTATTATTTTTTTATGATAATATATATTTACGTATGGAAATGAAACCATATAAAATTGATAGAGTTGAATGATTTAATTGAAAAAATATTTTAAAAAATCAGCTAAACCGACCAGCAAAAATACATGAAGTTTAGAAAAAAGTGATTATAAATTAAAAAGCTTGAATTGTTATGCAGTCTATACTGAACGAGCAAGGTAAAATGTCTATTTTTTTTTTAAATGGGATATAAAAGTAAACTTTGCTAATGACTATCCAACAATTATAATTCGACGGAATGAAAACAAAATTTATTTTTCTCAACAAATTAAACCTGCAAAATTCTTCATTTCCCCGTGATATCAATTCCATAAAAAACGCATTACAATAGATAAAGTCAGAGTATTAGTAAATGTAATTCTTAGAAGCACTAATTGGTTTTTGCCCATTTTATTTAGGAATTTTAACTCGAGCACCATTTAAGCATACTCATTAGCTCTGAGGATAGCCCCGATTGTAATGCTCAAGCTGAAATAACATTTTACAAATATTAAAAATATTTAATATTACCTAATTGATTCGATTAATATATTCGCAAAATCTTCTTCATTTCACGAAGCAAATTAACTGTCATACATACTTACGCTCGATTGCCCGTTGTAACAAGATTACAATTATAACGAGCAATGCAAAGTTGCTGGATAGTCCTTTGGAATGCTCGCTCATTTTTACGTCAAAACTGATCTAACCCATTTGGCTAAAAGATAAAATGTCTCATCTTCAGGGTAGTTGAAGTTAGAAAAAGATAGAAAACCGTTTTTACGCGAGCGCATAATAATGATGCATATTTTTAATGCATATAGTCTTTGTTCAAAAACATGTAAATTACGTTTTTTGAGTTAATTTCAGCTCAAAAAAAATTCCGCCTTCTTCTTTGAAAACAATTCTTTGAAAAAACCGCATAACTTCGAAATCGCACAAAAAAAGTCGCACAAAAAGAGGTTTGAGGGTATATTTGACTTTGAAGTATTATTAATTAATCTTGGCACAGCTTGTTATATGAACTACCTATTGTTCTTTAATATGATGTCTTAAATGTTAGTTAATGACCCATGTTATACAATTTGTAACATCAAACACGATTTTCTCAATTAAATTGTCTGCGTTGTGTCGAAAATTATGCCTAAATAACGTCTGCAGTTGACTATTGACTGATGTTGTTAAAGATCGAGCGTGATGATAGACACCTTGTTCCATTTTTTTCCGAGCCTCCACCCATCCATCGATGGCAATATGGCCGACCGGGGTAATAAATAACCCCGGGATTGAGAGCGATACCGTGATTTGGCTAATAGTGGCGGTAAATCGTCCGGAAACGCCACGAAAAACAATCGCAGACAAACACATTATGACACAAAACGTTTTTGAATCCACCCGAGCCACCCTTTGGCAATCGCCGGGCGCAGTAGTCGAGCAGAACGAAAAACGGAAAAAATCCTATTACAAGTTTCGCGCTTTCGAAACGAGTTTTTACCCATAAAAATACATATGCGGTGCCAGTTCATCTCTATGAGCCGTATAAGGATCCACTGCGAATTTAGAAACACTCATACGAGCGCATAAAGAAACAAACGCCATCATAAAAAACCTAATCATGAGTCCCCGGGAGATCAATGAGGCCCTTAAAAGGGCAATCCGTCGGGGGACAGAAGACTGCCTTGGTTCTTATGGTAATTTTAAATTTACAACCCACAAAATCTTGCCGACTGTTAATTAAAGCAATTGTTGAACTAAGCATCGAACTGTGTTTATGAGCATTTGGTCCGTTCGTTTGCGATTTATTCGGATGATTTTCCTCGTTTTTCAACGATTTTATTCAAGTTGAAACAATATTGCCCAAATATTAGTGATGCAAAACTTCCCAAGTTTTCATAAGAAATAGAAATACAAAGTAGAGAAACTCATAAAAATGGGAGATCAGCTCACCCCCTAGAGCTATCGCCGACTAATAGATGTGTACGCATCTACAACCTTCCCTCGTAAAAACTAAACTAATATAAAATTGTATTATCCTTTCATGCAACCGAGATTTCTTAAAACCAACTACTTTTGTTTATGATATTTCGTGGAAATTTCAAGAGCAATTAATCTACAGATTCTGCACGTGGTTCTCAATCATTACGAATGAATATATCAGTATATAAAAAAATATTTAGGATTCGTTGGGTTCGATTATTGACCAAATGGGAGATTTTATATGATGACATCAACTTGATTTTTTTTCCCTCATTAACATGATTTTCTTTGCGTTGATGTGTTGAAAATGTATTTGTAAACAAAATTTAATTTGAGTTATAAATTTAATAACTAGATTAATAGACTCTATAATTGAAATCCATACACTAGAAACTCAGGAACTAATCTACTACAGGACGCGGCAGGGAAACTTCCTTATTTAAAAAGCGCACTCTAAAGCGACAGTTATTTCTAGAAGGTGTTTTTTATTATTCACACCTAGGTTGAAACAAGTATATGGTCAATCAGTGACATGTTATGGTAGAGGACGGATACTAAAAATAGTATATTTGGCTCTGAAACTATGGCAGAAGGCATTGAACGCCGAAAAGGCACCAGGGATGGCCACCAAGTCCCTGTGGCCAAGAGGTCCAGAAAAAGGACCTCTGATACGGCACATGAGTGTCTCTTTCTCGACCGACATGCCCAAACACGACCACAAAACGTGATCCGCGTCCATGGTATCCGATATCGGCTATGGTACTTTCAAAAGTATCGACCACCATTTGGGAGATTGGAGGTATTAATTTTTCTGATAGATCATCTCATATAGGCGACCCCATAGGAAACTTTTCAAGGGAATGAATACTTTATGGGGTTTCTTATTGTCTTTCATATGTAATAAAGTTAGGATGGGACTGATTGTTGTAAATCTAGTTACTCACAAGACGTTCTTTCACGTCATCAATCACCTCACATATTTAATTTTTCATACTCAAGAAATAAGGGTGAGCTTGTATTTTACCCTTAATCACAATTATTATCATTGATTTTATTTTCTTCCTTTTTATGCATGATTGGGGTATTGAAATCACATTTATTTTAAAAAAACACCTTAGGGTTCATATTTTGTGATGACAGAAGCCAGTGTAATGTAAATGGAGCGTCATATTTGGGGGAATTAGAAGTACAGAAATAGTGCATATAATAAGTTGTGCTTTTAGATGCAAATTGAATTGTTTCATAAGCAGGATTATTATTGAGTCATTGACATTTGTATTCATGGAAAATATCCTGTGAATATATGATTGGCTTCTAGTTTTATCGATATTCGTGGAATGAAAAGCATTCATCAATACATGAGTGGTATAATCTCAAATTGTATTATCTCGTCCTTTGTTGATGAACCAAATAGTTCAATCTCTCGATGATAAATGCTCGTTTTTTGTTTGTAACTTTCACTTGTGCTCTACGTTCATTTGGCTGATCAAATTTGAGGTGAATCTTTGATCCTCCGCCTGCACTATCGGACATATGGCGAAGCGCACGTTTTGCATGGTGCTACTCAAATGGAAAATGAAATTGCTTCCAGGTACCACATTCACCCCCAGCGCCTGCTTAGGGGCCCCTAAACCCCCTGTTCCCATAAAGCATGGGAACGAGCATGTAGCCAGTACGTGGTTTGTGCTTCTCGCGCATTATGTAGCCTGTTACTTGGGCCATTGAAAACATTGCAAACTCGTTAAAAACTTGATGCCCGAGCACGTTATATTGCTTCGGTAATACTTCACCGAGTGCGCCCGCGTTGTTTGGGCCATATTGCCGACACACCCCTGCCTTCCAATCCTTGAAACTCGAACCCAAATTCTAAAAGAAACAACTGTTTATTTGCCCACTTTCTTTGATCTCTCGAATAGGCCACCTAATGATGACGACTTAAAATGCGATCAAATCAAAAGTTTAAAAAATATACATAATTTCAATATAATACTTGGAATATGGAAGTATAATATAATATTTTCTTTTTGCACGGGGGATACGTTCCAGAAAAAAAAGGTTTTATTGCCTAAAATCATTGATTCAAATGTTAAATTGTATTTTATTTACACTATTTAAAAAAATCCCAAAAATGCGCACGAACTTTTGGACTGGCCTGATAAAAATACGAAATTCTTAAACTCAAACCAATCGAGTATATTTATTATTTATATGTTCCACAAAAAATGTTTTTATAAGTCACATACTTAAATAAGTCGTAAATGTACAAAGTTTTCAATTAAAATTTGAGTAATGACACAGAATAGCTTGAATTCAGGCTGCAACATACACAGCATCTCAATGCATAGACCAGAACGAAGGCCACCCTAACGATATAATTTTTAAAATATAATAAATAAAAACTTTAAATGTTTCTCTATAACATGGAAAAATAATTAAATTGATATCTCCTATAAATGTTTGTTTTATTCATTTTTTAAATAAGGTAATATCCCTGCCGCACCCTGATGTGACACAATATAGAAAACAATGCAAAATGTTGATTTTATTAACAGGATAGAATTTTGTATCACGAATAAACATGTTTTTATGGTAAAGGCACTGCATTGTCTATTTTCGTTTTTGTATATTTGCTTTCGTAAATCTAGATCTTATATTAAAATATGAGGTATAACAAAAACAACATTTTTCATTTTTGCGACTTATTTGTTATAAGAAACAAACATCGAATAATATCATAAATATATACTATTTTTAAATATATTTTGAAAATGAAAATACAGCCAAGCGAAACGATTATTCAATGTTTATAATGACATTCAATCTCGCAAATAAATCTATATTTCTGTTAAATAAAATTTGACTCAGTAGCGTTAGTATGTATATAAATTGCTATAATAAATCCAAATTGTTTTATAGCACATAAAGCAGAAAGTGAATTAGTCTCAATAAAACCTTTGTATTTTGATGTCAATATCCATTTTTGAAAAAACGCTATATCAACCTACTTTTTTCAGTTTATATGGAACTGCAGTATTTTTTTAATGGTAAAAGGGGGTGATTCTAATTATCCCTCATTCCAAAACAATCAACTGCACAATCATCATTCATCAAATATATCTCAATATTTGATATACTTAATACTTTGTACTTGCATCCAAATCAGCAACATGGAAAATCTTATTACTATTTTAATACTTCAATCGCAAATATTCATAGAAATATAATAATTGAGCTTATTAATATAGTTAAAGGGGGTGTCGAATTCAAGGGCCCAGACGGATGAAAATAAATACATATTAAAATTTAAATTTTCTGACAGAAAAACTCTATTTCTTTAAAAAAATATTTCCCCCACTTATAGCTCGTATCCTATAATAGATGAAATTTAAGATTTCAACAAACCACCTCATTAGTTTATCCGTTCATAATACTAAAAGTGTTATGCTAATTTATAGCCTGTGGCAACATAATTTTGCTGGTGAGTTCTATTTTATATTAATTACTACGACAGTGCCTATCAGAAGTAATTGGCAATTAGTGGCACAAAAAAATTTGCAAATTAGACACTCATATGCCTAAAGCCTCATACTTGATCATATAGAGTTATTTGTAATGAAACTACATCGTTAGAATATAAAATGTAATGCAAATTTACTATTTTGATAAGCTAAATGAGTTTTGTGCACTTAAAATTGCAGAAAACCATGCAATTTGATTGGAAATTATGCCAATTATAGAGTCCTTAAAATAATGAGAATCTTTTTAATATAACAAAAATCACTATAAAATCCCATTGAACTGAGTCATAAATTGAAAAATATTAGTATCAAAGTGTCTACTGTGGTATTGAAGAAAAGTTGCAATTTGATATTTACCTCTTTTAAAGTGTTTATAGCAATTTTCGTTTTACATTTATAATTTATTTTTCATACATCAAATACTTTTCATTGTTCAATTCAATGAAACTCAATAATGACATAGAAATAAATATACGTACAAAACATATATAATTGACATTTGCATCCAGAAAAAATTATGGTGTGGTGTGCAATTTCTGCTAAATGAAATCCTAAAGAAAAAATGTGTCAATATTCAATATCTAAAAAAATGTTTTTAAGCCATAGAAAATCGTATCATGTCCATTATCATGTGCATGATCTTCATAGAATACTTTTTAAGAAAATGATCCTTCATAGGGTGGTTTCGCATTTTTTCCACTCAACATACACTCATTTTAACAAACATACAACTTATAAAGAGTTGCTTTCAAAATATCAATAGGTCTTATAATTTAAGTCTTTATGTCTGAAGATCAACATGGACGTCTTTGAAATATGATGGTCCAATATTAGATTCATTGAAGTGGTCATGCAACATGATATGACTTCAATTTATTTGATTCATATACAGCAGGGTGCGTCCGTCCTTAGGTCGCATTTAGTGGTACTCTTTTATCTTGGCTTATTTGATTGAAAAATGTATGTTTTTGATACGGCAACGTTAGAAGTATCTCCGTACAACATTTTCTTCTTGACTGGCTTCAATCTCATGTTACCAACTTGTTCATAACAGCGTTGCCTGTTAGTTTTGCTCCTTGTTTGCTAGAGCGTAAAAAGCAACTGGCCATAAGCAAGTGGACAATATTTACATACGAGTTTCCACACGGCCAGTTGGACTTTACGCCAATTTTTCCTGCTTATTGTTTCGCAAGAAGAAACCGTTACGTTGAAGATATTTGAAGCTCCTCGGCCCGAAAAATTGCAAATTCGAAGCACGCGAAGAGGTATCGAAATTCATGTATCCGTGGAGCTGTTGAAGAATAATTGAAAATTATCTGCGAGTTGTCATAATATTTATTATGTGCATGTATAATATATTTTGTTGCTCGTTCCGATTGTCCGGCTTTACTTTATTTCGCTGTCCTCCCCATGTGTTCCTTGAAAAGCAAATGTTGTATTAGAATAATGCCATATGTTGAAACCCTGCATTCTGTAACATAAATATTAACAAGGTCTAATATTTTTACTTACTAATGTACAGTCTCCATACACTAAAACCATAGGATGTTTTCCTGTAGTTCGTATAGTGTAAAGCAAAACACAATATATGTATTTTATAATATTATCTACATAAATTTACAAGAGCTCGAAGCATATTTTTTTCTTCTCCTTAAAATTCCATATCCATTAGAACATAGTTTAATAATTATTTCAATGCTATGGTTGAAATTGCATGTTATTAACCAGCTTCAAAATTCGTGATATGTATGCACAAATTGAATTAAAACTCGAAAAGCAAACATTGTCACATTTGGGTATGAATGATACATATCACACTAGAATTGTGTGAGCAATTTCCTATTAAACAAGTTGCGTGCCAAGGAATCATTCTGCAAATCCAAGAATTCATTTGGAATGCTGCCTAAATCAAGGGAAGCAGAGAATGGATCTCGTGTCAATGTAGTTTCTTCTTTCTTCAGCTTAGGAAAGTAATGCTGAAATTCATTTCAAGGAATTCGGGATGTCCTGTAATCTTCTCCAAATTTTCATTTCTTCATGACTTCATATGATGCTTGTATTAATGCTGTGCTCGCTTGCTGGAAGCTTCTAGTTTGATCAAGTCTCTCATGTTTGCAACTAGTTTCAGGCCAAATTCTTTTAGCGTGTTCTGAATTCTTCTTTCTAAATGACGTTTGAGTTTTGAAAGTTTCATAGACTCATGACTGAGAACAACATTACACAATACGCATTGTGGCCTCTCTATTGCATTGTAGTCAAGTTAGTAAAGCCAAATTTCAGCTATTCTTCTGAATATTTACTTTTCTTCTATTGCTGAGGAAAGAATCTAGATTACACTTATTCAAAATTCAAGACACACTTCAAAATAAAATTGCATTATAATGATTTTTTTTTGTTGACTGTATAAGTTGACGACCCCACATACCTCCTTTGGGGTCGCAACCCATAGTTTGGGAGCCCTTGCATTAGAAGGCGATCTTCATAGAGAATTTCTCTAAAGAAATAATTTTATGGTAATAGTTTCCTATTTATTTCAAGTTATTATCAGATCAGTTGTCATAATTTCGATTGGGAGACGAATTTTCATAGTAGAATAAAGGCGTATTCCAAATAGCCACATTCATATAGTATATAATATTAGGGTGTCCCATAAGTTTCTTTCGTTTTCATATTAAGAAAAAAATAAACAATAATTTGTATTACATCAAAATTTATTGAATATTATATGATCCATTCTGTTCTATTAACTTTCTCCATCTTTCCGGAAGCCTCATAATGCCTTCTTGCCAAAATTTCCCAGGTTTGTTGGCAAAATATTAATCAAGGTACATTTTTATATCATTTTTTGAATTAAATTTTTTACCACCTAAAGAATTTTTCAATGAAAGAAATAAATAACAACCTGAAAGGACAATATCCGGAGAGTATGGATGATGAAGTACAACATCCCAGTCAAATGATAATAATTTATTTCTGACGATTTCTGGCAATTATATCCTTTAGATTGTCTAGTTGGAAACAATATTTTGTTGAATTGATCGTTTCACCTTGCTGAAGTAGTTCATAATAAACTGCCTCCTTCCAGTACCACCAAATGCACAGCAAAACTTTTTTTGGGACAACCTAATACATTCTTTACCAGAACCAACATCATTTAAAAAACTTCAAGCTTGGATTAATACTGAAAATTTCTAATTCTATTATTTTTTTAGTGTATATTTTTTATTCAGTTAAGTAATGCTTATGTAACTCTTCCAATATAATTTATTTGAAAAACTTTTCATATTACTTAAATCTATATTATCCTTGCCTATTAATATCCTCAGCTGCTTATACAGAAGGAATCCAAAGAATAATTAGAGTTTTAATGTGTATTTTAATCAAATTTATTGAAATTCTTCTTGAATTCGTATTGTGATTTTCTTTTTATCAATTTATATTCTTCGATTGTATTGCGCTTGGTGTACATTGAGCGGTCAAGTAGCGACCCTTAGCAATATCATAATGATTAGAATGTATGCTAGCAGCCTTACATATTTTCGATATGAATAATAAAGAAACATGTCTCTTAGATATTTTTTTACGTATTTTTGTCCGTATAAAGACTACCTTTTTAATGTCTATATTTGCATATTTACATTTAAATCAAAGCCTTTCACTCCTAGAGACTAACCTAAATAGCATAAAATTTATTATGACGTCAAAATTAATGTATTTTATATAATATGTTGATGGGTACGACTTTTTGCTGCAATTTAAATATCATTAGATTCATCCAATAATTAAGGATTTTCAATCAGGATAGATAATGTGATTTTCTTTTGAAATACCCACTTTAAGGTAGTCCATCCCAAATTGGCTTAATTATCAGGACAAAGATTGTCAGTCAATCTATTTTCTGCTCAATTTCCAGATAACGAAAGCTTCCGGTGCCAAAATAAATTATGTACAGAGTCTGGACGGGAGGCAGTGTACGTGTTAAAAAGGGGAAATCGTCAGTTGGCAACGCGAAAATGGTCACCTGTCGATCAATACGTCCAAAACTACGTAAATTGAAGCAGACTTATTTGGAATATATATTCTATATATCTCTAGTCATTGATAAAATTGTTCATGTTTTTGTTCTAAATTGTTCCTAATAAATTTTATTAAACTCAATCAATCAAAGTGGATAAAAATGATCACATTAATTAAGGCAGAATTATCTGATTGGGGATCAAAAATCACATTTTCCCAAATGTTGGAACTATGGACGTATAAAGAGACGTTTTTACTTACAGATACTTGTACTTGTGATTCAAAAAATGCTGATTTATACCCATATTAAATTCCAAGAGTTGATCATTTTTCGGTCTCTCTAAATACAATACATCTTTAAAATTATTTAATATTTTTAATTATAATCTATATTTTGATTAAATAATTGGATAATTGTCAGATTATACATCTTATCTTCAATCCTTAATTTTTTTTATTTATTGTAAAAAATGTTTTTTTTTTTATTAAAATAAATAGTACATATTGTGATGCTGTGGACATTTTTTCATATTTGACCACATCTTACTGTCCCATAGCTACCCCCCTGTCATGTTTCATATACCACCCTTGCTTCCTCGTCCATACCCCACAGCTAAAGGCTACCTTTAAAGCTACATCGCAGATCCAATTATGATGTGAATATTTTATTGGACAATATACTCTCTTCAAATACATCTACCAGCGAGGGGAACTTAGAGTTTTCCGACAGCACTGAAACTACTCAATCTGTTTTATACAGCCTCACTATTAGATTATCCATATTAAATTATTTTTAAAATATACATACACAACATTATATTTACATTTATTTTTCTCTCTTATAAAAATTGGTATATTTAAAGCAAAACTTTTATTCCGGCATATTTAAAAGTACACATGACGGAGAGGGTGAAGAGTGTACATTGTACTAATGCCTTATTAAGGACTACCGCCCACCTTGCTATACATCTCCATCTCGGTTGGACATCCACCCAAAGAAGTGGCCTTCCCCGTTTATTTATATAGACAGTGATGAATGTGTGTGTGTTCCTGTGGATAAAAAAGTCATTCATAGCCGAGGGCATTACAATATGATAGCATTATCTTCATACAAAGAAAAACAAACACTCTATAGGGCAGCAAATTAAAGGTTCTAAAATCGTAGGCCGATTATAAATGATTTTATAATTATAATAATAACATCATCAAAATATAAAACGAGCGCTTACAAATCTAAATTGCTTGGGTGAAATCTGTAAAAATTCATCCCTTAAATTAAGGAAGAATTCCCATCGATAATTCGTACGAAATGATTAATCATTAAGAATGTCTTAATTGATATAGAACGCGCTTATAAAATTTAGTAGACAAGTCAGGCCGGAATTGGTTGGAATTAACAAGACATCTTGTCCATTTGATAAAGGATGGGGTAGGCCGCTGCCCACCCTCCGTAACTCATATTTAGCTCGGTATTATTCTCACTGCCCTTTTTTATGCTCTTCATAAAAGAAACTTTTTAATTAAATACCTAATCATGTAAATGCTCGTGAGCTACGCGCTATAATTAAACCTGTTTTAATTTATTTTGCTCATTTATTTCAACAATTTTCCATCTTTGATATACAATACGTGCCAGTGAACTGCATTTGCGGAAATAAGCCCGATGAAATGTTTCAATTATACCAAACGAAAGCCTAATTGCATCCCCGTTGTATTCCATCTCTTGTCCGTAAGAACGCTCAGATAAATAAAAGTTCAAAATTTGATGCAAAACTGAGCTATCATCATAATTGTTAAATTCTCATTAAAGTGATTTAATGCGGAGGAGGATGACTTTCTAATTTATTTAGAAAAATTAAAAATGATACTGTGTTTGTGTAATATATAATAAAATAGGCGCACTAGTGGTCTAGTGGTTGCTTTATACTATGTATAAACACACACATACGACGGATGCGGAGAGACTACAAACGATTCTGAATCTCTTTTTGACCAACTGTCGGTTGATGTTTCACTTAACGTGACGTTCAAACCAATTTGTCTTATCGCGTCTATAAGAAAAATAATTATAATTAAAGTTTATAAGCAACTCCTGTAAAAAACTGTAAAAAAAAGTGGCTGGGTTTTAAATTTTATTCCAATTAAAATACCGCGTAAAAACGACCCAAAAGGCATGGAAAGGGATACAAAATATTAAAAAGGAGTATTGAGAAAAATGTCTCAAACAGCATTAAAAAAAACTAGAAATAATAAGCATTTTAAATTGTGCACTAATTGGATTAAACGCCAAAAATTCTGCAAATAAGCCATCAGTGAGTATGTCTTTATTAATCATATACCAATCTCTTAAAATCACAAGATTCGTTCAATTTTTTGGGTCAACGTCTATCATAAAATTTCCATATTTTCTAATGAGCTTCGCTTGGATTGTCTGCTGTTATTTTAATGAATTTGCATTCTTCATGAGTAAGTAAATCTGCAATATCATTATTATACATTCAAAATTATCTTCCCTCGGTGAATTTATAAAAAAATATGAAAAACCTCTGTTAAAACAACATTTTGACCTGCTGAAGTTCCATGTTTCGAAAGATTTAAATGTAAATCCTATTTATATATTTCTTTCTAAATAGGATATTTTGTATGAATCTCTTACTAAATGTATACTATTATATAATACATCAAACTGACCCAAAACTTTGTGTATATTTCGCGTGTGTGTTTCATCTTTTGTGATGGGATAATAAATAATAATATATGTAATTTCTAATTTGTAAGAATTGTTTTGAACATTTTGTTAAAATTGGCGAATACTTTTCATTGTCTTTTCAATTTCTGTCTTAGTAATACTCAAATGTTGCAAATGTGCGTTTAGGGCAAAAATAAATGGAAATCAAAATGACAGCGGAGGAATAAAGAGTGAAGAATCGGGTTAGACCCACGGACGTTGAAGCCACCATAGTCCTGGGCACTGCCTTTAATTAACAGAAAGTGGTTCATTAAAGCTTATTCATTAAAGCAAGGAGTAATTAGCGAACTCTAATGAATGCCGTAATAATCTAACTGTCGGTACGTTCATGTTGGCATGGTCCCCTCCTCTCCAGCCTTATCCCATCCATCCTCCTTCTCGACTTCTCCCTGTACCTCATCCCACACAACCCCACCGACCCACTCGTGTGGGTGCGGACTTCAGTTTCATAAATACATCTTAAATGAAAATAAACATTCACAAATTCATATTATCCTATTAATATCAATTTTTAACCAACCATTGATGAAATATTTTCTTAGATAAATACAGATGTTACACTTAAGGACCATGATCAATTAAATGAATGAAACCTTTTATAATCAGTTCTCAAATATAATAACAATTACAATCGGGATTATTTATATTAATAGATTTTCCAATATTTATTAATCGATACGTCTCATTCACGCGAATAGATGGCATTATTTGCCTTTATAAAATTATGATTTGAAGTCAAATATATATTAGATTTTGCTTTAATAAAAACAATTAAGCATTGTTATGTCCAGATAAAAATATGGTACATCGAATTCCCGTTTGGGACAATCTGGTTCCCGGTTCATCGCTTTGTGTTTCGTCGTATGATCGTCACTTGAAGAGACCCTCTAGTGCCATTTTGTCTGCGACTTACCCCTTTCTCCCGACCACTCTGCTCCGACCCTCCTCACTCTTCTATTTTTCTTCCATCCCCCAAGCTCGACCCCATCCAGCTCCGTTACACTAATAAGGTTGCGCTTTATTATGAGTACAAGCGGGAACGAATTGGACCGAGTGGAAAACTATTGTAACCCTTTTTTGCTTTGAATTAAATTTAAATCGGATTTTATGTTGTACTTTAAAAACACAATATTTTCTAAGACAAAACCTCTGATTTATATACGAAATTGTTTAGGACCCCTAAAATGCAAATTAACGTCAATAATTAATTTTTTTTAGAAAAATCATAAATTTGCATTTTACAAATATACATTATTACAAATTGGCACCATAATTTAGCGCTTGAAATATAACATTGTAACGTCAGTATTTCTTGAGAGGTTTTCGTGCAGAAAGTAGTTATAAAAGCATATTTTTCATCACAATGGTTTTCTCAGTTGGATATATTAAAAACGACCTACTTATACTGAACTTACTTTAATTTCAAACATATTATAATATAAATGGAATAATGTGAGAAAAACTGTTTGTAAGACATTTCAAATGATTTATAAATCCTAAATCTGTATGCTTCATTGAATGCATTCTTAAAAATTGATACATTTAATATAATTACTGAGATATATAGCATCATTCAATAGTGACGCTTAAAGTTTGTTAGGATATAACGGCCATTTTAATAAAGCAATATCTATCAAATTTATTTTAAAATATTACATAGTATATGGCAAATTATTATGGATATGAACAACATGTGCAGATTTTCTAATTTTGTTTTCAAAATCAATGTTCCGTTTGAGAAACGTTCCGCGCATTACTTGATTTTTATCCTCACCACAACCGTCCTGCCGAGTCTAATATTCGACATTTGGTAACCAAATTCGAGACAAATTGTTCGATAAATAATCAGTTAACATCCGCATGTTACCAAAACGTAAGGTCTGCTAAAAACGTCGATGTTGTGCGTGAGAGTATACGGGAAACCCCGAGACAGTCAATTTTTCGTCGTTGTTTTTGCCACTTCAACTTGGCGAATTTTGCATCGGAACGGAGCAATAAAATGTTTTTAAATAACATTTTAGTATTGAACATATTATCAAGAATTTGAGTATTTAAATATTTTTAAAAAAAAACTTATTTTGTTATGGTACTACATTTGTACCACCGTACAATTATATCAACAATAATATCAATAACAGGTATTATTATAAAAAATAGTTATTTGAAATATTTTAGCATGTTAAATTCAATTTTATACATGTCTATTGATCTACATGATTATTGTATAAATATTACTTTGTTTGCTTATATTATTGTAAATTGTTAATAATAAGCTACAAATTGAAACCTATGGGTATATCTGGATGGAAGTGGCTTTTATTTAGATTTTTGCTTTTATTTCTTCTCAATTCTATCAACAATGAAAATTATGGTCGTTGAGCGCTCATTTCCTTGAAAAGTATCTCCTCAACACTGACGACGTTCAAATAGTTGACGGCACAGCTTTGGAGACCTCCTTGCGCCGCATAATTAGCATGAACATTGCATACATAATATGCTAAGTTTACGTAGAAATAACTTAATTATGCCTTTAAAACAGGAAACCATATTTTCAACTAAGTAATGGCAATTTCCACTGATATTAATAGCATCTAAAATGAATGCAGGTACAATTAACAAGCTCGCGTCTTGAAACTGCAATCAACTTAAGACCAAAATATTATAAAAGGCTCTTGAAAATTCTCCATGGCACTCTGTTGTTCTTGCATGCTCGTCGTTAATAAGGTAAATCATTTTGCGGTGATATGCCTTCGTGTTGTATGATATTACAAGAACGAAGGATACTATGATTCAAGATACATATTTAGGCGAATATTTTTAATTATTTATCTGTATTATTTTTTTATTAATAAATAAATATCAATAATGATATAGCTTTCTTGTTATATGAAAATATCTCAATTGCTAAAAGCTAAATTTAATTGGCAGTGGAACTCTTTCAAGAAAATCAGCTCAATTACAATCAGATGGAAATTGTATATTGAATCCATCAATAATGGCTGCGAATCTTTCAGATAGATTTTTTGAATCAATTTGTTGATACAAAATTTGTATGTGAACATTATTATTTTATTCGAAGCAATACAATATTTCTAGCTTTCATGTTATAATAGATTATAATAGACATATTACAATTGATCATTAAAATATATTCAAACAAATTTTGTAGATAGCCTTCTTTTCCCACTAACGTTCATAATTTCTTAAAGTATAATTATGTCAATATACATTGTAACAATTGAGATCATATCGTATAAAAATAATCTTAATGACTAAGAACTTATGGTCACTCAAGCGCAAACCTCCCAATTAATAAATTTGTCTTATAGAAAATCAAAACTCATGTCCTATGCTTGCATTCAACATGCCATCACTAATTAAATTCTAAGAATAAACTATAGATAATTTAATTGGTTTCTAGAAAATCAGCGTATACACGTTGGATATGTCAAAGACAACCCTTGAATAAATGATGCGAATGTTTAGACTTGCGTTTATTGGCTTATGTCTTACGTCAGTTATATTAAACTCGGTGTGTAGTATCAAAACTCACAAAAGCTTTTATGCATTTGCACATATGCTACAAGTTTTCAAAACTATATTCCAGTATTCAAAAATCAATTGCTAAATTGTGAACACATCGCTCAATAAGTTCGTAGGATTTATTCTACGAAATTGCGAAAAATCGACCTCAGATGTAGAACAAAAAAGTTTAAAGCGAAAAAAATCCTACGAACTTATTGAATGATGTACTTCTGGTACAAAGTGTTACCAAAATTGCTATTTTTTAATTACCTTATTGTTTTTCTGTCTTTTTTTATTAACTTTTTTTATGCGATTTTGGATATATTTTATATAGCTGTTTCAAAGTTATGCGGTTTTTAAAATCCATGGAACGTATCTTTACTTTTTCTATGTAATTTATAGCTTTTTTTGTGCGATTTTTTGCAAAGCACATCTACCGCACAAAAAAGATTTAAATGTATACCAATTTAAAAAAAACTAAGAGCTTTAAAACTAGCACAATAAAAATTTAGAAAACGTTCTTAAACTATATAATAAGTTGATTAAGATGAGACTTTGTGACTCATCTATGTAAATTATCATTTTGACTCCAAAAAGGATTCTAATTTGAATATAATCCTTTCTATTTTTACAATTTGTTATAACTAAATATTACCATTTCATTCGAATGCTTTCGATGTATTTGGTACAGGGTCGTTGATGTGTTTAGCCAATTCAATGGCACCCTTCATTTCTTTAATGTAACATGGACAAACTTCGGTGTAAACAAATAAATCAAACTTCTTTATTATATAAAATCAATCAGACTGATGGATAGGGGTTGAACTAGTGCAGAAATCTACGCGAAAATAAAATTTCCTTCAACAACATAGAGATTAGATCAACTAAATAAATAACATAGGATACATTTTTACATTAGTCGTATTCAATTTATATTTAAAATTCGATTTGTCTGTTATCTTTAATAATAAAAATTTGAACACCGCAGCATTAAAGTCGTCTTGTCAACTTCAAGCAGAAATTCAAACCTGAACAAGATAATTAAATTAGCTTTTTAGAGGTCGATTTTATAGTCGTTTCAGGAACACCCCTCGTAATTTTTCAATAAAAATGAAATATTTTTGCACAATCTGGTTGTTCACTCATGTCGACACATAAAAGCCCTCAATAGGCAGCAGTCACTCATTTAGAGTGCATGCATGTAAACGGTTCGTTAGAGCTTTCTATCTATCTATCGGTACACATTTTTTTTGTTCATTATGAGCTTTTAGCCATTGCACATTTCATAGTTAAAACGCTTTATAGCAAACATTAAGTGAGTCACACATGAAGAGTGGTTTTAGTGCAATCTATAATGGAAGCGAATGAGCTTTATTATTTTAAAGCTATTATATACGCACAGGCACATTATGTAAATCGCCTTAACCCTTGTTGTTTAATATGAAATGCTGAAAACGAATCCCTAATGGGCTGTTGTACATCAAGAGCTAATTAGCTCTCTGGAAAAATTGATCATCAGATTTTTTTAAATAAATGAATGATCTGGAGCAATTTGAGATTGATAATCATCTTTCAATCAAAATATTACGAATTAAGATGAACTTATATCTAGGAACAGTGTGAAATCAAAAGAAAAAAAAGATAATATTCCCATTCAAATTATGTACCTAAAATGGATCAAATACAAATTTATAACAAATTATTAGTTTCAAGTGTCAAATCCGCAAGCTAACTGTTCTGTATGTTTCTATGAAAATTCGATTTTTTTTTAGCCTTTGAGTTTAACCCTTCGATATTAGGTAAAGCGGAAAGAAATGTCATTTTTTGGTTATTCGGAGAATTTTTTTTTTAAAAAAAGCTGTATAAAATTACTAAATTAAATATTTTTTATTGTTATTTATAATCGCCCTCCACAGATTATGTAGCTTTTTAATGCCTCTTTTGTAAAATTCGGCCGGTTTTCCACTGACGTAAGAATCCAAATGGTTTTTCTTTGATAATAATTTGCATTTAACAAATTTTTATAGATCTAAGATAATTTACATTTGTCGTAGTATTAGAGAAGAATTTGATGATTTTGATGTTAAATTTGAGAGAAATGTTGAATGATCATATTTCACTTCTAAAACAACAGATGACGACTTTAAATTGGTTGATAAAATATAATAGAACATTTTTTATAGAAAATAAGTCCATAATGGAAAGAGGGAAGAAATTCAAAAGGAAATTACGAAATATTTTGGGCCTTATCACGAAATACGTTATACGCTAAAAAGAGACAATCGCTTATAACAGAATTTAAAGGCTAAATCCAAAAATACTCCCGAGTCCTCCGAAACACACGTATGTATATATTGTTGATTGTGTAATAGAAAAATAAAGGATATTAACAAACTTCGGTATTTTTTGGAACACAAAGACTATTTCTGTATGAATTTCAAACCTCTGTATTACACAACCTTTTTATGAAACCATATAACCATGTTATACGAGGCTCAAGCGTATTGGTATTTTCGTAACAGACAAAAAAGTCTTCGATTTTCATACATGCGAATTCGCACAAAACTTTGTTTTGTTTTGATGAAATTTTGAAAAACTACCCCCAAAATAAAAAAAAATATTTAAAGTGAAAAAAATCCTACGAACTTATTGAGTGATGTGTTCAATCTACAAGTTTATTTATAAGCATCCCAAGTCAAAATCAAGACAAGATGAATAAAATTTAAAAACCACAAGAATTATTTTTTATGAATGACATTGAGTAATAAAACCAGACGACTCATCAATGTGAATCGTGAACCCAATTTAACCAAAATACACTTGGGTCTGTTTTTATGCAATTTTAAAGTTATGCGGTTTTCAAAAATCCCTCAAAAAGACTTTGATACTTTTTCTTAAAATGATGGAGATGAATTGCTTGAGGACACTCCCTTGACACAACAATGAGCCTTTAAATTCCAACGCTATGTTAAGAATTGCAATTTTTTATAAACTTTTTTTATGCGATTTTTGGTACATTCTATTACATTTATTTGAAGTTATGCGGTTTTTAAAAATAATGGAACCTATCTCTAAATTTTCTATGTAGTTCAAGTCATTTTTATGCGGATTTTTTATATACAACTGCATCCTTATATATTTATATTTAGAAAGATTTCATTAAGAAATTTGAAAATAAAACATCAAGCTTGATTAATGCAGAGTGTCATATTTCATCATGACAATGCACATCTTCAGGAGAAATTCAGGAGTTCTAAATAAAAATGATCGAAAATTTAGAGGAAATAAAAAGTGGCAAAAAATAAATTACATTTTAATGTCAGTATTAGAAACAATTTTTTTTTTCTGTCAAATATTTAAATTTATGAATGAAAATAACTTTTCATTCAAATTTTCTTTTGATTAGATGATTGTTAGATTTTGTGTGTATTTAAAGAAGCCACTACCACTGGAATACAAATGATGTATAATACAAAATTGATGGATATTTGCATATGTGTAATTATTGTCGACGTTCCCCTGTTTTATACCTTCTATCGATATCATTTAGCTTTTATACGTATTTTGATGCTTCCAGGATTTTAATTTATTTGTATCAATAGTCCATTAAATAGCCTACTATATACATGAGCAAAAAATGTGATTTGTGGCGATGAAGTGAATTTTTAATGACTCCCACTATTATGGCATAGGCATATTCTTGGTATGGAGAGAATCGATAATAAACTCGGAAGTGCTTTTTATTCTTTATGCCATTGGCGGTAAAAGGCCTTATTTTTCGTATTTTTTTCCACGTCCATTTCGATTGAATGTGCAATTAGTCTCACATACACTTGTCATGGGCAGGCACCGGTGAACAATGGTGCAGACGTTTCGAACCGACTGTGCGTAATGCATTTGGCTGCAGGTAATGAAAGCACAATAGGGAAAAAATAGTCCTGTGAAAAACCGCCGCCTCAAATAGATCGTTTTTATCAATAGCCTTCGAATATGTAGTCCATTTCACACAGGATAAAACGAAATTATTCATCGGCATATCTGCAAAGCGCTCTTTTGCCTAAAAGTTCTAACAGGACCTGTCGCTCGACTGGATCACGTTTTTATGCGCTTTTCAAAAAATCTGTCGCGAAAATATTTCAGTACAAAAATTCAGACATAAGATTAATAATAAACGTAAACCATCAACCTATATTATTAAATGTTTTCATTCAGCTTCATCGTAGCATATTCCCTGCTTAAAAGCTCAATTCTAGAGATTAAATCGTACCTGATTCTAGGATAACTAATCCCATTCATAATTTAATTAATTTAAGCTATACATTAACACCGAATTAAGCTATTTATGAAATTGTTATCAATACTATCGATAGTCATCAGATATCCATAATTTGATTATGGTTGGATGTGGGATAAACATTAAATTCTATTTTAGAAACGCTTTATCATCCTAAGGTACAAGCATTTAAGTGATTGAAGAAACCCAAATGATATGAATTCTAATTGAAAGATCGTTTCGGATGAAATTAATATGTATTAGGGTTACAAAAATATATTGCTCTGCTGAAGGATAATCTGTCTGAACCAATTTTTATAAATAAGCTGGATGAAGCCAAACTTCCTATCTGACATTAAAAATTACATATTATAACATCGAAGCAAAATATATATTATAATATAGTATAATATTTTATCTATTGAGTCTAATATATGCCCTAAAAACCTTGGTTCCTAATCTTCATAATACCATTGTTAATCAATTTTCAGTCATTTATTACTAGATCGATTGAATGACATCTAAAATATTTGTATATGAGACATATCCCGAAAGTAAGTGTACAATGGTAATAACGGGCTGTGTGTCAAGACGCTCTTGGACTTATTTAATTGGGATGTTTTGAACCATTCCCTATACTTTCCTGACTTGGTACCTTCAGATTATCATATTTTCCTTCCCTAAAAGAACACATGGGTGGAATTAAATAATCAGAACGATGAGCAGATAAAGAAAGAGGCTCTGAAATGGGGGAAGGAGCTGGCGGGAGAGTTCTTCGAGGAGCACATAAAGAAACTTGTACCCCAGCTCACCAGATGAATTAAACGGGATATATCAACAGTGTCCTGTGTTTTTTTTTAAATACACTTTTTTTAAAAAATATAAAACTTTAGTACACTTACTTTCTGGATATGCCTCGTATATCGAGCTTATAGTTAATTAGATCTAGTCCCTCATAGGCAACTCTGCCCGATTTTATTAAATTTCTCGGTATTTTTTTTTTTAATAGGCAATTAGGATCTAGAAAATCGATCAGAAATTTGAATGGTTTAAAGAGAGTTTAGGAATCAACCCACTTTATTAAATCGTTCGTTGATGGAATCCACGTATAGCAAAGAATTGAATATTCTAATATAATCAACTACATATTATATTTAAGATGTGGAAATTTAGTCACTAAGCACGTCTGTAAATCTGTCACGAACGTAATGACATTGGACTGCATAGCTTTATTTTATTTTTTAGCTTTGCCATTTTCATTTCGCTCTTGCGATGAGTTTTTTTAATAGTAGATATGCATAAATCTTACCAAATCTTCCTGACTTTCTTCATTGAAGGGTTTTACAGAATTTAGAGTTAAAAGAAGAATTTAGAGATCGTTGGGTTTCAAAACAATGATATTCCTATTTTTTACATCTTGAATCAATGAAAGTGATTTGGCCAGACCCAATTTTTTTTCATAGAATTTGTTTGAGAAATCACACTATTTTTCATGTTCCGTAAGGAAATTTTAATCCTTTCGATCCATACAATATTTTATCATACTTCTCAGATGGATCTGCATATTTATCTATGTAGTTAAAAATCTTTTCGCATTATATGTTTATTATGGACAACTATTTCACAATTTTCTTCAGAAGACTTCAGAAGGCAGGGCTTGCTTTTATTAAAACTATCCTCCAGAAAAAAAGAGTATATGAGTGAGTTTTGAATCGTTAGGTAATATAAACATTCTTTGACAGAAGGGTTAAATATTGTATCTTATTATACACACTCAATAAGTTTGTAGGATTTTTTTATTTAACTCTCTGGATGCTAAACAACGATATATCGTCGATTGCACAACTAAGAAGGACTGCAAACAACGATCGCTATCGGCCCATTGATGACTTCAAAATGCTCGAATTTGATTTTTTTTCTGTGCTTCAGGGTGTCAGTGTTTAACCTGGTAGTACATCATGCTCACACGAGGGAGCAAAAAACTTCTGTTTAACAAGAAAGGATTAAAACGCATTTATTACTAATAAAATGGAACTATGTACAAAAACATATGTATATGATTTATTTTACATTTAAAAAACGTAATTTCAGCTAACCAATGCTACCATTTTAGTAAATAAATATGCTTCTTCGACGGGGAAAAATATTGTGATGTTTTGATGTATTTTGATGTATAATTGACGTTTTTTCCGCCAACAAAATTTTTAATGAATCGAACCACAGCATTCGGCCCAGAGCAATTGCGTAATGGAATCATAATTACCGTATGGAAATGCCAGGATGCATTTATATAGGCGAAGCAGCGAAATTGCACACTCCGCTAATGCATTATCGCAGCAAATGAACTCAATTGATACCACAATTGACAAAACGTACAAATGGTCCTAACTAATTATCTTTGACACTGGAATATGCTCACTTTCAATAATATCCAGCGCGCTTTGACAATTGATTGACGCTTATTGATATTGATGGACACTGAGTGCTCAATGGGAACGAAATCCAAATCGGACATTATTCGCCCACCCCCCCGCGAATTTCAAATTTATTATCGTTGGCAAAAATCGGCTGCTTTTACATTGTTGCTAGTTGGTATATATCATAGCCCACTCTTGACCCATAAACAAGTACGCTCCTAATTGGGCCCTCGGCGCTGTGACTTTAGCCCATCCAGAACCCAGACGAGAGCCCCCAACGGTCAATAAAGCGAATCCCATTCGCTTTTCATGGAAAACTGTACGCAGTATAATTGCACGGATTTTTTGTCGATGAGGCTAATCAAAAAGTTGTCCGCGTCAAGTGCCATCAGAACCGAACTAGAAAATTTAAATATCTGCTCGATTTAAATCCATAAAAATATATGCCATTTATATATTGTAAATCATCAATTGAACCATTAAAAATAATAATCATTGAATTAATTTTTTTTAAAAATTACTATCGTTCAGGCTATATGAAACAAGACAATTAAGGGAAGAGCTTAATTTTCATTAATATTTGCAATGCATTGAATTTTCAAGCAATATATCAAAAAAATCATCAAAACTCGGTTATAACGAGCATCAGAAGACTAAGATAAATATTTTTTTTAATTGAGAATTTTCACACAGGTTTTAAACATTTTATACAGATATTTCGTAACAAACCATATTTGAGGCCTTTTTCATCCAATTACATAATATATATAATTATATACGGGCCAAATACGAATTATTCCAATTTACAAAATATTTATCACTTGCACACTATGAAATATTTTGTATTTGTGTTTGTGAATAAACTTTAATTGTAGTACAATTTAATTATTTTAAAGATGATGTTGTTCTATTTATGATGACTCAAGTTTGTGAGACGCGGATAATAGATGTTAAAATGTACGATAAATTTAAAGAACTCTGTTCTTAAATTTGAAAGCCAAATATAACTAATTGTGATTGAATAAAAATCATAAATTGGAAACATTATCTGGCTTTCAAATTAACCCCTCAAAGAAGTAAGACACAATGATTTGTCCGAATTCCAATGACTCATAAAGTGCATTCTTACACGTTGAGCTCGAAGACTGACATAGACGGAGAGTGTCTTGCACGTTGAATTTGAAGAGAAACAGAGAGAGAGAATATCTTGCGTACATCGTACGATTGTATAGATCGTTAACCCAAATTTACCGACTAATAATGATATGTGGATGATATCATTAATCGATTTCATGTGCATTTCAAGTGTATTGTTTATGTTTACTTGAAAAAAATACCGAATATTGTGTACTACCGACAGTGGCGTAGCTACCAAGGGGCTAGGCGGGGCAGTGCCCCGGGGCCCTCAAGCTCAGAGGGCCCTCGAGTCCTTACCAGAAATCTCGATCGAACTGAACTTTTGGAAATTTCTCCCATTTTAAAAATAAATTTGACAGGTTGCAACCCCACTTTAATCATGACAACTCAGTTGAGAGAAATTCATAAGTTATGCCTAGGGAATTCCCCTAAATCCTTTCTGTAGATTGGCAGTGTTGTCAATCACAAAAAAGAGCATCGTTATTTTAGCTCGTTTCCGTGAATCCGATTGCCGACGACATTCATGAATACGTATTAGTGCTTAAGCCATCGCCAGAACACACAATGAGTCAGTTATTCTCTTCACTTCACTAATCGTTTTTGGTGATAACATTCCAGTGATAAGACCGAACTTTTATTGCCGTCGAAACATTTATCATCAAGTAAATCGATCTACACGTTTTTTTTAATGTATTCTTTACACTTTTCAGTGATTTTCAACCATTGTATTTTTTTAATAATAAAACTATTTAAACCATCGCTAATACACAAAATGAAAGGTCAATCATTCTGTATTAGAGTAATGGGAGTCGAAAGCACTTGTGACCTTTGTGGAGAAATGGATTCGTCAATTTAAGTACACTGGCATCAATTTTGGTTCCTCTAGGTTCGTTGTCAAATAACCTTCCTCTATGTTTTGGATCCATGTTTTGTAAATGGTTTGTTTTTGTGTCTGGGAGCGCGGTAGGCATAGGACTAATCCAGCGCGAGGTTTAGGTTGAGCGAGGTTTATTTGCACTCATGTGCTGCAGCGACGAAGGGATTGACGATGTGCGCGCGCGAAAGCGTTAAGTAGCTTAGCATTTTCAAAGTATTTGTATATTTCATATTTTTATTTGATAAAACCTAATCAGTTTACATAGCAGTGGGGCCCCATTTTTTAATTTGCCCCAGGGCCCTTGGTTACCTAGCTACGCCACTGACTACCGATAGTGTTTATTAATTTATGTACAAGATTCATACACGCTGCGACGGTTCTGACAGATAAGCGGATTTGTATGACGATAAGTGGCGGACAAGCAAATACACCATCTAAGATTTTGATGATTTTAAATTAGCTCACTACTCAAAGGGTACTCTTACTCTTACCCATACTCTTTATCGAAAAAGCGTCCTTTGATGCATTCAATCGGAATGAGATATCATCATATCGAGTGCATGAGGAGGTAAATGAATGATATAGACAAATTTTTTTGCAGCAGAATTTATATAATTATATATTTATGACATTTTTATATAATCGTATAAATCAACATTTGTCTTTTGTATCAGTGGACATATTAATTTTCCTCCGTCGGAGTATATGAATGCATTTTTCTGCATCGCAAAATCAATATTTTCCTGCAAAAAAGTAAAAAATACTCCCAATGCAACCGGTCCGACCCTGGACTTGTTTGTTAGGTTCTCCAGCGGACTGGAGTGTGTGGCTCCTGGAGGGACCTAATTTATTTAATTGGGGCCAAATCTCTCATTATATGGCGCACAGGCGGACGGTTGCCATCTTATGGGCCCCTTCCAGACCACGGGGGGACTTCGCCCACAGGGAAACATTATTATATTTTATAAATATTTTCTAATAAATCTCTTCTCACACTTGAAATCACATTCAATACATTTTAAGTGAATGTACAAACCAGAATGAGTCGCATTTCTTTCTATCCGCGCCATTTTTCAATGGCCGCTTCGCTCAAAATGAACCGGCAGATTGTTTTTATTTAATCCCCAATAAAAAACTATGAGTGAATATAAATTTAATTTACCACGTTAACAGTGAAATACTACCCATATTTAATTTTCCAGGATATTTAAAGCATACAATTTATGAAGACACTGCCTTGTATATGGTATAGGTATTTTAGCATGTAAAGCTTGACTTACAGTCACATTTCCATAAAATATTTTTCGCAGACAGTTCCATACAATTTATTAATTAAATTGAGATTTTTCAAATACTTGTCAGTTAATGATAATTTTCAATTTTGCTCTCAATTTTCAAAATAATAATAGCTGATCCTACACAAATTTATCACATTGGCATTCTTAGTTCTTACGAATAGTTGATTTTACGTATTGCTTTTTTCCATTGTTAGCTTAAAGATTACGCCGTGTTTTGTGTAATATATAATAAAATAGGCTTCGACTAGCGTAGTGTACGCATAAACACACACACACAGCAGAGGCGGCGTGGCGCATGCGCGTAGTATGTCTATGATGCATGCGATGGAGATGAAGAGCATAAAAACGATTCTCTCTCTCTCTCTCTCTCTCTCTTTTCGACCAACTACCGCTTGGAGTTTCATTTTTCGTGACGTTCAGGCTAATTTGCCCTATCGCGCTTATAGAAATTTCGCTCCAAAATGTATGGTAATTTGTTTTATTTAATTGCAATTTTACATGTTGTGATTATCCATTGCTTTCTGTATATGGCTATGTTATTAATATATAAGTAAATATGAAAGGATCTATGTACCAATAGCGAAATTGTAAGGCTCGATGCATGCAAATGCATTTTATTATTGTGTGTGTGTTTTAATTATAGCGTATGGTAATATTAACACATTCCAGTTGGCTTATGAAAAAAATTTGCTAGCTTAGGAAGTATATGGATTTTTATAGAAATAATCGAAAAATGTCTTTTTCGATTTAAATAAATTTAGGTAAATTTTTGGCATCTTGTTAAACATTTTTTTGTGAATTTTAGTGTTTTTTCACGACTTCTTTTACATGAAAAAAATAAACGTCTTGATCAATCAAAATTATCCTAGTCTTGTCTATATATATATTGTTTAAGTCAGTCAAAATTCAAAGAAATTCCCTGAATAAATATATTTTAAGACAATAATAAATAATTTTTTAAATATCGTGGCAACCGATTTGAAAAATGTAGTTTTGAGAAAAACGCGTTTAAAAATTCCAATTCGTTTATCAACAAATTTTTTTGAAAAATTTTGAATCATCTTTAACCTGTTACAACTGTTTTATAAAGTAAAGATTCAGTTTCTTCTCTGAAATACTTCGAAAAAATATTTTCGTCCTTTATTGAAGATAACCACGACAAGAAAAATTGCTATTTCAGCAATCTTTGTGCCAGAATGCAGGTGTACAGGAGCGAAAGTCCACATCAATGAATTTAATGATGCATTGTTATTTTGTATTTGTGCTCCTAAACATCTGGTCAACAGTTCATCTCGTGATAAATCTTCATAGACTGGTTTAATGTTTTTTGAAATTCTGCAATCAGAGGTGGCTTATAGTGGTGGAAATTATTCCATACGACTCCGAATATCGGAAAATCACTTAATCTAAATATTCTACATTATATTTGGATATAATTTATGCAACAACAACTAAAATCGTTTTTTTTTAAACCGACACATGGGATGCAGCGAAACACAGCAGACTGGAATGTGTTAATCATGCGGTCTAATTGCGAGACTCATAGTGGATCTTTGGGCGGCCAGTTGCGAAAACGTTGACACAAATGCCTTATTTGCTTTGATCTTTGCTATGTTTGAGGAAGAAGTCCATCGCCTTGAAAGTCGGTTTTAATGTAATCCTATAGAGCTTTTTTCCTATTTTCAATTTGTTTCAAGCTTCAAAGCCGTAATGAAGTAAGTATCTAACATACCCCCCCCCCCTCAATATTATAATGTATATTTTAAAATAATA
Organism: Stenopsyche tienmushanensis; assembly: GCA_008973525.1. Lineage (NCBI taxonomy): Eukaryota > Metazoa > Arthropoda > Insecta > Trichoptera > Stenopsychidae > Stenopsyche > Stenopsyche tienmushanensis. The sequence continues at coordinate 462,804 of WACJ01000100.1, forward strand.
TACGAAGAAGTATCCGACGTTACGTATTGATGGATGTTGTTTTAAAAAATACTATGATAGAAAGTATCTACCTTATAAATCTTGGGTTTTGTGTTTGAAGACGCTATGTTGTTTAGTATTTGTTTAGCAGCCATTAATAGTCTTGTGTGTAGTGGCCACAACAAGGTCTGTGTATCCAACCGGTCCGCTTTTCGGACCGCTGAAATGACGAACGAACGCCTCGCAATCGGACGCCATTCCGAACATGTCTACAGGACGATTAAGAAATCTCATTACAGAATGAAGGTGGCCAATGCCTGCCTTGCACCCTTGTTAAGGCCAGTTTGAAAATGAAGTACATAATTCTGTAAAGTTAATTTAAGTGCGTTTAATAATCCACATTCCAATCACTCAAGAAGCATTAAACAGTATCAATTTCTTTGAGGAGAGATTATTGATATGAAGGAGTAACAAGTTGGATTGACTGCGTAGGTCCAGCTTTAGGAAGGAGAGTGGAGCACATCCGCAGTTAATTAACGAAAGTCCCGGGTCCCCGCTTGAAGAGGGCCGAGTTTCCCACGCCGGCACAAACGTTCACTTATTGCTCATTATTATTGCCTTATTAATGCCAAAGCCCGGCTCGTAATTAACGAGTATTAAGGCGGAAAAAAACGTCTTTGAAAAACAATTTACTCCCCGAGTTGTGCTGCATTTGCAGAAATTAATTGGGCCAAAGGTATCCGCTAGAGTTGTTTGGCCAATTAAGAACGGGCAATGAACAATACGATCGTGTGGTGTGGTCATTAGTTGCCGAACTTATTGTTCTAGCGTGTCAATCTGTATCATTAGGACCCTCGCCAGCTCTTAGATACAATCGATACCTTCAGACTTATTATTATTATATTTAATTAATGGCGGCAACTTTAAAACTTGCAAAGCATATCAATTCGTGGAGCAACCTCTCATCATATGCGGCGATAACATTCCAGGAAATGTGCGATTATGTAAAACTAGCACGAGCGAGCTGAATGAATATTTCATATCTTCCCTTTGACATAAGTCGGGAATAAAACGATAATTGGAGCTACTTCTCAGAAAATTATATCACTAAATCTCCCATATATATATTCACATATCGCCGATATCAACAATGAATTTAAGAGATCTATAAAATCATATTCAAATATCAAAACCATCGTGATTTAGAGAGACAAAATTCGAAACAAAAGTTATCTGAAACTGATAAACTGGCTTAACCCATAGACTGCTAAGATACGATATATCGTAGATCGTAGTTGTCCGGTCGAGGACTACTATCGACGTCGACGTTGACATCATTCTTTCTGTGTGCCAGGGTATCATCTATAAAATCCATCTATTCGATTGTCCCATAAGTTTCTTTCGCAAATGAACACAAATCTAATCATAGCCATGGTTGAAGAAAACCCGCGATATACGATTCGCGAAATAGCTAACAATTTAGAAATTCCACGAACTTCCGTCCATAATCATCTGACAAAATTGGGCTACATCAATCGTTCAGATGTGTGGCTTCCTCGTGAACTGACTGACTCAAATAAACTTTAGCGTATTTCAACATGCGATCTTCTTCTCCAACGACATAATAGCCAACCTTCTATGAAGAGACTTGTCACTGGAGATGAAAGTTGGATACTCTATGAGAATATCCAACGTAAACGGTCTCGGACCGAGGGTACAGAAGCTTCAACTGTAGCTAAACCTGGTCTACATCCAAAAAAAGTTTTGCTATGCATTTGGTGAGACTGAAGAGGGTAGTTTATTATAAGCTACTTCAGCAAAATGAAACGATCTATATAACAAAATATTGTTTCCAACTAAACAATCTAAAGGATGCAATTGCCAGAAATTATCATTTGACTGGGATGTTTTACCTCATCTTCCATACTCTCCGGACATTGCCTAATTTTGATGTAATACAAATTATTGTTTATTTTTTTCTTAATATGAAAACGAAAGAAACTTATGGGACACCCTAATATAGTTCATTTACAATTAAGTCTGAAAAAATCTTCATCGATGCTTATAAACACAAATAATCATATGAACAATATGTCAAAATGAATGTCGGACGGCTCTCTTTTACTAGAATTTAGTGGAAAAAGATGATTCAAGCATCATATAATTGTTTTTTTTAGTTAGAAGTTTAACTTGAAATGAAAAAGGTTTTAATATTAAAATCTGGTCTAAATTGAAGCTGTGTGTTCTTCAGATGAATACATTATTGCATACAATAAAATGATGTACGCCAATCCCTCAATGGTAATGTCGTTGGACGTAGTCCGTTAAGCTCTCGCTCACACTGTCCGCAAAAATGCGACTTTGACAGTGAAAGCTCAGTTTAAATAAAGCTTCTTAAGTCTGACCGGAAGGCAAAACTTTCCAAAAACATAATATTTAATCCCGATTCTTGTTTTTGGCACATGAACGATGTACTTATCGATGACCGCCAACTGAGTTCATTAAGCACGGCCAGGATACAAAGCGGCCCATTAACTTTTGCTGAGAGCTTTTGTCTCGACCACGAGCTTAGTGTCTTGTAAAGAGACAGGGTCTACCAAAACCGCGAGCTTTAAGCTGCTGACGATGTCTCTCAAAGTTTTCCAAATACCATTTATAACATTGGACGAAACACCTGAAAAAGGTAGCCGTGGAGCTTTTCGCTGAGGTCGGTTTGTTGCTAGAAGCCAGAGGGTAGTCGAATTCATTTCGAAAATTGATGATAAAACTGTTACTACAGCATACCCGCATAATTATTTACTTATCCTAGCCATATTTGATTTATAATGTTAAAAATATTCATATTGAGACTATAAAAAATATGAACCAACAAACGTATATATTAATATTAGGTTATCCCGAAATAAATCTAATATGAAAGATACTTTTATCTCGCCTGCGTGTTGTTTCTCTTGCAGTTTTTGTTTGAGAATATCCAATTGTCTACAATAAGCTTCCCCATGTATCGTTGCTCCTGATTTAAAAAAAATCATAGTGAACAAATCCAATAATATTCCATCAAGCACATAAAAGAACTTTTCGAAATGTCAACGGAGTCTTGTTTCTTAGAAGATCATTATTTTTTCACCACCAGTGATAATCTTCAGTAAGAAGGTTACATTATTTATCTTAACAACAATGATCCATATGTATTTTGTTGCTCTGCTTTATTTTCCACGGACTCACATCCTGTTCACTTTGCTAATGTATTTCAAATAAATGTATACAGTTAATGTTGAATATGATAGTTTCTACGATAATTATTCTATTCATTGACGAGGATTTGATTCAATTAAAGATCGCAGCAAATCTTCATCCAAATTTAAGAATCGTCCTGATTTAAGACCATCCTGTAATTTTCAATCATCAGATTTAAAGCGTCTGCATCAAATTTGACATCTGTTCATCGTCAGCATTTGTCCAAAAATTTCATTGATAGTACTTGTGACCATGGTCGCGTTCAAGTCCTGATCAAGAAAAACCAACGTACAATATCAAATACAAATATGTTCTTCGTTGGCTTAAGGCTCCGCTATGTTTACCCTTAATAATGAATATTGTGCAGCATTCTAGCAAAATTATCATATCTTTTCTTCTTCTTTCTGTGCCGTGTCCGATTCCCCTGATCACTCTAGTGACGACCTCTTTGTCCTGCGCTATCCGAAATAGTTCGTTGACTCTTCTTATTCCAGTCCACTCTCTGACATTGCGCAGCCAGCTCATCTGCTTCCTGCCAACTCTCCTTCTTCCCTCTACCTTGCCCTCCAGTATCAATCGGAGAAGACAATATTTATTTCCTTGCAACACATAACCCAGATATGATATCTTCCTCCTTTTGATTTTTATCAGCAGCTCTCTCTTGGTTCCAGTTCTCCTAAGAATGTCTATGTTAGTGATCATGTCGGTCCAGGTTCATATTGTCATCACAGAAGAATCTCTTCTATATTCGGGTCAGCGCCTTTGTTAGGATGCTGCCAAGGTATTTGAATCGGTCTACTACTTCGATAACCACTCCATTTAGCTGTAAAATGCTCCAGAATAATCAAGACTTCTAAGTGTCATCCATTTGGTTTTAAAGACGTTGATTGTCAAATCTAACTTTTCTTCGGCAACATTAATCATATCTAGGAGGTTTTGAAGATCATATAAAATTTGTGTCGTCAACATATCTGATACGATTCCATTGGCCTTTACTTTCAGATTGAAGTTTTCCAGAGTCTTTTGGTAAACTTTATTGGAATAGAGGTTAAATAATAGGGGTGACAAAATACAACCTTGTCGGACTCCTCTTTGTATGCATGTCTGATCTCTGCCGTTTGATGTCCGTAACAGTTTATAATAAAATTCTGATCTTTAGAGTCAATATTGCACTATCTGAGCATCTCCATTAGTGTCCCGTATCTTACCCTATCAAATGTTGCGTTGGTCCCGATACTTCTGTAGTAAGACATTAACTGTTAGCAATACTTCTCTGGTTCTGAAAGCATTATCATCCAGATAATGTTCGCACTTGTTTCTTATTTTGGCATGCATAATTTTAAGTAATAGTTTAAGTATATGGCTCATTAGGCTAATCATTCGATAGTCATTGCAGTTCATTGGGTGTTGCTTCTTAGATAAAGTAACAAATGTTGATTTAAACCTATCTTGAGGTATAATCTCTGTGTCATAATTCTTATTAAGAAGCGAATATTATCTACGCTAATTAATTTTAAATGACTTTTCGCATTTTCTTTAATCCCTAACGGAGTACTATCGGAGGGTCTGCGATCCCCCTCCACTTATTCAGAAAGAACACTCTTGTACATTGAGCTCGGAGATAGACAGAGACAAAGAGAGAACATAGCGCAGTTCGAGAGACAGAGACGGAGAGCTTCCCCGCATACACATCGCACGATTGTATAGATCGTTAACCCAAATTTATCGACTAATAATGATTTCGATTTCGAGTTTGTTACTTGTTTACGCAAAGAAATGACCGAATATTGTGTGTTATCGACAGTGTTTATTTATTTAATTGCTTGAATAAGTCTTTGTCCGATTATCATTTCCTTCTAAAGCAGGAACAAATGAATCGATTTTTTGTGTATTGTTTATGTAAAGAAATGACGTGGTCTTGTATGCTATCAACAGTGCTTATTTACAATTGACTCTGCTTCGAATTGAAGATTGCCTTTCGCTGATAGGAGCTGACAGACAATCATCGGTGTAAAGCGATTATGGTATCAACGAATTCATCAATTTTAAATTTGTTCACTCCTCAAAAGTTTAATGAAAGCATTGCCAAAGCAAGCGTATATATGATTTTGAAAATGTGATCACCAGTCACACCTCCTTAAGGTTTGAACCCAATATTATTAAGTTATTAATCCAATCACTTAATCGCGGAACGATTTATAGGTTTTATATTACAAATGGTATCCTTAAATCTCCGTTCAAAATTTCAGCACCGAGGTGCTCCCAGATGAAATAGTGAGCCTATAATATTCCGGGTGTTTAGGAAGAGCAAGGACGTCCTGTCGTCAAGGTTGAGGAACAGTGGAATGGCCAAAGGCATGCGGGAAGAGTGAGCATGTGTCCCGTGTCATTCACATAAAATGCCGAAGGGCCCGTTAAGCCTCGACTCTTCTGCTCGTTAGTACCGGCGCGCGGTTTTGATTAGCGCTGCCCGCCGCCACCGAACCGCCCATCATGTGAGCCAAATCTACTTTGTATTCCACCAGGACACCTATTCAATTTGAAAAAAGACGCTAAACAAAGGTGGACCGAGTAGATTCTGCTTCTTAGGGACGCGAGGATCGCTTTTTGTCCGCGGTGCGCAGACTTGTAACAGACCTGGCGTTTCCAACGAATTGGAGCACTCCATCGATCCAACTCGACCGAAAGTGTTAAATCGTTTCAAATGTACATCAAACAGTACAAGAACATACAATTATTCCTCTATTTAGCAATAAAAGTGCACTAAAGCAACTCAATGTGACACAATTTAAAAAAATAATGATCGGTATTTATCTTCTATTGTGTTTTTTTTACGTCCATAGCACATCGCTTGTTTGTCCATAGGAACGCCCATAAAATTAAAATGCTTGAAAATGTTTTCGAAGCAGCATACCATGTTCAAATGGTAAGTTATCATAAATCAAACTTACTAAGTCCATGGCTTCTTATAGCATAATCTTAACGTTTTTTAAATACAAAATGTTTTTTTATTTCAATGAGATGGATAAGCCTGATATGATTAAATTATTTATGTTTGTAAGTAAATTTCTTATGTTTCCACGAGCATTAATTTCCAGTCGGTTTCTTTTTATCATGATGAGGCTCATAACTGCACTAAATCCATGTGTTTCTACATAGGAGGTCGGGAATGCAATCAACAGCTTCTGTACACTGACTTATAATGCAGGATATCAGATTGGTATCTGCTTTTTTAACCAGAATTCTTGTTCAAACATCGCTTTCAGCTCCTCATTTGTGGATAATTCAATAAATTGCAACTTCATTAGTATGGATTCGTCTGAATTTGTGGGACTATCTGCAAGAAGGTTGCAAATAAGCAAGATAATCTGCATCACATTTTTCCAATTTTGAAATCATAAAAGCTATATTAATATTTTAATCAAATAAATTGGACGGCAAATCATTGTCTTAGCATTCTGAATCTTAATCTAAAACTGCATCGAAGTATGCATAAAATCGATCCAAAAATGACCTTTCGTATTAAGGTAGTAAACGATAGGAATCTTCGGCATTTTCTTATCAAATTTGAGCAAATAATCTCTCATATTAGGCATTACTTTTGATTTAATTAACTGATGAACTCCCCAACGTTATCCATTCACCCCCAAATTAATTTTAATTGGATTAGAGGACCCAACGGATCCTTATTGATATAAATATGTTTTATCGGGTAGAATCGGAATACATTAATTGCCATTATATATACATTTTTTTAAATTATTACATATAAAATATTAGGTTGTCCCATAAGTCTCTTTCGCAAATGAACACAGATCTAATCATAGCTAAGAAGTTTTGCTATGCATTTGGTGGGACTGGAAGGGGGTAGTTTATTATGAGCTACTTCAGCAAAGTGAAACGATCAATTCAACAAAATATTGTTTCCAACTAGACAATCTAAAGCAGTGGTTCCTAACCTAGGGGGAATTACCCCTGCAGGGGTAAAACAGTTGCTCTGCGGGGGTAATCATGCTGGTAATTTTTGGTATATAGGTAATAAAATGGCAGATCAGCGCCATGTGGCTAAGCACAAATTTTAAAGAGGGGTAAAATCAATTTCCCTGATAGGTCATAGGGGTAACCATACTAAAAAGGTTAGGAAACACTGATCTAAAGGATACAATTGCCAGAAAACGGCCAGAATTATTCATTTCTTTCATTGAAAAATTCTTTACGCGGTAAAAATTTTAATTCAAAAAATGATATAAAAATGTACTTTGATCAATATTTTGCCAAAAAACCTGGGAAATTTTGGCAAGAAGGCATTATGAGGCTTCCGGAAAGATTGAGAAAGTTAATAGAACAGAATGGATCATATATTATTCAATAAATTTTGATGTAATACAAATTATTGTTCATTTTTTTTCTTAATATGAAAACGAAAGAAACTTATGGGACACCCTAATATTATATATATATAAAGGCATCCAAAATTTTGCATTCATTAATATCTGTACTTCTGGCCTGCCTGTAGAAAATGTAAGGGTTCTGAGCGGATTAAATCGCAACCCCAATTAGTTAGATATATCTATTAATTCCACTTTAAATATTATTAAACATCATCATCAAACGATCTTTCTGTTATACTTGCTCCCAATTTTATAAAGTATATTAATTCATATATTTATTTAAATATATTATAAAGACCTTTTCAACACACATTTATAGGAAACTCGTGTCTCATCTCTTTATATCATACATTTACCTCCTCATACGCTCGATATTGAAGATAGTATGTCCTCGATTTTTGTTTAGAACGCTCACCCAGCGAGCCACATGAGTGAGCGTATCTAAGAGCGCTTTCGCGATCATCTTGATAAAGAGTTTGGGTGATTTATAAAGACTGAGCAATTTTTCAGCAGTGGATAACTATTTGAAATGACGGTGTTGATTTTCTTAAAAAGGGCTTTTGGGAAATCCTTCTTTACACACCACATTCTTATTATTTTTTAATATAAAACATATTATACAGCGATTTGTTTATTCATTTTCAACGTTAACAATTCCATTAGCAAATTATTAGATTCATCGAAACCCACAAATCACCACATTAGCCACACAGAAATAATATACATAAATCGATTGTAATATTTTGCTTCCATCTCTGCATTCCCCGCACCATATTGCTATTATTAACGTTTGAATCGAAATCAAAATTTAAAAGGGGCTTACGCTCGTCAGGGTATTATAAACTATTACCAATTAACAGTATATGTAATGCACCTTTGTTCATTATGCCAGCAAAATAGAATGTGAACAGAAACAGGTACAAAATGAACAATGAAGGACTATTTGAAGCCACTAAGCTTGTAAGTGAACAAAGCCCCGATGGGCCCTCCGGTTGCCAAGCGAGATCCAATTAAGCAGATTTGCCATCAATCGATCAAAACGGTGTTTTTGCTAATTAATTCACCGAACCCACCCAACCCACTTCTTCTCGCAGAATCGTTAAAATTACACAGCCAATAGAATTTTAAGACCCAATCTATGCGTAGAACTTGGCAGGGGTGCCATTAAGAGGACTTGAATAGATCAGTCTTCTGACAAACAGATTAAATTATGATGGCGTAAATAGTCAATTAATAATTTCACATTTGAAGACGTATTAATGCCTATTAAGTCCATTCGCTTCTGCCAAATTAAAAATATACTCAATTATTGACGAAACGAGAGCAATCTAGCCGGCTCGCACGAGCCGGTTGTTAAATAACGCTTAAAATCAATCATTTACTATAGTGTTTTTTTATTATTTAAATATAATAAAGGTTCAAATTTACTCGCAAAGCATTTTATTCAAATTTGCATTTTTTTTTTTCAATCTAATTCAATAACTAATTATTTAATAAGCTGTTTCTATGTATAATTAATTACATAAGTTAGATTATTTTATGAGTAAGACGTACCATAACGCCCTTAGAAATCGCCCAAATACCAACCCGTTCCTACGCCTCTGCACATAATACTCGCAAATATGTCTGTCTAAAGTCTTTATTAATTGAAAATGATAATATTATAATACGTGGAAATATGACTCTAAATTAGTCTACCACGCACATATCCCCCGCCAGACTCGTTCAATGCACTAAATAATTATTTTGCTCAAATACCGACTTCATAAGATTATTTTTATATGAAAAGTTAATAGTATTCCTAAAAATATATTAATCATTGTAAATATATATCATGTCGAATCATTAAACATTTATATGATGCTCACAGTTGATCAATTTATAGCGAGCAACACGAAATCGACTCAAACCGCTCGTAATAACCGTTAAAAGTAAATATATGTTAACAATACACATCATTTCGATAGTATCAATTTCTGTTTATTTCTTTATTTGTAAATATTGATGCATTGTTTATTATTCCGATTCAATACATTCGTTTAGCTGATTCGACATCTAAAACATGCTCGTTATAAACGTGATTTATATATATTGTAATGGATTCCCATCGCTTTAAACATTTTTTTTTTAATTTTGATACTCGGATAATGTTTTCAAAACAATCAAGCAAGAGTTTAATAATATCTTGTTATACGTGATAGAAATCACAATGAGAGTAAGATTGTAAAAATGAACCCGGGATGATAAGAGCTATTACTAAAACTAGCCTGTATGGTAGGATGATCGCGTATTTGCGAGCGAATTTCAATGATTCAGAAAGAGCACTCTTGTACGTTGAGCTTGGATAGAGACAGAGACGTTGTAGGCGAAATGTTGGGCGACGAGATTATTAAACTGACTGCCAGGTTTAACCCTTTGAGTAGTGAGCTAATTTAAAATCTTCATAATATTAGACGCTATATTTGCTTGTCCGCCACTTATCATCCGTACAAATCCACTGTCAGGACCGCAGCATCGCGTATGAAGCTTATATTTAACACAGTTTTTTAGACAGTTGTCACCTGGAAAACATTATAGAAAGACGTTCGCAAAGTTAATATTTGCAAGTCATTATAAAAATACGTAACAATGAGACGCTGGATTCGCTTTTCGGAGACTCGGACTTCGGAGACGCGATATCTGGTGGACGCAGTGACGAATGAGTTAAATAAATAAGCACTGTCGATAGCATAAAATATTCGGTCATTTCTTTAAGTAAACATATAAACAATACACTTGAAATCGATTCATTATATCATTCACACATCATTATTAGTCGATGAATTTGGGTTAACGATCTATACAATCGTGCGATGTACGCAGATAGCTCTCCGTCTCTGTCTCCCATGCATAGTTATCAAATTCCGTCTCTGTTTTTCTCCGCGCTCAACGTACAAGAGTGCTCTTTCTGGATCACTGGAATTCGCTCGCATATACGCGATCATCCTACCATATAGGTTAACTATGAGCGTTTTTCTTATCCAGTTTTCCAGTTATCTGTGTTTGTCCTTCCCGGCAGTCCTCCGGATAATCGAGAGTCTACTGTAATTGCATTTTTATGTATACTAGGATTGCTTCTGATTATATAGCAGTTGTAAAAAATAAATATTTTGAATTTGAGTTTAATTAGATAACTTGGATTATTGTCGTTTCTTCATTAGAATTTTACACATTTGACAATCATAGATAGATCGATTTTAAATGCTTAAAATTAAGCCACCAAATATTTTTTTAAAAGCGCCTTGTTCCCTTTATCATCGTGAAAGAAACACTCCACCCATGCCCACCACCAAATAGATAGGATGAACTTATCTGATGGTAAATCTCAAATCCCGCACTTTCTTATATTTTCGTCTCCGATGTGAACAAAAAGTCCATGAAACAGCGCTAATGGGCTTCGAGAAATCCGATAAAATGCCAAAGCATACATTCGTCCTGCTAAGGAGGGAAGGAAGGATACAATAGCAATTCCTTTCCCAAATCGGGTTGTTCTTGACACTTTTTAGGCAGTCACAAACCGATCATTATTATAAATAATGGATGGGTCAATGTGGAACGAGTGTTATCTCGTCGTTGTTCTACGTTTCATATTGTTTAATTAAATTTGTTACGTTTTAATTGTTGGCATCGATACTTTATACACGACTTGGACTCTAATCGATCATCTGATTTTTACACTCAAAGATGAATATAACCCTTTTCCAACCGGCTGACTGTTAATATATTTTTTCAAATGGCTTTACCAATTTATTAACAACAACAAAAAATCACAAATTATTACACAATTATACTCAAACATCCAATTATTTTATTTTATTTTAATACCTATTTATATGAAAAGATAAAAAAGTCATTACCAATTTTCGATTGAATAGAACATACATTATCATTTTTTAATCAATTTCATATCAATTAATAATCAAGATTAGTCATTAACTACTATGTTAATTAACTAGACTGATTTCCTGGTGCTGATAAGTATATATACTGATATGATTAATAAATTCGGGCAATCCATAAATTACTGATATATAACTATTATTAAAATACTGATAATTTAAATATAACCTAACTAATATCAGGGCCGTAACAAGGGCGTGGCAAAGAAGGCGCCCGCCACGGGCACAACTAGGCTTGGGGCGCAAAACTCAGAATACCGACCCGATCGAGAGTTGCACATGATTTTTATTATACTCAATCATTCAACTTTGCATGAACCGACACTGACCATTTTTATAATATATACTAAGTTATCTAATCCCTCGTTTCTTCGTTATCGTTATGTTCAGGTATGCCATCCGATCGCGAGCCACTCATTCGTCATATCAGCGGTCCGAAAAGCGGACCGATTGAGCATACAAGCTTTATGGCCACTCCGTCCTCTTTTAGGGCTTTTTGCGGCATTTTATATGATCTGTATGATCACGGAAACAACGTAGCATCTAGACATTTTCTATTATAGTGTTTTTTTACAACAGTAACCGCCGTCTATACGTTAAGTCGGGTACTTTTGGGAATATCTTTGTATATTATTTTAAAACATACGTTATAATAGTATTCAATATATTGCATTTATAATAGTATCAGTTAACTTTAAAAAAATAAATTGGATTTGCGGGGGGCGTTAAGATAGACTACTTGCCACGGGCGTTTCATACCTTAGTTACGGCTCTGACTAATATTTCTATTTAAATAAATCAAGCTTAAATATATATGGAAGACAATAGAACATTCAATAAAATACTCTATCCCTAGAAAAATCTTCTACGATAACTTAAGAAGATATACTAAAGATGAATTAAAACTTGATTTTCCTAAGAAAAGCCAATAGTTTTCCCTTCAAATTTTAACTATTTCACCTTTGCTCAATATTTGAAGAATTATAGGAACTTGTAAAATATATAAACTCATAAATAAATTGAATAATTATGTTAACTTGCATTCTATATGATTTTATTGATGATCTTTGAATCATTATGATCTTCCTATTCAGAAATATTCTCATTGAAAAAATGTCAATGTAAGTATGCTTAGGGTACCCGAAATGCTTTCTATAATAATATTTTCAGCCATTTATTTGTTTATGCGTAAGTTGATATTGTATTTGTTATGACTAGGATATAAAAACAGAAAAAAGGTTCGGCAATCCTGCTTCGATCTCAATTTTGGAGTGAGCATTCTGGGGATTCCATGACACTCGTAGTATAATGATGCCCGTGATTCATTAACATCAACTCTGGCTCATTAATACGGAGCTGGAGGCTATGCCCCTCGACGCCCTCCTTCCTTCTGACTTCCCTGTTCGCAGACCATCCCTCTTTTCTTCTCGTTCCTCCCACTCCGTCTATTCTAAAGGCTGTCCACGGTTCTACAACGGAATCATATCTGAGGGCACTTCAATTCATTTTATTTATTTCCCTCAAGAGCCATCACAGTCATTCATCAGCGTTCGGGACTTTGTGAAATTAAGCATCACTCCTGCTTTATTCTTTTTTTAAAATTCATTATTGTGAAGAGGGAGATTTTTCGTATTTTATTTAAGAAAAATTTGTTAATTTAACAGGATTTTTTAATTCGCCCAAATTGGCCTATTGACCCATTCTAAGGCTTATTTTTATTTTATTAATTAAATATTAATATTTAATATTGTAAAGTGCATTTTTTTAACCAAGATCTGTGGTTTTTACAATTCTAATCATTCGTCTCGATCAAGAGTTAATCAGATTTTCCGCTTTAATAAAATAAATATGAAAACAATAAAGCATAATTTGCAAGAATTTATAAACAAAATTCAGAAAGGGTCATTCAGAAAGTAAAGCAATTATTTTTGTTTCGAAGTTGGGGCACTTGGAATGAAGGGGGGATCCCAACGGCCAGTTTGATTAGTTTCGAGCATTTGTCAGCCATTTTGTTCAGTCACAGTAAATTCTTCCGATGGAGAGGTCATCGCGCGCTCCCATCATCTTCTGTTAATGCGAGTACCTTGCAGTTATCCGTTTTTTTACTTAACAAAAAAACACCGCCGCAAATATTCAACGAGAGCTCATAGAAGTTTATGATAGGGATGTGATGAGTCGACAATATGTCACAAATAGGAAATCCAATCGCGAGCGAGAGATTTTCAATAGATTAAGAAATTACATTGATAAATTTGATCAAAAAATACTAATAAGTCCATTTGTTTAAATACAAAAGCATCGAGTGTTTCGTCATTTAGTCTAGATCTGATGTTGGTAGCCAGGCAACTTGCTGCTGAAAATGCACGCTCAGCCTCCACACTCGTTGAAGGTATCGTCATCAGATATTTAAATGCGAGTTCGAGTTGATGACCACAGTGAGCCCCCATTTTCGTATAACACCACCAATGTGACTGATAAAATTTCTTTCTGCCGAGACACAGACTAAAAATTCCCGATTTCCTGATAAATTATTTATTTCCGTCAGCTGCAGATGAATACTTATATACTATAATACTTTGATGTGATTCATAAGTATATTACGGAGGAATACAAAAATTCTGAACCCCGTATCTATTATATTTCATATCGATATTCCCATTATTAGAGTCGAGGTGTAGTAAATACATCACCGGTAGGGAAAGGTAAATATAACAATTTGAAAAAAATATATATGTACTGTATCATTTGAACATTTTCAAACAAGTACAAGCACCCGAACTGATTATATAAGGATCTTCCGATTGTATAAGGATGCGTGCTATTAGGTCCTACCGAAAGAAATCGATTATTTTCAAACACTCTCCTTTGATTTCAGCTAGTGTCCGGACACGGTGAATGAAACATATCTGTATAGCTTCTTCTGTGTGCTTATCTGTTGTGTCATAAGTTTTATTTTATTATTAAGAGTAAACCTGGCGAATCCCGAAACCAACGAAGAACGTATTCGACTTTGTATGTTAGTTTTTTTTTTTGGAATAAGACCACAAGCAATATCAATGAAATTTCTGGACCAATCCAAACGATCAATAGATGTCAATTTTAATTCAGATGATTTAAATCAGTCGACAAAAAATTAAAAGATCAGAGATCAATCAGAATCAAAATTTGCTGCGATCTTTAATTGAATCAGATCCTCGTCAATCAATAGAAAAATCAGACAAACAAAAACTTATCCAATCAAAGAGGAGCTATTTTACAGCATGTTAATGAATACCCACATAAATCCAAATTAACATGTGAAAATATAGCAAATATAAATCAAATGAACTGGAAAGTTTGCCTTCATTTTTCCGTGTTTATCAGATTTGGCATCTTCTGATTACAACCCATTTCGATCTTTGGAGCATGTATTAAAGTACAAAAAAAGGCGTAGATGAAGTCAAAAACATCTAGTTTTTATAAGAAGGGATAAAAAAAGCATACACTTATATAGTAGATTTCTTTTAGGAAAACCTATTAGCATTAATGTCTATGAGAGTTTTTCAGGACTATAATTAGAAATATAGATTGGATCGATTGGAAATATGTATAGAGTCCAGGATCTCACCCACTTTTGCTAAAATTTATTAAATTGTACTATTACCAAGTAATTCGTACTTATTAAGAACCCTTTATGATGACAACTATCCGAAGTCAATCATATTTTTGCTCGAACATATCCATCGTCCATTTTGGTACGCCTCGGTCGAAGGTACAAAAACGTCAAATTTTTCGGTCGCTCCCGTATAAAGCGCATTGAGCTGAAGTTTTATTAGATTTAATTGTATATATAATTCGATCAAAAAAGGGATGGATTCAAAATATTTTGCGGATAGGTCCACTTTTTTCATCGAAGTGTGCCAATCTCGAGAACGATGGAAAATAAGGATCCCGCGGCTCCGGATTGAGTGATTTAATGGGTCGCATTCACAGAAATAGGTCGTAACGAGGGGCTGCCACAATGGTGTTCCTCTTGTGGATCTACTTTTTGCGTACAAGCACCGCCAATTTAATTGGCAGAAATCGGTGACGTCTTCTTTTTTGGCATGATGCACCATCACACTGACGTCTCAAGCTTCGAGATGACCCTGATTAACGACCAAATTCAAGACGCTGCTATAAATTTATTCCGAGGGCAATTATAACGACATCGAAAATCATACAAAAAACGCATTTATAAAGCTTTTCATAATACGGGTAACGTATTAATATCCCCCTAACTGGAATAGAATAATATTACTTCTGCAGAAAATAGCTTTGTTTTTTGTGTGGTGTCTGCACAGACATGGATGACCGTATATGGATTTATGTACGAGCATACCAATTCTAGATGGCATCCATTCACATCCAATTTTCAGTCCGTTCCTTCTACCCGACAATAGTAATAATATAACAGTACATTTTTATTCATTATTCCCATTATATAAAAAAATATATTAGAAAAATAGGGGATACACTTGAAAAAATCAGAATAAAAAAAATGTACATATTATATTATATTCACACAAATAATAGATTGTCCAGTCGAAAATGTCAACGTAAAAAAATATGCAAAGGGATGGTTGAGACACAAGACACAACTAATGATCAAGAAGTAAGTATGAAAAAAACGACATTTTCGACTGGACAATCTATTATAAATGAACAATTAATTCCGTTTGATCTAATCGAAAAACACATTTTAATCCTTTATGAATTTTTTATCACTTAGACTATAATCATCATTATTAGTAATAACTTCTTATAACGAAGATTTACAGGGTGCGGCAGGGAAATTTCCTCGCAACGTACATCCAGGAATCACTTTAATTATTTTATGGTTGGATAAACTATAAGAAAACAGGTAGAAAAAACCTGGAGGTTCAAAAACCATCAAGCAAACATCGAGCAAATTAGGTAGTCAATTTTGCTATCTCCTAGGCCAGCGGTTGTTAAACAGGAGTCCCCGGACCCCCGGGGGTCTGCGAAGCCATTTCCGGAGATCCGCGAAAATATGTAAAAAAAACATTTATCTGTAGTTGAGCAAGATATTTTCGTGATGTTTTTTTTTATAGAAAACTTTATAAGAAGATCCTATTTTAACCAATATTTGACCAAGAAATGTTTGTTTGTTGCAAGAAATGAAAAATTAAGTCACAAGTAGGGAATCCAATCCCGGGATCTCGGGATCCCGGACGATTTTAGGTACTTAAAAATCCCGGGATTAGAAAACGTAATCCCGAAAACCTTTCCCAACCGGTGATGTATTTACTACACCTTGACGAATAATTGGAATATCGATATGAAATATAATAGATACGGGCTTCAGAATTTTTGTATTCCTCCGTAATATAATTACGAATCACACCAAAGTATTATAGTATACAAGTGTTCATCTGCAGCGATGGAAATAAATACTTTAAACAGACTAACAGGCTAAATGACGAAACACTAATGTTTAATGTTAATGTTACTTCGGGCATATTTGCAAAATAATATTTGATTTTTTTAGTATTTTATTTATCTATTTTTGAATTGTATTTTTATCTTTTATTAAATAAATAAAATTCTTTGGCCTTCAGGTGATTTTTTATATTGAACAAATGGACTTATTAGTAATTTTTGATCAAATTTATCAATGTAATTTCTTAAAATATTGAAAATCCCAATCCCGGGATCCCGGGACTGGTCCCGGGATTGTCTAATGAAATCCCGAAATCCCGGGATCGAAATTTTGGCTCGGAATTGGATTCCCTAGTCACAAGGGTTGGGATGAGGTCCACCAAAAAAAAAATGTTCAAGAGGGGGTCCGCGAAAAAAATTTTGCTCAAGAGTTTAAGAAGCGCTGTCCTAGACGATTTGCATGAGGATCTCCCTGATTGAGAAGTTTTTTTCACCAAACCTTGAAGAAATGGATGTGAGAGATTTCTGGTTTCAGCAGGATGACACCACTGTCCACACGGCGTGAACGTCTATGAATCATTTGCGGCAATACCTCCTCAAACGCCTCATCTCCTTGTGGGGTGATCTTATAAAACTTGATTTTTTTTGTGGGGCTATCTAAAATCCCTTCATTTACACCAACCATCTAAGGACGCTGAGCTTAACTGAAAGACAATATTCAAGCTGCTATTGACAGTATACCTATCAATATTCTGGAAAGAGGGGAAAGAAGATCCAAAACTCGACTATCTCAATCAGGACTGTAACAAGGGCGTGGCAAAGCAGGCGCCCGCCACGAGCGCAACTGGGTTTGGGGCGCAAAACGCAGAATACCGATCTGATCGAGAGATGCACATGCTTTTTATTTTAACCATTCTACTTTACATGAATTAACACTTAGTTGACTCTGTTCGTTTTTATTAGTCACCTCTACTCTATTTTATTTAACCTAACCTAGTGGTCCGAAAAGCGGACCGATTGAGCATACTAACATTATGGCCACTCTGTCCTCTTTTAGGGCTTTTTGCGGCATTTTCTATGATCTGTTCGATCACGGAAGCAACGTAGCGCCAAGACACTTTCTATCGTAGTATTTTTTCACAACAGCCATCTATACGTTAGGTCGGGTACTTTTGGGACTGTCTTTGTATATTATTTTAAAACATTTATATACATTATAATAGTATAATATTCAAGAACAGACTTCTGCAAAAGAGTAGTGATATTCGGATGATGACAGCAACTCCCAACCTCGATGCGAGCATTGGATTATCAAAACAGCGGCAGATTATCAAAGGGAGCCAACTGTCAAAATATCGGCAGATTTTCAAAAAGGGTGGTAATCAAAGCAAGCTATGAAGCTTAATTACAAAACAAATGACTGCCAAAGTAAACGCTGGGATTTTGCAACTGCAATTAGAAGCCATTAAGCAGGAAAGAAAAGGCGCCCAGTAAGAGATTTGTTGATCAGACCCCGACGGAGAAGAATCTCATCGGATGATCAGCTATTCGACTCCAGTTCCCCTTCGACGGAGGAAGATCTCTGCGCCGAGAGTCTCTCTGCTTCTGGATCCCAACGGAAGATGATCTTCGCCAAGATGACCAGCTTCGAGTTCGAGAAGACGGTTCTACAATCGTGTGATGATTGAATAAATACGTTGTACCTGATTATTCGACATTTATTGATCACCTGCTTCATTTCGATCTCTATTGCTGAACAAATGAAATAATAAACGTGTTCCGTCGTTCATCGCAGCCGACTCGCCGGTCAGGGCCATCGTCTACATCATCTTATCGTAAAGCGGAGCGTCGTACGCTGTAACATAATAAAAACCTTAAATTTCTCTCTGTAACACGGGGAAAAAATAAACTGATAACTCCTATACTATTTATGTTTCGCACCATGCATATTTTTATTGTCGTGAATGTGGCGGAATTTGTTTGCTCAAAGTTAACATAACTCGAGTGTTGACATCTCGAATTTGATACCAAATAATCTTTGCTTAAAGGCAATGAATTCTTCTCGTGAAAATTATTAATTTTGCTGGAATTCGAATATATTTAATAAAACATACATTTACACACAGGATTTGGTCATTATATTTTTATGCATTGCTGTATAAATTTTCAGAATGGGAAAGAGCTGAAGTAATGATACATCTGTTCCCCTTCAAGCTATCTTAAATTGATATCTACCAGCAGCAAAAGGATGGATACGCGTGAACTACTTATTGAACTAATTTCAATGGGGACGCGGTTTAACTCCTCTGCTTCTCAATCTGCCATCAAATTAAAATCTAACAATGCAAATCATTTTATTTCGACACATTGTCACGGGGTAAATTTGTTAATATTATTAGATTCAGATCTTAAAAAACAGGCAGAGTACCAAATAGAAATAAAATATATAATATATGTCCAGGGAAGATAAAATTCGAGCACATTTAAAATTATTTTATTTCGTAATAAATACATTTTGTTTGATATATATTTTACCAGGGGTTGTTTGTAATATACATTTTAAGCTCAAAGTTTGCAACATCACAGTTGCAAATTATAAGACTAATGAAATTACATCAACAATAAAAGTATTGTCATTTCGGTAAACGCTAATAAACATCTAAAAACATCTATAAAAAAAAATATACAATGAGACCAATCATCAAAATATTCTCTGACGGCTTACTGCAAACACGAATAGATAAATTGAGATTTTTACGAATTAGAATAATGGTGCATCCTAATCGTGGATAAATTAACGCTAATCAGTTGAAATACTTTGCTATTACAGTTCAATGCTACGTATAAATCACATTATTGAAAAATAAAATCAATATGTATAACCGCTCATCTACGATGTTATTGTCCGTTTGATAGATTTTAACGTATCTGCATAACAGGCATCGGAAATGGTTAACGACGGCTATAAAAACGATGGTCCATTTCGTTTTGGCATTGTGTACAATTTTCTTAAGGACAATGGAATTTTTATAATCGATATAAAAAGATACTTAAATATTACACCATAATTCTGGCTGGATAGTTTTATGTTAACAAATTATAAAATATATCATCATCGATCGGTTACATGAAATACGCGTTCAATATACTCTTGAACCTCGTCTAAAATGTATGCAAAATAATCTAAATCTGGCAAGCTTTATTGTATTTAAATATAATCTACAATGTATCTGATACTGATCTGGAATGTCGTTAGAATCATAATTTTATCCGTCAATTAAGTACATTTTTTTTTATATAAATTCATACAAAACATTTAGTTAATCTAATAGTATATGATTTGTTTATATGTATGTATAATTATCTATAGTCTCTTATGGTAAATAGTTTCGCTGCCTTGGCGTTTAAATAAAGCATATTCATTTACTGTGAGTGTGATGTTTATGATTATACAAGAATATAATTTAGATATAATATAATCCATGAATTTCCAATGATATTGCAGTTCTAAGTCTACCCATTTATATTGTGGTACATTTATGGATAATAAATAAAAACATTGTATAATCTAAATATTTTCATAATAAATCCACTTATTAAAAAATATATACTGAACACTCCAAAACAATATAAACATAATCAAAAATCTAATAAATAATTCAATTAGTTTCTGCAATGATTCATTTTGGGAGTAGTATTTTAATGAAGGTTAGTCCAATTTCTCTAATTTAAATGTTAATAATTCTGGTAAAACGTACCTTCAATTTGGATATCGTATGACTATAAAACGATTTTATCATACAAAAAGATCATATTTCATATCAAAATATTATCGGAAACAGTAAAATAGTTCATCAATATCATCACTATTAAAAATATATCATTTTTAACATGCCAATCATTCGAAACAATTAAAATAAAAATGTATAATGGCACATTATCATATGTAAGTTATCGAGCCAAATGCATATAATGTAAAATTTTAATGAAATAAATTTTACAACGTTTAAACTCGATACCCTCAATATGTACATAATGTCTTTGGTACCATCATGATATAGGCAATCCGACTCCAGATAATGTGTATTTTTATAAAAACAATCACTTTTTCTATAATAATACACTACTATATGTTTGTAATTTAGAACAATCTTTATAAAACCATACATAATTAAAATAGATCCTAGATAGAACTATTTTGATGAGCTTAAAACGTCATTTAATCTGGTTTAATAGGCTGCACAATTTAACAATATTAGACAAAGATTCCAGGCGAATATATAAATTTATATGCACACATAGTCTAGAGCCGGTTTTATCAATTATTCAAAACTGTTCAATCATAGACGTTACAAAACCACCTGTATACATACATATATTAGAAAAAATTATAACATACTGTATTTAATTAAAGCATTTTTATTTTATTTGTTTACATTTCGAATACTACACCGATACACGCTAATAAATTGTATATTTCCAATATTTTTATCCATCAATAATTCATAAAATATATTTAGTTTACAACAAAGCGTTTAAAAAAAGATTATAAAATAAAAACAACAAAACGAGGAATAGGAAATAAATAAATAAATCTACTCATAACCATTTATTAAAATAATTCACAAACATAGATTGAGAGATATCCATACGCGTTAAACATCATTTTGTCGAAATATGCATCTTCATAAATAACATTTAAGATCGTACCATTTTGCACAGAATAAAAAAAACTATGTGAACCCCAAAAACACTTATCCACACTACTAAATATCACCACAATGTCCATAACGATTAGTTTATGGTAATTATAGTGTGTAAAATAAATACATAACATTTTTATACTAACTATTCAGTCACTCAATCGCTTTGCAGCAAACCGGTTTACCAAATAATGTACATACACTTCGTATTTTTATTACACAGAAGCTTGCTTTATAAATGCACATTTGAGCCGATCTACTTTAATTAATACTTGATGTAAATCATGTCGCTCTTAATCTTCCTTCGCCGAATAACCAGAGACACCCTCTGTCTACTACGTAGGCGAGGACCATGTCCGCTATCAGTACTTGAACCAAGATCACTTTGAACTAAACGGAAAAAAAATATCGATCAAAACGACATCCATATTATATTTATACACATTAAATTATTTTATATTATTACCTCAGTTGGGAAAGGAACTATCTCAAACTGATGGGACAGATCGGGTAACACGCCTAGAGCTAATGCAAATACTGCTCCACCGGATATCAGTACGCTATATAATAATGGACGATTTGCAGTCAAACCCTCCATGAAAGGCTCACCCTGTAAAATATGTAAAATGTTATTTTTTATTACCATAACGTCGGTATTTTATAATAGAAAACATAGTTATACGAACCCGATAGTTAATGGCAAACGTTGAAACTTGCAATGCCATTGAAATTATATAAACTGTACTATTTAATAAGTCTGGTACAAATACTTCCTCTACGTCTTCTGGTAAATCCAATGCCAGCTTTGGTTTTCCGTCTCTGTAATTTTAAAAATCATTAGCGATACAATTTTCGTCGATTAGATTGGATTCTTAGTGCATGATTCAAACAAGTTTTCAATTTGTTCATTCATATAATTTTAATGACTTGAACAGTCTTGTTTCAGGTTTCTTTTGGTCAATAACTATAATTATGGTAAACATATATATTCACTTCCATAAATATTCACTATTCACTGGTCGGAATTAATTTCCATTGAAGAGCTAGTGATACATCAGGGCCGTAACAAGGATATGGCAAAACAAGTGCCCGCCACGAGCGCAACTGGGCTTGAGGAGCAAAACGCAGAATACCGACCCAGTCAAGAGTTGCACGTGGTTTTTATAATGTATACTGAGTTGCGATGTGTTTATTCGTCATGTCAGTGGTCTGAAAAACGGACCGGTTGGACCCACAAGCCTTGTGACCTACTCTTTTGGGGCTTTTTGCTGCATTTTCGAGGATAAAGGCGTACCCGGGACCTTTTATGATCTGTACGATCCCCTCAGAGGTTAACTTACATGGGCGACTTGCGGAAAATGCGCAATTACAGTCGATGGTCACCCAATACCATTTTGTGGATTTTCTTCACCATTTCTGGGGTGGTTACCTCGTTTGGTCAACCATTGCATTTATAATAGTGTTATTTAACTTTTAATCTCTTTGGGCGCAAGTTAAATACTTGCCATTGGCGCTTCATAACCTCGTTACGGCCCTGCATAACATGCAACATTATGATAGACAAGATATTTCTCCATTGTGTGGTATCTTTGAAAGCAGTCTCCAATATGCAGTCCTGGTTTTCGCGCATTTGTTTATATTGAGTTTCGATATCTCCGATTTGTCGGAACAATGTTTTGGTTTGTGACAAGGTCGCTTAGAGACTTACACGCTTTCAGACAAATTATGAACTGATACATGAATGAATAGAGTTAAGATTCATACAATTCCTTGTTTTGATATTTGAGAGCAGACATACGACCGCAAAGGGTTAAAACATATTTATAAATAGTAAGCTATTTAAAAATGAATTAAATTCTATGAAGTACCTTGCTGGCGATCTAGCTGTTGCTTCATGGACAAGGAATATTAGACAGCAAAAATGTACAGCAAATTGTAATAATACAGTCATAATTGTATAAACATTAAATATATTTGGCAGTGGTCTCTGTTTTGATAATTTATCCAAGGGCTGTAAAACGAAAAAAAAAATTATTCACATAGATTCATATTTATTTGCATATTTAATCAATAATGAAAATGAATTACCAAGTTACCTTTGATCTAGAGATAAAAAGGAAACATGAAGCGAGTAATAAACCTTGAAGAGTAGCTTGTGTATCACTAAATTTAATTCCATCAAGGTAGAGAACCGATTGACTGTACGCTAATATAAGTGCATTTAGCGCTAAAATTTTAAACATTTGGAGCGTTGTTACTAACGTACATCTACCTTGCTTGATTATGTGACAAACTGAAAATAATAAGAAGAAATTACGTAATCAAATATGAATTTTAATAATAATTTACGTTAATAAAAAATAAAACTTACTACACATAATACTTGACAATCGACTCGTAAATGGAGCAGCAATACTAGCATCTCCGAGTTTAACTATTTGCGATTTATCCATATCCTCCATCTCTTTCAAAAATTTCTGAATTCGAGCTTGCATAACATCTGAATTTGGTCCATTTGGCACATCTCTCCTATTGCGTCCTCCCATTTCTCGGCTATTAGCACTGGTAGAATTTCTACTTGAATAATTATTTACAGAATTGCTTCTAGCCTCGAGTGCTTTACGCTTTTCCTTGAGACTATCTTTTAACATCTTATCCTTTCTTTCTGGTAATCGTTCAGGCGCATTTGATAAAATAGCAACACCGACCTATAATGATATAAAAAAGACATATTGATTAAGACGCGTGTATTCAATACGTAATCAAAAATATGACCTCAATGGAAGTATTTAAAAATTACCTCTGCATGCTTCAATGCACCGACATCATTAGTACCATCGCCGCACATCAACGTGCAGTAACCCAGCTCTTTCAGCTTCAATATAACAAATTCTTTTTGCTTGGGATCAAATCTAGCAAATACTCTAACGTGTGGCAATAGTAATGATAGGAATTTTGGGAAATTCTCTGATAAATAAACGAGTCCATCGCCGGTTATGCATAAATCGTATTTACTTACGAATTTTTTAACATTTGAATTTGGTTCAACGGGTAATTCTAAGCTTTCGTCTATTGTCCTCCATTTCCATAGTTTTTCATCTTTGGTCAATATTAATGTTTCTGGATTTTGAGTAAATTTCAATTCTTTAGCTACATGACAGGCAGTCAAAGGGTTGTCTCCAGTTATCATTGCAACTGAATGTGAAGACTCAATTATTTCAGCTATCGCTCTTTTGGAATCCGTTTTTAATGGACACGAAATTATTACAAAGCCGGCGAATTTCAATTTTGACTCAATATCCTCCCGTTTCAAATCACGAACTTCTTGCGAACTTAGCTTTCCGAATTCTCTATGTCCAAGAGCTAAGACTCTAGCACCTCTCCGTGATAAAGAAAGATATGTTTCATCATAATGTTGAGGCGTATTTACGAACATAGATTTTAGAGTCTCCGGAGCGCCTTTAACTGTACCGATATAAAAAGTTTCGAGAGCACCCATATCATTTATTTGATAGCCTGCCAAGACTGACATTCTCTTAAGAGCACTAGAAAAATGGTTTCTTTGAAAGATTTTAAGTCCGGGACTTTTTCCTTTTTTCGGGATTACTGCTTCGCCTTTTGTTAAATTCCATTCAACAGCAGTAAGCGTTGCTTTCTCCAACGGATCTCCGACTAATCCTTCGTCCAACTGAACTAAAGAATGACACGTTGCCAAAACATGCACAGTTTCTAACGGAGCATCTGTGAGTGGAAGAACGTCAGATGAATCGGAAAGCCCTACTCCGGCTACACCTTCTACCACCAAATTGTCGCTAGTCAATGTACCCGTTTTATCAAAGCAACAAATTTCAATCTTCCCAGCGAATGGAATTCTAAACGGTTCTGTACAAAAAACGCTCAGCTTTGAAAGAGAAAGTAAAGATGTGTTTACAGCCAATGATAATTCAATGGGTAATTCAGGAGGTACAACTGACGTTAAAATCAATGTGCATTCTAAGAACAGTTTATATCTATTTCTTTCAGGATCTTCACAGCCTTTAACCCAAACATATGCTGCCGCAGCAATTGCAAATATTAATAAAAACAGAATAAACCCAAAGGTCTCTAAATTATTTGCAGTTACCCGTTTTACTCCGAACAATATGGTTCGCAATAACTTTCCTTGAGACGTATTAAATCCAGTCCTCACAACGTATCCTATACAGCCGTTATCAGGCGAACGCAAGCCTGTATTCACATTTTTACTAGGCGGCGAATGTTGCACTATTTTCGTTCCCCCAAATAATAAATGAAGCTTTCCGTTTCCATCCGCGTCGAAGTGCCAATCCGAACATTTTTCATATTCTGCTTCCATTGGCTCTTTCATCTGTGGCACGCTTTCACCGGTTAACATAGATTCATCGACAATACACGATCCTCGTAACAATACAATATCACACGGTACTAACAGATCATTCGCTGGTCTGATGAGGGAAACTACATCTCCCGGAACTAATTGATCGCTACTTATGTTACGCCAACGTCTATTTCTATACACAGATATAGAATAGGGTTTGTTTCCCATTTTCCTAATCTCGGCCATGTTACGAAGTTGTTGCTGAACTAACGTGCATTCAAAAATGATTAACATCACGAGGGTGAATATACTGTAGTACCAATATTTATCCATGCACCAGAGAGCCACACAAAACACTTGAAATACGAAGAAGGGCGCCGTTGCTCTCTCTTTAAAAAGCTCAAAGAACTCTGGAACATCCTGAAATGGTAATAAAAAATGTTATTTTGACATCAACTTCGACACGACAACTAGAAATGTCCCTTACAATGACAAAATAATTATTAATTAGATATGTGTATGTCAATTTTTATAACAACATGAAATGCAAAAATAAAATAATTAAAGCTATACATTGCTATAAAAAAATATACTTTACCATATCGAGTTGATTTTTTCCATAATCCAATTCCGCTTGTTGCACATCTTGATCTTCTTGCAGACCTTTAGACTGCAAATATTCACTAGCCCATTTATTAACAGGAAATTCAACCAGTTGAAAGACTTTTCGGTCCCAATTATAAATGAATTTCAACTTTTGAAACATGAACCATACTTTAGGTCTATTTTCTCCATCTATAGACTGCATAGACAAAAAACATTCAACGTCATATTTATGTAAGAAATATAATGTTATAATAATATTATATGTTTATACAACCTTCGTATGATTGAGTTTTACTATTTCAGCAAAACCGTTATGCTCAGAAGGAACAACTTTGGCTACTTTGGCTTTGGCAGGATTATTTTCCTGAAATGAAAAATACGTTTTTAATTGCGCAAAGATGATTCATTAATTTGATAACTACGCACAAATTTAAATCATGAATTAAATACAATATTCTTTTTACATACGACATATCTTGCCATCGCATAGATAGTTTAATCAATCTTATACATCACACAAGGTGACTTGTAAAAGATAAGAATGAACTATTTGCTCATATATTTTTAACGTATATATGTTAGGACATCATTTATAATGGCGAATTATGTTTAGTAAAAAATTGTTCTAATCTTAATAGCATGTTACATTAAAAATTACTTCAATTAAACAGGAAATGTTATACGCATTTCATAATTTTATTACCTGTGGGTAAGCTTTTTTATAGCCGAATGATTTGGCAATTACATTATATATAGAGTTTAAAATATAAAATGTATTTATGTGCATCTGAAGCAAACAAATCTACTGTGTATCAATTATTAATGTGTAATAGGTATATTTGAAAGCAAAAACCAAAGAAAATTGTCATTAACACTACATAAAGAATAATAAAAATCTGATTTACACTCCTAAATAAATAACTATAAAATATTTTGAATAATGACAGTGATTTAGAAATATGCAAAAATATTTATGTTCGAATTTAAATATAAATAAAGTGCCGATGACAATCTTTTTTAGTGTTGAAAAGTTGTCCCCATAAAGAATTATTTGATCAATAAAGATTTGTCTCAATTCTCTTAAGTAGAGTAAGTGCAGCATTTGATAATTGATTCTTGCTTATAATCAAGCAGTTTTTAATAAAAATAATAATGTTGTTTACAAATAATACTTTTTAACATAAATCTATGACCTAAGTATACCATGTGGAAACAAAACATATTATAGTTTTAAAGGAAAACAAAATATAAATACATCATATTATTCAGCAATTAGAAAAAGAAAAAACGCTAATCAATAATCTTACATTAAAATTGGATTTTATATTAAATATTCACAAATTGACAAGACGGAAATTACACTCCAATTCATCATACAAAATAACATATTGTTTAATTGATTGTTTTAAATTCATTTAAACTGGTATTGAGAAGGTTATCAATAATTGTTATACATACAGGTATGCACGTGAGGAAGCAGTGTACGTGCACACTCCAGTAGCAGCATAGGCATGTGAGGACTTGGAGCAGAGCCGTAGCGGCGATGGCGAGCAGTCCGGGCTCATAGTAGTCTTCCAGGCCGAAGTGAAAAACCCACAGGTACAAGACGATGCCATACAGAACCATGAAGGGCAAGAGCGCATTCTGCATGAGCGCCCCCAACGGTCGGTACAAACGCACCGATTGCACCAGGGACTCCGCCCCCGAATTCGCTCCGTTACTCGCCATCCTGCCAGACGCTGGACGATCTTTCACACCAGCGCCATCGACAAACTGTCAACTGAAGACAGCCGCGTGTCATCAAAACTAATTTGGCCCAAAGCGTTCGAATTCGAATCTGTTAAATCATCTTACCTGTTATCCGATAAGCGTATAAACACAAAACCAAAATGTTATTATTATTCAAAAAATGCACAAAATGCAATCCATCATTGGCAAATAATTTAACGCGTTTTATTAATTTAAAAAGATGCTTTTAGCTCAAGCTTGAAATATCACAGATTTAATGGTGCAAAGTATCACCCAAACTATCATATGTTTTCATTGCTTCATAAATATTCAATTAGAGCAGGTAAAAATTTAATTTAAATGTGTAATTTGAAGCAATATATATCTGTTTAAATGTAAAACGTCCGAAGCGTCGTTATTCAGATTGATTGGCAACACAATTTGAAAGAATAAAATTTTCGGTTTTGAGAAATAAATTAATAAATAGACTATAAATATAATGTTTTAAATTTATTTTATTATTAAAAAAGATTTAATTTGTACTCCTTAACAAAGAATTGATTTTATATCTAAAAAATGGTATAAAGTCCTACATTCAAGCAATTTATTTTTAATTTTGCATTAATGTGATTCAATAAATGATTATTATTTTAAATTTAAATCGTATATTTCATATCATTAATGTTCTCTTATTGCATTATATTATTTATAAATTAGTTATCAGTCATTGGTATTCCTGATTCTCTATGCCTTTTTAGCAGTTGGCATTATTTGACACACCGCCAATTGACGTTTTTAAAAGTGATTTTCTATTCCAGTGTCATTTTTCTATTTTCGTAAAAGCTGTATGTGATAAAGAATAGAATGTAACGTTATTGATTTTATTTTATTCGAACGTGGATTCACAGTATGAACTTTTCCTTGAACTTAATTAGCACCACTTTGATGTACTATATATATGTATGAATTTATTACATACAGTATACTAAAAAATCAATAACCCTATGATATTGATTTCCAAAGCCTAAATAGATATCAAATGGATGAATGAATATTAATTTGATAATTGCACCTATCCATCAACTTCCAGAATATATTTTGGATAAATTTAGTAACGATCTTCATCACTCAACTGATATATAATTGGCAATATAAATACAACAATATCCCTATCTATTTTGGGGATCTTTTTATGTAAGTCTACATAATTATCTTAAAAAAGTTATTTCTGGCGGATATTTTTAATGTGTTAAAAAATAAAAATTTGGACGAGCTTGCAGAAATTAAAAGTGAGAGCACCACACAAAACTAAAAATATAATTTTCACGTACTTTCCGATCGATGCTTTTCAAACTGTTCAATTTAAAAAAAATGTTTTTTTTATAAATATTAAATCCTTGACATTTGAAAACAATTGTAAATATTCATTTCATATGTACATTTATTAAATTTTCCAATATCCATATCAGGTCAAAAGTCAGGCATTCAAACGAACAATGATCGTTTTATATTAAACTATACTATCTATATATAAATTTAAATTGATATTTTTCTTTTTGTTTTCTTTGATGTTTCCTCTTGTCAAATATGTAAAAACTTACATCGATTATGTAGAAAATAAAGTAAAATCCTTGTTCAAAGCTACAAATATAAATTCAGTCAATATAAGATCATCAACAACCGGTTTGCAAAATAAATTCTTCTCAATCTTTACTTGACAATTTTTCATTGCCATTTTAATTATCCCCATATGATTTTTTTAATCAAACTAATGTTCAGGACCGTAACAAGGGGGTGGCAAAGCAGGAGCTACGGGTGCAACTGGAATGGGAGCGCAAAACGCAGAATACCAACCCGGTTGAGAGTTGCACATGGTTTTTTTTCTATTTCACATGAATCAGCACTGATTGACTCTGTTTGTTTATAAAATATAAACTAAGTTGTCTAATCCCTCTTTTCTTCGTTATTGCCTAAACATTGGGCCCAACCCAGCCGGCAAAAGCCCGCAATAAAATAAAGAATACAATATTTTCGACCGATCGCAAAATTTAAGCAACCCACCCGATCAGTCTTCTTCGTTTTATAATAAAAGTTCGTAATCGTTCTATAGAAATGTTCGGGCATGATTTCCGATCGCGAAGCGCTCATTCGTCATGTCAGCAGTCCGAAAAGCGGACCAGTTGGACACATAGATCTTGTGGCCATTCCGTCCTCTTTTAGGGATTTTTGCGGTATTTTCGGAGATAAATGCGTACCCGGGGCCTTCTATGATCTGTACGATCACTGAAGCCCCGTGAGAGGCCATTACACATTATCTCATTAAAATATTATTTTTTTTGTAATTAAAACTGTTCGTTTTTCGATAATATCTCACCAAATACAGCGTTGGATTATTTTCATTGTTGATGATGATATAGAAGTAAAAACCGGTAGATGATTCATTAAAAAAAAAACAGCATTACAGTACATTAAAGTAAGATATTTAGCAATAAATTTATAAATAAATATAGATGCTACTTAGATACAAAAATCATATTTATTTCATCAAAATACTTTTTACAGTTTGTATACATACTATTAATATTATGTATGTGATCGAGATCGTTTAGAAATGATAAACAAATTCCTATTTGCGTTTGGCGTGATGACGTTAAATGTTAAGTCCACCCGAAAGAAATTCATTATTTTCGCAAGCACTCGTTTGAGCTTAGTTTGTGTCCAAACACGATAACTTAAATAACTGATAATATAATAATAGTTTTTATCTTTTGTGATTCATCAGCTTTATTTATTGTGTCATAAAACTTCTTTTATTATTGAGGCTAAACATGGCGAAACCAGAAACCAACGAAGGACAT
Source organism: Stenopsyche tienmushanensis (assembly GCA_008973525.1). Classification (NCBI taxonomy): domain Eukaryota; kingdom Metazoa; phylum Arthropoda; class Insecta; order Trichoptera; family Stenopsychidae; genus Stenopsyche; species Stenopsyche tienmushanensis. The sequence continues at coordinate 494,001 of WACJ01000100.1, forward strand.
ATTCGATATTGTAAGCCACTTTTTCTAGATCAGAGATTGAACGCGACGCGAAGATCACAAATGCCTTTCTCATTCTCTCTTTCTTTCTGAACAACTGCCACATGGAGTTTCATTATTCGTGACGTTCAAGCCAATTTATCCTACCGCGTCTATAGAAGTTTCACTTCAAAACCAATAGCTTTCAAAAGATTATTTTATATATTTTTTATACAAGGTGAATACGATAACTGCGGAAATTTACTATTGACAATTAGACACACTCAAATAAAAATTGTAAAAAATGACCAAATATTATCAATTGAAAAAGAGCTTTAATATACAGCAGAGGAGTCAAACTCAAAAGCTAATATGAACCAAAATAAAAACGCATAAGGCTAAGTAGGCTGCAAAAAATACATTTTTTAAATAGAAAAGTGGCTTTATTTTTATATATATTAATTTAAGACCCCCTGGACCCATTTGGCCCTCATTAGGCGTGATTTCTTATTACGGTTTCAATATTACGCGACATTAGGGCAGAGAAAGACCTAATTTTTCATTTGAAGATTGATATATCAACCACAATTTCTACATGCCACATAAAAATATATTCTTTGAGCAATTTACAAAGCAAAACCACACAAATTAACTCCTCTTTGATGAAAATTATTTTATTTAAATCGGTCATAAAATATACAAAAACCGTCTATCAAATTACTCGGTTACACCTCTGAATTTGGATTCGTATTTTAAGTTGGAATCATCTACTTTCTATAAGAAGGCGTTACAAAAACGTGCAGAAGAGGTGGATTTAACCTCTTCAATATTTCGAGTCTCCTGTCGGAGTCATGGACGCGGAATAACTGCCGGCGCCTTGGGGATAATCCTTGTGAGCATCCTTCGTCCAGTGCTGTCAATGTGCGATGTTGGACCATGCATTGCCGTCGCGTCATTAGAGATCAATTGCACTTTCAGATTGTTTTTTTTTTGTTATTGGTGCTTTAATTTTCAATAAAATTGGTAGCCAAACTTAGAGTATGCTAGTGCTGTCGTCTCGTCTATAATAAAGTGCTTTTGGAAAGAAAATATAAATGATTTGGGCGTAAACAGCCCATATACAGCTATCCATGTGAGAAACATGCACGCATACCCTGTGTGTTCCTGCGCTTTGTTGGTGCCCGCACCAGAAACTGCATATATTTCAATTCGAATAGCATATCAATAGGTATCATCGAGACACAACATCTTCTCCTTGATTTTTTTCATTTGAAACTGTAGCTTCGATGATATTATTCATCATTTTCTTCACTAAAAGCATGGTACCGTTGCTACATGTCGTGGTGGATTTATATTTCGAAGAAGAATTATAGACAAGCCAATTTTCAGTATTAAAATACAAAATTAAAATATAATTTTTATATAGAACAAAGCTTATGTTTTGTTAGTGTGTTTAAGTATCATTTAATCGATGCCTGTTCATATAATTCAAATCAAAAAGTCGTTTTTTGCGTATCGATGCAGTATGATTTTTTATGGGCACCACTAAAATTTCGTTTCAATCCATCAGCTGGTTTAAGAATCATATCAATATTACGAAAGAATTAGAGTTTCTCATGAACATGAATTTCTTACAAAACCGCCCGGACTTTTAGTGTGGAATACCCGGAATTTACGGACTGCAGTGTTAATATTTTGTATATTTTATTTTAAAATTTCACTGATAGTGATTTCTTCCCTAATACATTTTTCAGACCATGATAACACCGATTATCAGTTAAATCCTGGAGTTTATGTAATTATTCATCAATTTCTTCTCAATAAAGATAGCTCTAAGGCAATTGAACTCTTGCAATATTAAGCATTGCAAAGCTTACCGGGTACTCGCTTTATTTAAAAATACACAAACGATATTTTTACTATGCCTATGTTATTCCCGCAAGTGTAAACAATAAGTTGACAAAGTTTTTATTACGATTGGATGAACGGTATGACAGCGCATTAAATATGGACAAACAAACATTTATTTTTATATATTTGATTTGATAAGTGGCCATTTTATTAAATGTCTCCATCCTCTTCTTAGTCCTAATAATTTATTTTTAATTGTTATAGAAATATTATTTATTTTGAAATAATAGTACATGGGATGTATGATTGAGAATCTTTGATTGAAAAGCGACAACGACTTGAGTGTTGGCTCGCGAGCCGGTTGTTGTGATCCGTCAGTTTTGACAAGTAGTGTCGGCGGCGGGCGCAGCGAGCCCGCGCCTGCTGCTGCTGTTGCTGCTTCTTCTACTCCCAACATGCTCTTCAATATGGAGACAGACTTCGTGGAAGTCAACGACATCAATGGCCTCCTCACCTACCTGCACAGTGTATGAGCTCTTTAATTCAATTAAAATCATCACCTAACCTTTGCCGGTTATATCCTTGAACTCTCCGAATCCGCCTATAACGACTCGTCCACCGCCAACTACTCCCAGCACTTATTCCTAATAGCTCCCAATAGACTCTTACAAAAATCCAAATTGCTTAACAATGTCTCAGGATGCTAATTATACAATGAAATCTGAAGAATACACCACCATTTCAAATCATATTATACATGAATTCTGCTTATGAAAGCGAACAATATATTTTAATTGATTTTTAAATGACATCAGATGGATCCATCCCGTTACCATTTTTATGTAATAAATTCCACTTAATGACACTTCAAAATTTTTACACCGACACCAATACGTCTGAATTGCATGATCAATAACATTAACAGCGGCATCCATTATATCTCAATAGGAACAGGTTATATTTTATTAATCGTCGTATGAACACTTATCATATTTAAAATAATACGTAATTATTTTTTCTATTATATATTTACACGACCACGTCCAGACATATTGGACATCGTTAAGACGCAGTTCCAACGTCCATAACGCTCAAGAAGAAACAAGACCAATTTATTACAAACGGTCCATCATATTGTACGTTAAAATAATGATTTGGGCTAGATTATTTGCCCGCATCGGATATAAAACTACAGTTTAAAATAGATGCTCCCAATCTTCTTCCTCCGTCGACCCCTTTTAAAGGATTCAATGCGATGGTTGTAATAATCATAAATCATCGCATTGTGTATCATTTAATAGATTTCTAATTTTCGTTGATATCGTATTTTAATTGTTTCAAATGATCAGCGTGCATTTAAATATCATTAACATTAATCTTATCTTTTTCAACAACAGAAAGCTGCATCCAATATACAAAGTATCGTAGATCGTTTCCATTTAAAGTGGAAATAAATAAATACATATTGGAGCGAAAGCCAAATATAACTGTTTGAGTTTCTTTGATACTACAAATTATTTTCAAACATCCATCAATCCATGTTGGAATGCCATAGCTTAAATAAGTATGTAGTCTATTACGAATTGTGATGGACTCTTGACTGAGGATCGTGACTATGACTATGTAGATTTTGTCTGTTTCCATGTCCTTCCAGCCATCCTTGTCTTCTGCCGTCTGCAGGGCTATAGTGAAGATTGAGTCAGTCACCTCCTTCACTTGGTCGCTCCATCTTCGTGGTGACCGTCCTCTTCCTCTCTTCCCTGGCACACTGCCCACCATCATTAGTTTTTCTAAATTTTCTCCATCCCGGCGAGCAATGTGTCATCCGAAAAGTTTTAGTATTCACCCCAGGCAGGCGGATGAAAATCTATTTTTTATTTTTAACTCCATTAGAATGGACTGGTTGGTTCTTTTGGCAGTCCACGGAATCTTCAGCATGCGATACAAAAACCACATGTCTTATTATTTCCTTACTACATCCTCCATCTACACATATTTGTAACCCAAGGTAAATAAACTCATGCACCATGTCGATTTCATCCCAATTTAGGGTAAGTTTTGAAGTTCCTATTCTATCAATTTTCATTATTTTGGTTTTCATCTTATATAAATATTAAATAGCAGTAGAGAAAGAACACAACCCTGTCTTAAACATTTATCTGTTTTAAAGCACTCTGATAGGGTGTCGTCAATTTTTATTTATGACGATCCGTCAGTATAGAGTGCTCTGATAATTTTTATCAGGTGACTAGGGACTCACTAGGGAGTCCTGGAGCTATTACTTTTAACCTTCCTAATGGCCCCTAGTTTCTCCTCATACATGATGTTGGGTTGCTTTGTATGTGGCAGTTGTAATATTGGTGAATTTTTATGGATTGTGATCGGTCCTTGTAAAGTAAGACTTCCTTCTCAATCTTCCAATTTTTTCATCATTCATAGTCCCTGTTAAAATCACACGTACCTTTTCGTCTAGCCTCTTTTCGTCTCCACTTAGGTCCTCTTCAATATCCATTCATAGAAAAGGATAACAATCATTTCGTTTATATCTTATATTTACCTCCTCATGCACTCGATATTGAAAAAAGAATGACCTCCAAGTTTGATTTTAAACGCTCAATGATGCTTAAGTGCATCTCGGGTTTGCTCCTACACCAATTGAGGGTATCTCTCCGTCCATATGCACCTTACCCAAGTGAATTCAAGACTGGGTGGTTTCCTCTTTCAGGTTGACCCTCCCAGTTCAACAATATGGAAGGCAACGAAAGATAATGTCGTTATCATTGCAAACTGAGATTCGTCGTTTGTTCTCTTTTAAGATGATCCACTTATTGTTCTTCATATCCGTGTTCTATTCATTGAACTTTCGGTAATGGTTAGTAGATTAACTGAGTTAGTATAGTAGAATTATAGAAGCGCCTAGAGCGATAAAACAATGATAGATATAAACCCCTTGCTTCCCTCTCTAATAGACTAAGATATTGTAGATATAAGATATAGTTTATCTTACATAGTTATATATTACACAGTTGGACCACAGCGCAAACAATCATATTCATTGCATTCACACTATTATATATGAATAAATGATCATATTGAAATTGACATTGTATACGTTAGTCAAATCTTACAGAACAAAAAAAATATCCTAGTCGCTCCTAAATATTCATTGCATGGTGTCTCACATCATTGAATTTAAATTAATGTCTTTTTTATTTCGAACACTGCCGATAATACAGCTAAAACAAACAAAAAAATACTTACAAATGCAATTAGATGGTCACAATCAAAAACATAGCAACAAAAAATATGTACTTTGTAACGAAGTTTATATTTTTGGATTAATAGGGTAATTTGTTTGCGTATATATATTAAAATGCTAATTTTCTTCCTTACCGAATGATTGTAGCGGTTAAGCATTATTTTACATAATGTTATCTGTTCCCTATAATTCATAGTTGATAAATGAAGGTTATTTCAATGCATAAATTTTTTCAAAAATAATGACTGTAGATTAATTACGCTATCAATTTTTGAGCATTTAAGTTCAACGACTGCATTATGATGATATTTAATTGAATGTCAAGTTTATCAAATAAAATTAAGAATTAATTTCCAATATGTTAGGCTTCTTGCGTTCAAATTTCTTACTAATTAATTAATACAAGAGTAGACTATTAAATACTGTCCCCTACCCCTTGTAATCCAGAACGTTTTACGTTTAATGTCATAAACACAATGGTCATAGAACCTGTTACCGTCATCAAATGTATAACTTAGAAAAGGCTTGCAGAGCACTGCTTTAAAATTTACCTCTTTCCTGACCCACAATCAATAGTGGAAGCGAACTTTTTAATGTTCTTGCGGCTCTTTTATATCGTAAATTATGGATCATCCTACGCTGTATTCACTTGCCAACTTACAAAACGATTTAGGCGACCCAGAATCTCACTTTTGCATTTTTTTTATTAACGAAGCTTTACCATTCAAATGTACTATTCTTGTATTGAGATGTCGGACTACAAAGGGCGCCAGATTAGACGGGGGATGGATTACCGCGGGTCTGCTATATATTTGTTGCTGCTTATGTTTGTAACAAGAACTTAAATCCTTTGGTAGGAAGTTCCTCTATCATTCTTCCTGTAATGAGATTCCTATAACCAGACGATTATTATGTTTGGGGATCAGCGAATCTCACCTTCGCTTTCTGAAGTATTCATGTTATTGTGTGGAGTGAATACTTCTGTCGATTGGCTAATTTATGTCTATGATAATTCTTTTTATTATTGCAGATTGATTGGGCAGATCCTTTATTTTTGTGGCTGTTATCGTTTCATGTAATTGTAACAATCGCCAGTCTCAACACTAGAAATAATGGAAATTTTCAAATCGTTTTATTTTTCACGTTATGTAAGTAAATTATATTCATCGTCTATTTCAACCTTAAGTCTGTTTTCATATCATATTTAATGTATATGTGTTTCATTTTCAGTATTATTGGTATTCTTCTCCGAAGGAATTAACGAGTTTGCGTCTAAAAATTGGACATCCCTCTCTAAACAACAATACTTTGATAGCAAAGGCTTGTTTATATCGATAGTCTTTTCAATACCTATTTTATTGAATTGCATGATTATGGTGGTATGTTTTCTTTATAACTGCTTCCGCAATCTGATAACATTGAATTTATTGTATGTTTATAATCGTATGATTTTTATTCAGGGTTGCTGGTTATATCAATCAACGCAGCTCGCTGAAAGCCTTCGAAAAGCTCAACTGAAGAGACAAATGCAAAGACAAAATAGTAAAAAATCAAATGGCTCACAGTAAATGTTTTATATTATTATGAATTTGTGATATGTTTTAATATTGACGAAGTTGCAACACTATTTTGAATGATTACTAAAATAATAGATCCAAATTTATAAACAAGACCTATGTTTTTATATTATCTATCAATTATCAGACGTATGCATATCTATTTCTACAAAAAAATGTATTTCTGTCCTAAACTTTTTTCTATTGCTGATGTTGATTTTTGTTCATAATTCTTTCTAAACGTTAAGCGATCAATAATATTCATGCTTAGGCATAAATATAAATTTATGAGCTTATCACATTGTTAAAAACGTTCAAAAATTAAATTTTTAGTAAATTGTAGATATCGTAGGTATGATCTGAATGGAAACAAAAGCAGTCCTTTGTTCTACTGACGATGCCAGAAGGCTAATAACAATAACAATATACTCTGAAATGTTAACGTTTTCTATTGGGACCAGTGAAGAACTAATAAAAATGTAATATTTGGCAATACGTGGACAAATACACCACCTACAGAAGTTTTTGTGTGTCTAGCTTTTTCTTAATTCAGCCTCTATACTTATTTCAAAATACACATTACTTTAAATATATTATCTCACTCTGCTTTAAAAGTCTATAACATATATTATAATTAAATAGTTTCATCTTTCCAACGTTAATAATACATAGCAATCAAATTTTTAAAGATAGAAAATACAGTACATTAGATCTGGATTTATTAAAGTCGTGATAATCAATAATATAGAATTTAAATAAGACATAAATTATAATTATATAAAACCATTCAGAAGAAATAAGAAAATATTTACTGGAACGGAAATTATTCTTTCCCTTCTGAAAGAATTAATCCTTTTTAATGAGTAAGATGTTTTGGTCGTGTGTTGTGTTTAATATCAAATTTGTTAGTAAATATCTCTTCATGAAATCTATTATAAAAATCGAAATGCACATCTTGTGTTTCATCACCATTTAATAATATTAAATTAATAATAAACTGTTATAGCGTAGTTAGACACGATTAATAGTAGAAATGGTAGATTATTTTTGTGTATCTCACATCGTATTTTATGTAACTCCAATTCTTGCCATCATTATAAATATGTTATTATGATATTGTATAGGTTTGTAATTAACACGTTAAAATATATGGATCGAATTGTAGAATATATACGAACTAGCAACGATATGATAATACGCTTATTTGTATATTAGATTGTCCCGTTCGGAATGTCGTTTTTTAATCAATTTTCATCAAATATGTTTCAATTCAGTTATTCACCTCTTCTATGTTTATGATTTTTTTCCCCGATAGATAATGTTGCATCGATCTAAATAAATGATAGTCGGAAGGAGCAAAGTTAGGGGAATAAGATGGATGCGGAATCGTTTGCCAATCGAGTTCCTTTAATTTGTTTTCGATCTTTGATTTATGGGGTCAGCGCATTATCATGCTGCAAAAGAATTTGGCGGCAGTTGACTACACCTGGCCTCTTCGTACTTAACACCACTTTTAAGCTCTAATTGTAAACAATAAATCTTCCTCGATATGATTTGACTGTATAGAAGAACTTCATGATAGATTATCCCTTTGAAGTCCCACTGTACATTTAAAAGAGCTATTTTTACTATTAGACCCAGTCGAGGGATTGATTTCTTTACCTCTTCCTTTTTAAAACCATTGTCTTTTGCGTTTTTGATTTGAGTACAACACCCACTTTTCATCTCCAGTCACAGAATAGTGTTAAAATGATTGTTTCTTCTCTTTATCGATTAAATCATGAGACGTACTCGCACACACCTCCTTAATTTCATCAGTAATGTCGTGCGGTATCCACACCTTCTGTTTTATGGTCTTTCCTATTTTTTCAAGTGTATTTAAATACTTCTCCGGAAATATCCAAGCTTATCTATTAATTCTTGTATAGTCTATGTTGGATTTGATTCAATTTCAGCATTCCTAACGGGACAATCTATTATCTTTGCTAATTCCAATTTTGCAATCTCTCAATTTCCTTTATTTCAACACGGCGAAGAATAAAACTTTCATATATAGTACAGTGATGTGCAACGTTATCATAGTCACATGCGTCTATGCATTATGCACCAAAATGACGCATATTGCAGACGTGTCCGTCAACGCGTTTATACACCTCATCTTCGTTCTATAAAACCTCTTTACTTTGTTATGTAGAAATTATAGATCCGTCACAAGTCTACTCAATTGCACTGTTATAAATCATTAGTATGCTTTATAATTCATTATATTTGACATCAAAAGTACCTATATATAGATAGAAAAAACGGCTGGTCATTTGTCTCCTAATGTTAATTGTGATAACACCAATGCTCAGAAGCTCTATTAAAAAAAAATCTGTAAACATAATCAACGTCTAACAAGGAGCTATTTGTGTTATAAGCTTTTACTTTTATATTTTTAATACTATATTTTAGTCATATTTTAAGAAAAGAATTGTAATCGATACGCGTATTTATTACGAAAACATGGTTTTTCATATAACAATGCGTATCGAATATAGCAACAATTTTTGACCTGTCTTGTCGACGATGTAATAGTACAATGATGTTATTTAAGTGACATATATCTTAAATTTATTGGTTGTAAATTCATTAATATTGAAATCTCTTTAGCACGTACATCACCATGCATCCGTATTTGAGTGACGTTTTTCATCGTCCAGTTAAATAGAATTAAAATCAAATATATCGCGTATTATTGTATTCGCTTGAGCAGTTCAAACACATTTTAGGTGATTTTGGACAATTATAAAACATCATTTCATCATTCAGACACAACGTCATTTCTTCTTGACTCAGAGGGATAATACCTTGCTTTGTGTGAGTGAGCCCATAGTGATGAAGTGCGCATTTGTATCTGAACCGATTAGGATCTTGGCTCTGTGCCCGGTTTTAAGAATGCTCATCGCGTTTTGCAGCCCTGCAATGATTGTTTCTGGTTCCTCTGCGAATTATAAGTAAGACGAGATTCACCTCCGAGTTTTATTTCTGCGCAGTTGTGGTGTTTACCAGATGCCTCCGCGAGCATCGTGGCTTCGATATGCCTATTATAAATGATAATTGCGACACCCGGTTTGGGAGAATCGCTCGAGTGCCAGTTCCCAAGTCCTGGGATTGCTATGTCTAGTTTGTACTCTGTGGCCAGCTTGTGCAGTTCAAACATTGCTGCTTCAGACATCTATAATCAATTCTCTCAATGTCTCTTCTCGTTACCTTCCGGGCAAATGTCAAGCGAGTAGTGTGTCCTCGGTAGTATAGTGGTCAGTATCCTCGCCTGTCTCACTGGGTGACAAACGTGTTAAAGAGATTATCTAAATTGCTTTTGGAAATTATTGTTTATAAAAAAAATCGATCTTCATAAGAATTTAATTGTATCGTATCTCCATTTTGATACAAATAGAATGAATGCTCAGATGGCAAGATTTTAATATTTCATATGGCTTGGGCATCTCAGCAGAGAGTTAAAATGATTTAATATGTTTTTCTACATGTGTGAACGTACTTAATTTCATTAATTGAAATTAATTTTATCTCATTTATAAGGCATAAGTCAGTTACAATACGTTTTATCTGTGCCGCAGTTTTATTTAATTATGTAATTTTCTGCATATTAAAAAAAGGATACGTGGCTGTAGACATATAATATTGAATTTGATTATCAAAATAAGTGTGTAATGATTTTGTAAATATTTTTTAGGATTTAATTGGTGTAAGTTGATGAGTATTCCCAAAAAAAAAAATGCCATATGAAAATGTTAACTTTAAAAAAAAGTGTCAAGAGACTGATTGTCAGAATGTGGTTACCATGGCTGTACTAAATGTAATTAATGATAAGATTTTGTCAGCTAATTTAAGTGCAATTTGGATATATGTAAATCACAATATAAATAGTTTTTGAAATAAAATATTGCTTTTTAAATGGTGCTTTTTTATTTAATAAAAAATATCTGCTTTGCATTCAGACTTTGATAAAACCTCTTTATTGCACAAAATTAATCCTCATTGTGCCCTCGTACACAGTCAAATACAAGACTACAGTCTCTATGAGATTTTGTGATTTAAGATGCGCTTATTATAATGCACATTTTAATGAAATCATCGAAATTCGTCGAAATGTCTGATTTGTATTGGATGAAAATAGGTATAAGATGGTACAAACACTTTTATTTTATAAACATTTTTATTTTGATATCAAATAAATTTGATTGAATTTTTGGCCGTAATAAAAAATATACTCGGGCATTATTTTTGTAAATTTCGCAGCTTTTTTTCGCATAATATTATTGATTTTAATAAAATATTAGACAATATAAAATAGATGACTATTTCTAAATAAGCATATATTATCTATATATCTTATTGAGGGTTAAATTCTATTAAATATATTATTCAAAATTGCGAGAGCACTTTATCGATTGAATTGTTTATAAATGCTGAATGCTTCGAATCATAAGGCGCACCTTAAATTTTTACCAAAAAAATCTTACATCGGATTCATAATGTTTTAAAAAAAGACGTATAGCTTTTATGCAATCTCAACATTTTTACGCAGCGTAAGATGATTTGTAAAAAATGAACTTGGCATTGTGCCAATTTAATTTAATGGTTTACAAATAAAACAGCACTAATTATCATTTTAATTTATTGACAATTTAATTTCAATTAGATATTAAAAGTATTAAACTGAAATTTTTTGACAAATATTTTTTTACATTTAATTTTTTATATTGACAATGATGATGTTTTTAAATCAATTTATTCATAAAGCTGCAGTTTAAATTAATAGGTGATGAAAATTCTTATTATTATTTTAAAATTTAATTAGCTTTAACAATAAAATTACAAATATTTTTAAATTATTTAAAATGTAATTATATAAGTTGATAATATTTTTTTAATAAGTAAAAGGAATAATTAATATTTCATTTATTATTTTAAGAAAAATTGAAAGCTGCTAAGGTATGGTCAGTAATATGGGTGTTTTATTATTAAAAATAGTACTACTTTGACAGTTACAGAGTTGGTGCGTGTTTGCTTGTTTGCGAAGAGGTTGATGATATGGCCGAGGGTGGCATCCCTAATCGTTGGCTATATTGCCCACGCAAAGCCTCAGCACTTGTAGCTGATAAATTCATCGCCTTTAAAACCCCACTATCATCTAAATATAATGAACTTGTACCTGAAGAATGTCGATTCCCACCCAAAATGCTCTTTGCGGTGATGAAAAGCCAGAAAGTAAGATATTGAAGTTTCTCATCAACATATCCTCTTCTCAGCGAGCTTCTGTTTCAATTCACTTCAATTTCTATTTCATCCATTTTAAATTTGAGCATTTGGCCATAATACAGTAAAGCTATAACAAATTGATATCAGTTTTTAAATTAAAATACATTTTGAGAAAATTGAATTATTGGCGTATATAATTGATTGCAAATAAATTGTAATTCATCATTTGATCAACGAAATTATATTCAAATGAGTATTAACCTAAAAAATAATTACCATGCATAGTAAATTATAATCAAACGGTTATTAGTATAGACTTATCAAAGGATTTTTTAAAATCATAACATAAGTAACTCTTAAAAAGACAATATTTATGAAGAGTTATTTATTAACTACTAAACATAATGCTAATGACATAGTTATATGTAACTGTATATAATTTTTAGCTTACATGCATTTATGCTGAAATATGAAGCGAACTCAAATGAGTTTTTCAATTAATAACGACAATAGAATTGAAATATATTTTATCAAGCTAGTTTTTTTATTATTAAATGAAAATATTATTTTAAATTAATTCCCATGGTTACTTGAGTACACTCTTGGGTATTATTTCATTTCATAATTTTGTGTTTATCGCTACTCTTTTTTAATTCATTTTTAACCCATATGTTCCTTTTAATTTCATTAATTTTGGACTTTCCGTCAATTTACCATATATACATTAAAATCATGTGTATTTATTAAACATTATATAGAGACTTATTTCATATACCTTTATTCAAGTATCTACTGATGATTTAAACTAAGCCTACTACTTTTAATTTATGATTGTTTCCAATTTAATCATCCAATAAATCAGATTTATTATATGTAAAAAAAAATTAAATCTATTCTTTAAAATGCAAATTTATTTTAATTCACGAAACTTAACACAATTTCATAAAAATATTTATTGCCATTGACCGAACACAAATTTCTTGAGGTGTAGAAAAAAAATTGCAGAAAAACGCAAAATAAGAAAACTTTGGCAAATAACAAGATCGCCGAAAAACAAAAACAAACTAAACCGTGCTATAAAAAACCTTAAAAATGCCATCGCAAGATGAGATTCACAGGCCGCCAAATACAAAAAAATTAACCATTTGCATTAAAAAATTCACAAGGCGAGAAGTCAGATCAGTCATAGTAAAGGTCAACATAAAAAAATCATCTGGCTACGATCTCATTATGGGAAGAATGGTAAAGGAACTCCCCACTAAAGGATTTAAGTTCTTGGTACAAACATTCAATGCGGTGCTAAAAATGGACTATTTCTCCCCGCAATGGAAAGTGGCTAAGATTATTCTAATCCCCAAGTCCGGCAAGGACATACATGACATCAAATCATACAGACCCATCAGCTTACTCCCAATAATTTCCAAACTTTTTGAAAAACAACTACTGAAGAGACTTAAGCCAATAATTGAGAAAAACCCAATCATCAATTTGAATCTCGTCAACAACATGCGACTGTGGAACAAATACACAGGATCTTCAATAGAATACACAAGGACTTAGAAGACAGAAAATATTGTTCGGTAGCATTCTTGGACGTAACTCAGACTTTTGACAAAGTGTGGCATCCGGGCTTGATATATAAAATCGGGAAACAACTGCCCACAAATTACTTCTTCATATTAAAATCATACCTGACCAACAGAACATTCTACGTCAAATACGAAGATGAAGCCGCCAAACTGCACAATATAAAATCCGGTGTCCTTCAAGGCAGCGTACTTAGTCCAGTTCTATACCTTTTATACACAGCCGACATTCTGACAACAGACACCACAACAACGGCTACCTTCGCGGACGACACAGCTCTTCTAACGTTGCACAATAACCCTGCAATAGCGTTCTCAACTGCTCCAACATGACCTCAACAATATACGGAAATGGCGCATAAAGGCCAATGAAAGTAAATCTACGCATGTCGCTTTCATTAATAGACGAGAGACATGTCCTCTTGTCTAACTGAATGACTGCACACTGCCACAGACAGACGTAGTTAAATATCTCATAGACATATGGCATACGGCTCTGGGGTACCACTTCAAAATCCAATTTTGATATTCTCCAACACTTTCAATCCAAAGTGATGCATACTATAGGCAATGACAAACGAAATGATACACAGAGAATTAAATATATCAACAGTGAGGCAGGAGATTCAAAACCATAGCCAAAAATACAAGAAAAGATTGAACACACACCCCAACCGCCTTGTTGAAGAGCTAATCAGCCAAGTCTCCGGGACGCGTAGGCTGAAAATATGTATAGTTCATGATCCTGGACAAAAGATTCGAATGAATGAACATTAGGTCCTCATTAATGAATGGGGACCTACACGAGCCAGCAACGCCATAAGAAGAACTGAATGTCCCTCAACGGATAGATTGTTTAAAAAAGGGAAAAAGGAAAAACGTAAATGATTGAAAGCCAGATGCAGGTTATAGATTGGATAATTAAATACAAGTATTCAAAAGTATAAATATTCTGATGAAATAATGTTTTGTTTCTATAAACAGCTCCGGGGAATGCTTATCTAGACGTTCCTTTCGTATCGAATTGTCCGTATATTAGTGGAAATATTGTAATCACTGTCTAACGCTTATAATATTATATTTTAGGTGAAACTTGGATTATGGATCGACCTTACAAACACTTCCAGATTTTATGACAAATCGGAAATAGAAGATATGGAGTGTAGATATGTTAAAATAAATTGCAGAGGACACGGAGAAACACCTTCTGAAGATCAAACACAGTACGCAAACAATCTATTTAATTTTATTAATAGAGCAGCATTATAATTTTATGGCAATTATATATAAATAGTGATTACCCGGCATTGAACTAACTGAATGAATAACTGAACCTTATGTTTTGTTAGTGTGTTTACGCACCATTTAATCAATGCCTGTTCATATAATTCAAATCAAAAAGTCACTTTTTGCATATAGATGCAGTAAATTTTTTTGTAAAAGAAATATCTTTTTTAAAATATGTGCTTTGAAATCATTTTAATCCATTTGTTTTTTATTCAGATCGTTTTTAAGAATCGTATCCGAATTTATTCGGTCAAATCCACTACAATCAGTTGCAGTACATTGTACGCACGGATTTAACAGAACTGGATTTTTGATAGTTTCCTACCTCGTTGAACAAATGGATTGGAGCGTTCAAGCGGCTCTCAGGGAGTTCGGCAAAGTCAGGTTGTTATTTACATATTTTTCTCTGTTTGAATTGGCTAAATTGCAGATTCTACACTATAATTAATAAACATCATCATCATTAATAATAAATGATTATTTGTATGAATATACAGACATCCCGGAATATACAAAGGAGATTACATTATGGAATTATGCAAACGGTATGATGGCAGTGATGATGTCCCAATGCCTCCTCCGTTACCGACTTGGCATACAGGTGCATATTATTATTACATTGTATTAAATATAAATGTAGTAATGGAAAAATTAACATGCACATTTGTACACAATATTTTTTCAGAATCTGATGATGGAAATGGAGACGATAATTCATATGATGAGAGAGCTGAAAGGTAGTGTAATTTTGTCATTATTTTTCTTGTTAGCTCGATATTTCTTCTAAAGATTAAGAGAAGAAATATTAAAATATAAAAAAGTAGTGAGCAATCGAAGAAAAACGTGTGTTCTTACAAATATTTTTTGTAGTTTTTTGTTCATTAAATAAAAAAAGGTTTGAATAATGCGATGAAGATGTTTATTGTACACGTGTCTGCCAAATTTCATAAAGAATCCATCAGGTCCCAGGCCCTGGAATAGTACTCCTTTAGGGGTTAATAGTTTAACCGTGGGACTACCTATCGCGTGATGGATCGCGGGTTTTTATCTGTTGTTTGCATGTGTATTTTAATATTCTAGCTCTGGATCTAAGAAGCATCGTAGAAGAGAAATAAATAAAATAGCATCATTTATTATCGGAATTCCTGGAGTCTCACAGTTCACGACACAGCCTAGGTTAGGTGAAATACAGCAAAAAATTCAATCCATGTGTGGGTGGAAAAATTCAGGATTTCCTGGATCACAACCCGTATCAATGGACACCCATAACATGAACAAGATACACGAAAAGCCATACAGGGTATCATGGAAAGCTGATGGAGTGAGGTTTGTTGATAAAGTTGAAATATTAATAGTTCAATCGAGTGTTAATACTTTTTAACTTTATAATACTTACGGCGCACATTTTATTTTTCAGATACATGATGTTAATCGATAGAGAAAATGAAGTCTACATGTTTGACAGAGATAATTGTGCTTTTCACGTAAAAAACATTAAATTCCCACGTAAAAGAGCCCCAGATGAACATCTAGAAAATACGTTAGTCGACGGTGTACGTATTATAATTTTTAATTTCCCAAAAAATGCCATATTTAAATAATTCCTATTGTAAGGTTTCAATTTTTTTATTTTAGGAAATGGTTATAGATATTGTCAATGGAAAAAAAATCCCACGTTATTTATGTTATGATATAATTAAAATAGACGGTAAAGACGTCGGCAAAACTGAATTTTATCCTGTTAGATTAGGATGCATCGAAAGTGAAATAGTCGGTCCTAGGTAACACAAGTTTATACGCGAATACATATTTTCCACAATTCTTATTTTCCGTATCTAATAAACGTTTATAACACACAGGCACGAAGCAATGGCGAACGGTCGAATAAATAGAAATAATGAACCATTCAGTATCAGATTAAAACAGTTTTGGGATTTATCTCAAGCGGGCAGTTTACTAGGCGAAAAGTTTGCCAAAAGTTTATCTCACGAGCCCGACGGTTTGATATTTCAACCATCTAAAGAGGTGAGTCAATTCTCAGTATACTTACGATTGCCTCATGTTTTGTATCGTTCATATAAATCAAAATACTAATTTTTATATTTTAGCCATATATTGCCGGAAGATGCGACGATGTTCTCAAATGGAAACCGTCCAGCATGAACAGTGTTGATTTTAGATTAAAAATAGTAAATGAAGAAGGAGAAGGGTACGTTAACAAGAAATATTAACGCCTATGAACATTGATATTGGTTTTTTTTATTATTATAAAATATGCAAAATTTAAAAACGATTTTTTTTTACTTAGGATTTTACGTCGAAAAATAGGCCATTTATATGTGGGTCAATTATTGAGACCGTTTGCACAAATGTTAATCTGTAAAGAAATCAAAGATTTAGATAATAAAATAATTGAATGTAAATATGATAATAACCAATGGGTATTTATGAGAGAAAGAACTGACAAATCTTTCCCCAATAGCTATACAACGGCTAAAGGTAAATATTTATTGAATATATGATATAAAATTATTAAAGTTGAATTAAAATATGGTTTTCTTTTTATGTTATAGCCGTATGCAACAGCATAGCAGATCCTGTTACTCAAGAAAAGCTATTGTCGTTCATTCATCTCCATCGATTCCGAGACGATTCGGATAGAATGCCTCCACCTCCGAAACGACAGAGAATGCTGTGAATAAATCGACAGCATTTAGTGTGCATGTAAAAAATTGTTCGCGCAGGTTAAAAAGTTAGGATTGATAAAATAGTATAATAGGGATAAATTACATGATTCTATTTAAATTTATTTTAATTATATAGTTGACTCCTTGTAGCATTTTGATATATAGGTGATTCGTCAAATGCTACAATCCAATTGACCTGTATAAATATCTTCATTCTTACTTGCAAATAACTAAATTTTGCAAATCCTAGAGAGATTAAATATGTTCATTGTCGTAATTATATTGAACCTTCGCATAATGAATGTGTATACTGTTCATAATTTTAAAAAAAATAGTATACTACTAAGGAAAAAAATAATTTTAACTAGTTAATTCGATTATTAGGCTGGGTTTCCACCACTGGCACCGTGTTACGAATTAAATTTGCATGTTTGGCTCGTTTGGCCTCATTCAGTGCAATGCGATTTATCACTTGAAAATAAATGATGCTAAAATGTTTAACAGTTAGCTTCCAAAAAAATATAAATTCATCTGCACAGAAGGTGATTTACATTACGGGATTGAAACTAATAAGACTTGAGATTTGCAAAAATAATAACGATTTCTTAATTTTATCCATTATCCTCTTGTACACATTTCCTTTTACGCTTCTTTAATGATCAAAATACAAGTATTAAATTTAAAAAATCCTATCTAAATATTAGGTAAAGCCAAAAGTAATCAAATTTTTAGTCATTTCCGCCGGAAATATCCGAGTTATAAGCTGACGCCAATGGAAGGTCGCCATCAGAGTTTACTGCTGGCGATAATTGTAAAAGTCACAATTTTTATTTAAAATTAATACAATATTATAATTATATTAATAATATATTTTTTTAAAAATACGAGGCTAGTTTTGATTTTAAAAAATTATACGTTTTAGGAGCATTTAAACACAAAATGGTACGATTTTTTACCATTCATTTGCAACTTCCTTGCAATAAAAACACACTTTAAATAATACCAATCTCAGAATTAGGCTCATGTCGATTGTAATTAAGTATAAAACCTGTATACAAATATTTT
Organism: Stenopsyche tienmushanensis; assembly: GCA_008973525.1. NCBI lineage: Eukaryota > Metazoa > Arthropoda > Insecta > Trichoptera > Stenopsychidae > Stenopsyche > Stenopsyche tienmushanensis. The sequence continues at coordinate 512,533 of WACJ01000100.1, forward strand.
TAATGATTGGTCAAAGGCTTTTTGAGTTAGAATTTAAGGCGGTAATAAATAGTATAATCTACCTAGCGGCTAATCAGCTATTCCAGAACCATATAGCAACCTTTCTTCTTCTTTATATGCATAATTTTGAGCTTTCCGAAGCTTCCTTGGTGCTGTATCTATTCTGTCGGTTGACACTGCTCATTTAACAAGTATTTTCAGCTCATTCATAATCATTGTAAGTGCTGTACTCGCTTCATTGAATAAGGCAAAACCCCAAAATGCTACAACCTCGGCCTAAAGGCCAGAATGTAGATGTTTTGGAGCCAATCGTCAAATATTGAGTTGAAATTTTCGTTTGCATTCTGCAGTAATTCATCTTTCAACAAATCTTATACATATACTGGAAGAATTTATTTCTGAATGTCGGGGATGCAATGGAGAAAAGTGTGCTTCAGATTCCGGCTCCAAGCGTTTTAGCTTTTTTGCTGGCACTTCGCATCTTCACTAACCTTGACTTGACTCTTGAGTGTCGATTTTTGTGGAAGGTCGGTCTGTGTTACCCTGTTTTCCTTTCAAATAAGATTATATTTTGACTTCTAACTTGCTAGGAAGGCCATAGCTAAGCAGAAGCTAACCGACGCTCTGTCGAAACGATACCAACGCTTCTAGTACCTTCTACCTAAGACCTCTATTCTAAAAATTTACAAATAAGAACGACTGTAGATATCTTCCTCTTCTTTCATTTCCTTCTTCTTCCCATAGTACAAAGGTATAAAGCTAGGCAGTGAATAAAGAGCGACCACTTCCGTACTACCTATCGCGTGCTTCAGCACTGATTTGCGTTCACTATAGTACTCATAACATCGGAAAGAATCAAAATTTTGTTGTGAAACTTTGAAAACATATTCATGAATAGTTTTCCGATGGCGTGAGATCTGGTGAATAGGTTGGATGAGATAGAATTTCCAATCCAAGCTCCCTTATTTTTTCCTGAGCTAATTCTGCAGTATGCGGTCTCACATTATCGCACATACACACAGAAACGGATCTTTATATCGAGACAGAAGAGATACATATATTGTACACCATAGATCAAGCGTCGTCTGCGGCAATTCCTCCGCAGCGAAGATGATCTCTAACTGTAGTTCATGAAAGCCAATAACAATAATTTACCGATTTATGAGAATTTAATTCTGCCATTGATTTCAGGATATCGTCATTGTTTTTGGATTTATTTGAGCTGCGACGATCCTCGATCTTCCCCATGAGTATTAATCGTAGAAGGACATATTTCTTGTTGTGCATAACATGCCCAAAGTACTCTAACTTTCCTTTTTTATTATAGTAAGCACTTCGGGTTGTTGGTTTAGTTGCACCAGCTACATTTGTTTTTCGTTCCGTCCAGGAGATTTTCTACATTCTTCTGTAGGTCCACATCTTAAAGGCTTCCAGATGCTTACACATTGTATTAGTCCAGGCTTCCATTTATTTTCATTTAAGTAGCATCCAAGATATTCGTAGTTCTAAACTCTCACCACGATATCGTCTTCTATTCGGATAATTCAGGCTTTTTTTTTAGGCTTTTTCAAAGACCTTTATTTCCTTTTCAATTATGTAAAGATTTTATTAAAGTAAATATTTATATGTGTTATATATGTATGTATAAGTTAAAAGAACCATCTTGTTCTATCTTTCTCAATTATCATTTTCGGAGTCACTTTCTTCAGTGTTTTGTTCATCTTCATTGGCATAATCTAAATCTTCTTCTGTTTCTGTTTGATAAGTTTTCTGGTACAATATTTAAATTACAGCTAGATGTCAATGAATCTTTGAAAAATTTACTGGAATTTTTTATGTTAAAATCCGTTAGCCACCCGTCAGAGAACAGACACAAGAACAGCACGAATTAGCTCCAAGTTAGGAGACAAACTGATATTCTATTTACAAAACATTGATCTTTCATTTACTCCTTCTGAATTTTTTCTATGAATCAATCGATCCCAGTTGTTGCTATTACCTAGAAACACTTGGAGCAAGCATCCGTTCCATTGTTCTTGGAATTCTTTTGATAGAATTATGGAATCTCATACAATATTAGTTGGGCACAGATGTGTTGCATTTTTTTATGCCTTGTACCGTTATACTTGCTTTCATTCAATACAAATCGGACATTTCGACTAATTCCGGGGGCATAAAAATGTGTTGTCTCCTCACAAACTAACTATGAAAACTCATCGAATAAATTTTGATTACTTTTGGCTTTACCTGATAAAAAATGCCCTATATTTAAGGCAGTACTTTAGTACATAATCATGAAACTTTGTAATTGAAAATAAATAAACATTTTAGTTATTGATAATTAACATTTTGAACGATAATAATTGCATCACACTGAAACTATTTCAGCCAAGTATCTTCGCAATCGCATTGAGATCATATCGTAAAGCACACGATGATAACATGCAAATATGATTTGTGCTTATGTTGGTTGAAAAACGGCTTCAATAACGGTAAATTGTTTTGATCGTCTCTTAAATTTTAAAAAACACCTTTATTAAATTATAGTGTACAAATTTACATTTCAATAAATGTTACGATACATAATGAGTTATTACATCAAACGTATGACTTATTTTTATACTTATGCAATAAAAAAATTAAGATTCATGTTATTGTTTTTTTTATTTCATTGTAACATTTTCATCATCAATCCGCAGTTCTACTACATAAAATAATATTAGCGAATTTGGTTTTATTGCACAAATATACAGAGAATCACAAAAGACTCGCTGTGTGTTACGTATATTTTCATTCACAATGCAGATTGATTTTTATACTGCCACTTTGATTCATCATCTTCTACTATTTCCAGCACTTTATTTTCTTTGACAAGCTTCTTCAAATGTTGAAGGACATTAAAAGCCGCCGCTGGCCATAATTCTTTCGGAGTTTCCACGTATATTACTTCAACAATTTGCATAGCCGTCATTGGCGAAAGTTTCTCCTTCAATACGCCAAGTATTTGACTTTCTCTTTGATTTCGGTGAGCAATGTAATATTCTATTTTAGGTATCGGATCCTGAATAAAACATTAAATAATTTTAATTTTACACACATAATAAGTGCATTAAAAAATTTAATATATACAATTGATAACTACCTCCACTATATTTCCATGTCCGGGATAAATAATAGATGGTTTGATATCTAATATTTTATTTAAACTGCCCATGTATGTGTATAAATCCTCAAAAACTGCCGTGCCTTCACCCAAGATACAATCTCCGCTGAATAAGGTACCGTCTTCGATCAAACTCAATACCACATGATCTGTAGTATGTCCAGGTGTATGATGAATTTTAACTGTGGCTCCTTCGACCTTCATTGTCTGTCCGTCAGAAAGCCAGTTCATTTTTATAAATGGTGGAATCTCTTCATTGGGACAATCTTCTATACTGCGTTTATATTTCCATATTTTGCAATCTGCTGAAAACCAATTTTTGCATATTTTTTTAAATTAACAGTGAAATTTTTAAATTTGTCTAAACGTGGCTAAATGTGGCTTAATGTGTTTTTATACAGAATTGGTGCGCCTACCATATGGACAAAATGTGCACGGAAGTATTAGAAATTCACTGGGTAATTCCAACTGGTAAATTTAATGGTAGGCAATATTATTGGTGTCATTTTTGCAACTGATTAGAACAGATAAATTTTTCTATGTACCACATATTTCAAAGGACATTTTTATCCAGTCTGTAAATATATTCGGAAGTGTCCTTTATTACAGGAAGATAGAATTGGCAACCCTAAGTATGAAACTCATAAAATCAAACTAAATCTTCATATTTTATATGAATAAGTGACCGGCGTGATATTTTAAGCGTCGTTCAATATAATATAAGATTTCACTTACGATTAAGATCTTTATATATATCTTTCACTCCTCCGATATGATCGTGATGCCAATGAGTAATAATAATATGTTCTATGTCGATGTCATCTTTTTTAACAACCTCTTTTAAATGATTCACATAATCAGGTACATTTTCATCGCCGGTGTCCAATAGTATGCGTCTAAAATTATAATGCATTGATCATTAAATTAATCATTAGTTTTAATTCTAATTGCACAATTAGAATTAATTTTATCAAAAGCATTGTATATTTCTTAAGAAATACAAAAATAAACCTTTTTCCTGTTCCTAAGAGATAGGTATTGGTCCCTTGAAGGGTCATAGGTCCAGGATTGCATCCTAATATTCTTATTACTCTCGCAGAGAGGCGGGACACAGGCGGAATGACAGCTGCCATCGAGCAAAGGTCGATATGAACTTATCAGCTGATAGTTGCGTTTAAACGCGTCATTAAAACTATTGGTTCTTCATTCAAATTTTTTGGCAATAACAGTTGATAAAGTCGATATGTTTTATTTTTAATATTAATAAATTCAATTTATTGACTTTCTCAGACTAAATTATTTTTTAATCGAGTAATCTTCCTAAGACCTAATAATATCAATGAAAAATATAAATGAAATAAATAAGAATTATATATATGCATGAATAATAATAATTTAAAATTTTCAAAATAATAATTCGATTTTATTAAGTATAATTATACGTGTGATAATTAATAATATTATTTAATAAACGCATATTTTTTATTATTACATCGATATTTTTTACGTTGAAATTATAAAGATGATTTTTTTTGCTGGTTGTATTTTGTAGTGTTTGGGCCTTGACGGCCTTCTTGAACGATTGTCACTTTATCGGTCGTGATGGCTAGGGCTTTAACGCGGGTCTTGCCCCGCGGCCTGGGTATGCAAAATTCATTTTCTTTTACTATGACATTTTAACATAATACATAATAAGGATGTGTTAAAATCGATTTCATCCGTCAATTTTGCACAGTAGTATTATATAATTAGGTTATTGTGTGTTTGGCGTTTCGCCTCTATCGTCATTAGGATTCTGAATTACGACTGAATTCAGATGTCCATTCCCTTTTAATTGCGCATCATTTTGAATCTAAATATTTTCAAAGAAATTTCTGCTGATGTCGATATGTCTAATGTCAAATTCACTCTACAACATTTAGCTGTGTTATTTTAATGCAAGCCTTAAAGAATAATTGTACTAACATACAGTAATTAATCTATGCAACATTGGCTTACATTTATTTTTTCGATTTTAGGCGCATTGTCAACCGTTATTGTGCAGCCTCGCTTACCTTCTAATCCGTTAGGAGTACGTCAAAATCAAACGAAAACAACATTCGGAAATCTTGCCGATGAAGACCGTGTTTTCACAAATTTATACGGTCGTCACGATTGGAGGCTCAAAGGCGCTTTAAAGCGTGGCGACTGGTATAAGACTAAGGAGATACTTTTAAAAGGCGCAGATTGGATCATAAGTACTGAATTTAAAATATGCAAATAAACTTATTAAATTTGATAATATCTAATAATATGTAATTGTTTGATAGATGAAGTCAAAGTAGTCGGGTCTTCGTGGAAGAGGTGGTGCCGGTTTTCCCTCCGGTATGAAATGGTCATTCATGAACAAGCCTTCGGATGGTAGACCTAAATATTTAGTAGTAAATGCTGATGAAGGAGAGCCAGGCACTTGCAAAGATAGAGAAATCATGAGGCATGATCCTCATAAGCTAGTAGAGGGATGTCTCATTGCTGGTAAAGCAATGGGCGCTCAAGCTGCGTATATTTACATCCGCGGAGAATTCTACAATGAAGCTAGTAATATGCAAGTAGCGATTGCTGAGGTTAGAATAAAATCTAAGCATTTGCTTATTAAATTATATCTAAATTCATTGACTCAATATTATTTTGTATTTATAGGCATATCAAGCTGGATTAATAGGTAAAAATGCCTGTGGTTCCGGATACGATTTTGATGTATACATGCATCGTGGAGCCGGAGCGTACATTTGTGGAGAAGAAACAGCTTTGATTGAATCAATTGAAGGCAAACAGGGTAAACCAAGGTTGAAGCCTCCATTCCCGGCTGACGTCGGCGTTTTCGGCTGTCCTACTACTGTCACCAATGTTGAAACCGTAGCAGTTGCCCCCGTAAGAATTGTCATTATTATTATAACTCCATAAAAATCCATTGATATGTAAATAAAAATGTATTTTTTTATTCAAGACCATATGCCGTCGTGGTGGTGAATGGTTTGTATCTTTCGGTCGCACCCGTAACTCTGGTACGAAGCTCTTCAATATATCCGGACATGTAAATACTCCATGCACCGTCGAGGAAGAAATGAGCATCCCGTTAAAAGAATTGATCGAACGACACGCTGGTGGAGTTACCGGAGGATGGGATAATCTTTTGGCTGTTATACCGGGCGGTTCTTCTACTCCACTCATCCCTAAACAGTATTAAATATTTAGCATTCAATTATCGTTGTCATATAATAAATATACATTTGCAGCGATTATTCATTCAATATTGATTTTCAGTGTATGTGAAGATGTAATTATGGACTTCGATGGCTTGGTTGCTGCACAGACATCACTCGGTACAGCCGCCGTCATCGTAATGAATGCTCAGACTGATATCGTCAAGGCAATTGCTCGTTTAATTATGTTTTACAAACATGAATCGTGCGGTCAATGCACACCATGCAGAGAGGGTATTTCATGGATGAATAAAATTATGTACAGGTATGTAATATTTTATATAGTCCAATTTAGATCTAAAGATGCTTCCCATATAGTGTAACTATTTCACATGTATATCAGACCATATTCTTAACCCTATCAGACAGGAAATTGTGAGACGGAGACTGATGTCTTGTGTCTTATCATACACTTGTGCATTGATGGCAAAGTCGTGCCGTAAAGATCTACACCGTCATAAAATTTAAATTAAATTAGATATAATTAACTGAAATCGCTATAGTCGAATAAGCTATTAAGCTCTCAATAAAGATAAGACGACTTTCGTTTGTGTTGTCTTGAGAGCAGGCGTTTGTTTTGATAATTAAGATACTCGCATCATTCTTATCATTGAGCAATTTTGTTATTCCCCCTTGACTGTTCTGAAGTGGCGTCATTAGCCGAGTATCACCGCTCCTTTGCAAAATCTACTCCGTCAGAAGTAAACTGACAGGCTTGCACGGTAACCCTGTACTTTTATTTTTGCAACACATTAATAGGCAAAAATAGCTGAACAACAGAAAGCAGATACAACGTAAGTTGAACATTAAGAAATATTGTCTAATATATGACATCTTGCAGTCTGCGCATGGGATCTCGTATACTCCCTGATTTTCGTTTTTCACCCTATCCTTTTTATAGGGCAAGAGACCATGTGGTCGCTGTCTGACAGAGTTAATCGGATGATGATTTAAAGTGGCGTGAAGGTATCTATTAGTATGGATATTCTTCCTGAAGACTATGTCTGAATGATCCGTCTGGAATTTTTTGTAATGCACGTATTAAGGAATAGGATTTTGTTGTCCTTCTCTGTTTCCATGGTAAATTGTATAGCTCTGTTTCTGGAGTTGAGGAAAAAAAAGGAAATTATGAAGCTCAGCATATCCATGTGGCCAAATGACGAGAGTAGTCATTTTCAGTTTTAAGGGGACTTCTTCTAGAGCTTCTTCCTCAAATCCAGTCGTAAATATATTTACAATGGCTGGAGACAGATACGATCCTATCGGCGCACCACTAATCTGTTTGTAGAATTCTCTGTCTCTCTTTCGTTGTTGCAGTGTGTCCATGGTTGAAATTGTACTACCTTCTACTAAAACCAAATAGGCGACGTATTTAGTATGCCATATGATATCCTAAAACCCCGTATTTATTATATTTCATATCGAGATTCAATTTAGAAATATTGTAAAATTCCCATTATTACAATGTTACTACAAATCGACTCAGTGTAGTAAATACACCATAGTAAAGGAAAGGTTAACCACGATTTATACATGCTGCGGATCCCAATTTAGAACTGCTGCGCTATAGAATTTTGAGTGACGGATTGTTATACTTATATTTCGGTTCATCCTTTAAAGTCAGCATATAGATTTTTTTATTTATAGTGAATTTATTGCATTTAACTATCAGTATTTTTACTATAACTATAAAACGCCAATTGAATCTTTAAAAATGTGTTATATTTGAATATTTGTTACATACAAAAAATAATTATATCATGCAATTTTTTATAATTTTTTTTTCAGGATGGTGGATGGAAATGCTTCGCCAAGTGAAATAAATATGTTATGGGAACTATCAAAACAAATTGAGGGTAAGTATTTTTATAAATTAAACATTGGCATTTAAACGTCGTCTTTAGCCCATTGACGCACAGTTACCGTCAAATACCGTCATGTGTCAGCAGATGACACCTGTTTTTTGCGCCAGATAAGTCTATGCATACCGTCTTCACAGACACGAACCTTATCTCACATCCACAAAATTTTGATGAATAATTTGGTTTTTGCGAATCATGACTTGGAATATATACATATTATAAACATCAACTACTAAAGTAGTAAAAGTTTTATGTACTTGAGTTAAAAAATCGCATTCCACTTCTACTATATTATATTCAAATCATATTTATATCAATTTTCATAGATTAAAAAATATATTTGTTGCAATATTGCATACGAGCAAATAGAAATATTTGAGATTAATTGATGTTTCAAAAATATTCACTGTATTTTTCTTTCAGGACATACAATTTGTGCTTTGGGTGACGGCGCAGCTTGGCCGGTGCAAGGTCTGATCCGCCATTTCAAACCAGAATTAGAACGCAGGATGAAAGTTTTCGAAGAACAGCAACAAAAACAACAGCAAAGCATTCAATAGTCGCGTTTAATTTGAGAATATTCATTCAAATCTATGCAATGCTTTCCTATCTGTACATACGTATATCTCTCCGTCATAGTAAAATATCATTTTTACAATATTTTTATTTCTTTTAAGAGAAAGACGTTTTTTGGATTTGAAGAGTAATTAAATTTCATGTAATTGTTTTAGATACATTCATCTAAAACGAGCTATCGAATGTATGAATGTCTAAAATGTACGTAGATGAAAATAAAAAATATATAAATAATATTTATTACATGCAATGTAGATAATTTCAAAACTTATTTTTATTTCCCTTCTTATTAAATCGATACAATGTTACATCAGTATTTTTTTTCACTAAATCTAAATTGTGACTATTATTACATTAGGAAACGGTATTATAATAATACGTTCGCTTGATAGCAATTTGAATTTTCAATAGTATGCAAATTTAAAAGACGTTGAATAAACTTATATTACAGACTTTACACAACAACTGTATTAATATCGTCGAGGAAAAATGACAGTGGATAAAATTCGCTGTACAAACATCATTGCATATATTTCGTTTTAATATCCGAGGAATTGTGTCAACCTCTTTTTTTGTACATATCCTGATTTCAATTAAAATGGCAACTCATAGAACCAATCTACAGAGGACCGTATAAGATTTCATATCTTTTTTTATTATAAAATTAGCGAATACTCGGCATACGTTGCAATGCCACAAGCGCTTAATAATTATTTGAAAAGAAATGCAGTGCGTGGTTTATTGCTTCAGATCCTCACAGCCCAAACTTAATTCACCAGACCAATATGCGCCGCACCGTGTTGGCACCTACCGCTACAATATTTTTACTATACCTATGTTACTCGCGCAATCCTTAGCAATAAGTGGATGAAGTTTTATCGCAATCTGATGAATGGTATTGCAGCGTATTACATACGAACAAACAGAGATTAATTTTTATACATTAGATTGGCCAAGTTGGCCGGTTTCTTGCAATCTATCTTCTAACAACCTAAATAAGATTTATTTTATAAGCCTTTCCTATGTTTTATAACACGTTAAGGTATTTGTTAATTTGAATCGATTACGTAATCGCAAATTCTAGCTAGTTCTAATCATATTGTATACAAATTGCAACCAATTTAGATAATTTTTCGACAACCCTGCTAAAAAATTATTATTAAAAACATGTTTTGTTATATCCTAGAGATTATGTATAAATATGAATATAAATATACAATGTAACAAAGGTCGAGGACAGTTGCGAGATTATCGCGCATTGTGTTGCATACAAATGTAGCGAATATTTATTTCTTTTACATTTAAGTACTCGTTAGAAATAACAGACACTGTAATGTTTATTACCAAACTTACCTATTTCTTCGATAGCTTTCGCAGTCGCTTTTGAGCTATAATAGTATGAAAGAATAAAAAGCGGGAATAGTTTTAATTTAAATAATTTTATTCTCATCGTTTTTGTTTTTTTTTAACAATAAAGTTTAAAGGAAATACATTCTCATGAGGAAAAAATAATGCTATTTACAAACTTACAATAATAGCTTTTTCTAATTTTACTATATTAACAGTTAGGACAAAATCAACTTTGCTGCAGCCAATTTTACACTGGTAAAAAAAAATGACATAACTGAATGCAAATAAATATTTCTTTAATATAATCTGATTAATACTTAATCAAACACAATCTTAAATAAGAACACAGACCGCTGTTAACACATTCATTACCGTCGAATTGCATTCATCGTGACTTCATCATGACTATTTTTCTGCATCGAAAAATGGCAAAATATAAATATATCCAAAAACCCTATATTTAAAATCGTTCGGTGGAGATCAAGATAAACGTTAAATTATAAATATACAAAGGTACACTTACGATTCCTGATCCTTGAAAGCAAATTAGCTTATAATAATAAATTTATATAAATAACTTAACAAATTTTCAATTATAACATTTGGAACTCCTGACCTATGACTCGTTTTTCAGCACATAGTTAGCGGCAACGAGATGTCTTCTTTATACAAAGAAATACACATACGACATATTATCATGGAAGTATGTTACGTTTTTCACATTTACAATAATAAGTGAACGTGAAAATCAGTCTCACTAAGTTGAATAAATACCAAGTGCCCTTCTCTGCCTATAACTAAACCTAAAAATATATACACAAGATATTTCTCTCATTTTTCTCTCACTCTTAACAATAACAAAATCACAAACATGGTTATTAACTCGCATTCCCGCCATGAAATGCTATGGAACAATCATTTAAAAAAAAAACAATTAGATCATATATCCTAGATTATTTGGCCAATTTTTTTCATTTATACTGATCATAACTATATTTAAAATATTCCATAAAATTTAAATGACTTTAAAACAACCAATTTACATCGACCCGTCGAGTCCATAACTCGATCAAACGCGTATCGTTGAAGTGAAAATAATTTAAATTGGATGAAAACTATTGATATACATTTCCGTTGTGATTTCTTTAATTCCATGCAATAATTGAGATCTGTCAAAATAATACCTATTCGTTACGTTCTCAATTTTTATGCTCATTGAAATTCATGTGATAAATAAAATCAATTAAACTGGGATTAAAAAAAACATCACATTTGGCATCAATATAAAAATATTTGATTTTCAATAACAATTTAAAAAATAAGTAACATTTCATAGTTTGCTTTTATGCATACGATTAACTATTGTAAAAATAATCATTTTGTAAAAAAGATTGATTCGATTGGCTGAAAGGAATTACTAAAGTGTTGCACAATTTCGTCTCGACTATAATTAGTGACTGAGAATTCACGCGTTTCCTGTTTTAAGACGAATAATGGAAATTCAACACCTATAACAATAATAGATAATCTTCACCTATTACAACTGTTTAACTCATATATTAGAAATATTTGACGATTTTATCCGGTGGATAGTGGCACGATTGCAGCGGGCTCAGAGATGGAGGTCTGGCACGCATTGGTCTGTCGTCCTGGTGGCAGGGGGGTCAGGTCTGTCGCCCACCGTCAGCCAAGGATGCCTCAGGACTTCTTCGGCGCTCAGTCGCTCTGACGGTTCCCGCCTCAGCAGCGATCTGATTAAGCACTTTGCCCGGGACGACAGGCATTCGGGTACCACGAAATATCCGCGTGATATTTTTGCAAATAATGATACATGCTCTGAATCGTTGAAAGGATATCTGCAACAAACAAAAATAACCAATTAATACATTTGTTCCTCATTAACAAGTCAAATAAATAGGATTAAAGCTCCCTATAATTTAAGCGCCCACATCCAATATCTAATTGGTGTTAATTTATCCCCTATATACACAAATGATCGATGTATTATGGTTAATTTTTATAATTTATGGGGATAATAATTCATATTAACGCATAGTATATTTTTGCGTCTTTAATACCCGCGCGCTCCGATGATATGTATTTGGTACACCATATGAAAAAGTGACTAAAGACCACATTATTAGAGTCGAGTTGTAGTAAATACATCACCGGTAGGGAAAGTTTAACACTCATCAGATGCAGATATAAATTTGCATGTGTGACATCATGCGGCCGTCAATAATCGAACCCGTGATGATGTAATATATGCATCACCGGCCACAAAAGTGTTAATACACAAGCAATAAGGTAGACGGTTGTTTAATTTATACAAATATTTTAAGTCTGATTGCATGTGAAATTATAAAAAAATAGGTGAAACCATTATGCAGCGTATGAGGGTAGCGATAAGTTCCCATGTCTTTTTAGATGAAGGTATAATTAATCTGTTAGGAAGGAAGTGTCCCTAAATGAATTAACGAAGAAATCGACCCCTTTTTGTGAGAACAGGTGAAACGCTCGAACCCTTCATCGGTTAAAAAAAAACAAACTGATTTGCAGTTCCTACCTGCTGCACACCTCCGAAGGGAAATAAGACCAACGTAAAAAAAAAGTACAACCCACATAATGCATCGCGTTTTATATGATGCAGCAGGTGAAACGCTTAATTTTATTTCACCCGTGTGCCGAAATGATTTTTTACCCTCTTCGTATAATGATCGAAGAAGAAACTCGTAACGTCTTCGCCACATGTCGTGATGGTTCCATAGGAGCAGGTGCTAATATCGGACAGAAGCCCGCGGGGAAAGGGTAAACGATCGAAGGAAGGGCAAGATTTTTAATAGGATGGGTCCCGAGTTTTGCCCGCATGTCCTTTTGAGCGTAACGAACGTAGCAGGTGAATATATCGATGCCTTCCTCCTTATATGATCATTTCTTTCATTGCGTCAAGTCACCTCGCGATAAAGATCTAAGCGAACGGGGGAAGGGGCACCGGGACCGGATCTTCCGAAAATAAAAAAGGAAGGATCGGCAGGTGCAGGAAGACCTGTTCCGACCGGACCTAACCGAAGAAATTCGACGAAACAATAGATTCGACGATTAAAATGCGCGCGCCATTCGATCGACGGCCAAATAACGAGCGCATTCAATAAAAATCGATTGCGCGGGATGCACAGGAAACAGGATGCAGCATTGCAGCGCGTAAGAATACAACACCCGGATTGCTCACAATGCGATTTCGATGCTCGGGCAAATGCAGCGAAGGAAGATTTTGCGTCAAATTCTGATTTTTTTAATTGCGCACGGATATCACGAAACAACCGACGACCCCTTTGTAGGTCAGATACGACGGATGACCGATCGCACAGCCGACTGCATAATGGATACCCATCGACTCGCGTGTCTTGCAGGGTGATCGTTTACACTAATAACCCTCGGACGCGGAGGAAAAAAAAGGATAGACCACGTGCCACCGAGGATCAAAAAAAGAGCACTCGTTAAAACCCGATATGTCCGCAAAGAGTATCGAATTCGTCCATTCGATATCCTTCATACGAAAAAAGATTGCGCAGCCGACGGCATCAAAATCGATATCAAAATTTAGATTGTGAAGCTGATCGGAGAAGGTCGCGGCGCAACATTGACGAAATAGATCGACAAAAAAGAAAGACATTTTTGGAAATTCGTTGGTCAACGTCGACGCCGGGACAAGGATGACTTTCAAAATGCTCCGGCGATAAAATCGTTCCAAATGAACTCGGGTTAAATTCTGCATATGCACCCGCGCAGGATACGTTGAACTTTGCGAGCGAGAGTAAGCTGACAGGTTGGGTCGTCCTTAACACGTTTCTTGCACTCTACGTCCTTTTGACCCTTCCTGTTTCGCAGACCAGTTGTAATCGAATCCTTTCAGTTTTTGCATTGGGCGAACAAAATACAAATTCAAAACAATCTATCGACGTCCAATCATTCAATATCATACGCGATTATCCTATAAATAGGACGCAGGCCATCTGTATTGCTAATTTTCCTTGAACTTTAAATAGAATAAGATCCATGAATTAATTGCAAAGCGATCAATCAGTATTTTTCAGGATCAATAAATCACAGTAATGGGTTTGAGACGATAAATTGGAAATATTTACACTCATTATAATCCGTGCGCGGAGCATCTGTGCATTTCGTAAACTCTAACGAAAATTTACATGGATTGTTCAAATATTCCCCACTATGTGGATTTATAAATAATTTATGTAACAGTGTTGATCTGAGGGAATATTTGATGATCCACAGAATTCCAGAGAAAACAATACAATCAAATCAATTGAAGGATTTAAATTTAATTAAACATATTATTTTTAGCTCCATCCTTTCAAACAACGTCCAATCTTTATAACAGCGATGTTCAAGTATGATTAACACACTCGTCGCCAACCGTGAATCGGTGTCTCTGAGCGTAAACAGAAGGAATAGCGATGCGATATTATAACGCACGGAATAAACACGGACATGTGGTGCGTGTACAAACTTCATACACGCTGCGACGGTCCTGACAGATAAATGGATTTGTACGGATGATAAATGGCGGACATACATCTAAGTATTAGGTTGTCTCATAAGTGAACACATATCTAATCATAGCCATGGTTGAAGAAAAACCGCGATATACTGTTCGCGAAATAGCTTAACAAGTTAGAAATTCCACGAACATCCGTCCATAATCAACTGACAAAATTGGGCTACATCAATCGTTCAGATTTGTGGTTTCCTCATGAACTGACTGACTCAAATAAACTTCAGCGTATTTCTACATGCGATCTTCTTCTCCAACGACATAATAGCCAACCTTTTTTTGAAGAGACTTGTCACTGGAGATGAAAGTCGGATACTCTATGAGAATATCCAACGTAAACGGTCTTGGACCAAGGGTACAGAAGCTCTAACTGTAGCTAAACCTGGTCTACATCCAAAAAAAGTTTTGCTATGCACTTGGTGGGACTGGAAAGGAGTATTTTATTATGAGCTACTTCAGCAAGGTTTGTTTCCAACTAGACAATCCAAAGGATGCAATTGCCAGAAAACAGCCAGAATTAGCGAATTTTTTTCTTAGTATGAAAACGAAAGAAACTTATGGGACAACCTAATATATGTAAATTTTAGTTATTTTAATTTTGTCTTTTATATTTGCATGTGTTAATTCCATTAGATAAAAGTGAAATAACTTGTTAAATCGAATTTAAGCGGAGGAAGAAAACGTCCACCGAAATTACGCGACCATAAACAGTGGAAGTAGCGACGAACGAGTTAATTTGTTTAATTCTTCTACCTTAAATGCAGATTGAATTCTAATATGATCCGAATGAAAATCAAAAATCATGCATCAACAAATACTTCCAAATCTAAATCTGGCATATTTCTAAATTTTAACTATCAAAAGTCCAGGAATAAGGACTCGCTGGTTGGTTTTAATACTGAATATTAATGTCAAGTTGGAAAAATGCTCAAGCGTCGAGATGAAAATACCGGATGAAACGGATAACAGAGAATCATCCGAGCGTAAATCAAAAAGGAATGCAAGACGACGTTGAGCAACTGTGACGTTTCTGGTGCATTCTGTCATTGATGTAACTCTCGGCTGGAGAATCTTCACAAAAACTTGCACCCATTCGAATGGCGGTCAGACCGAACGAGAAAAAAGACAACGACCCATTTCTTTCAGCGGCGACAAAAAACAACCCAAGGGGGCTCAAATCGAACGCGAAATTGATAATGCTAATAAATAAGCGTTCGGCGCTGTTGACTCACCTTCCTACGAGCATTGTGTATAAAATGACTCCTAATGACCACATATCCGCAGCCTTGCCGGAATAGGTATGGTGGGCGCGCAGGATTTCGGGAGACACGTACGCCGGACACCCACGCTTGTCCTGCAGGAGGTCATCATCTGAGTCTTCCAATACGACGGCGTCCTCTAATGATTCTAACTTGAGCTCCGTCCTGAAACAAACAAGAATACGATCAAGCATCTGCGCGGTCGGCGTGTGGGACGTGCGTAAAAATAACGCACGGAAAATGCTGAAAACCCGCATTGTTCGCAAATTTTTGCGACCTCGACGACCCATAATGCTGTTACCTACGCTGCGCGATTGTCTGAAACTAGTCAATTGCGATCGGATGTAATGAGTCTCTATTGAACATGACATGTGGGCGGGCGTCGTCCTGAGGTGATCCCTATATCCCAATCGTTAACCTTGCTGTCCACTTTATGAATTGGATACACAAAATCCTGCCAAGGTGCACGACCATGTCGGCGGTAGCGGTTTAAATATAATTTTATAAAGTCACGTCAAAGCGATCTTTCAGCTGGCCTTTGAATCTGAAGGCTGGTTTAGATTTGCATCATTTAAAATAAAAATTCGCAATATTGAAGATCCAACTATGTTTGTGCTATTATATATCAAATTGTGTTACATTATTCGATGGTAATGTTTTTGAATTGCCGCATGCCTAGTCTGTCGCGTTTGTGTAGCCTTTAACAGGATTGTGTAAACGCGAATTGATTCAAATTAGCTTCGATTACTTCATGGATCCTTTTTTTAGCTATTCAATCGAATATAATAATGTTACCTAACCCGAACGGGATTGAAACGTGTACATTGTACAATGAAATGCGGAGGCGCTGGATTTAGCGGCGCGACGAAACAAAGAGAGTTCTTGTCCGCGGCGACCGGTCAATCAGCAGAACGTAGGTTAGAAGGCATTATTCAGCTCTTGCACAAATCCGCACAGCTTCCGATAGTCGCTAACACACAACATGGACGTATAGTACACAAAATGGCATTAGCAAATAGTATAATAATCGTATTCGCAATAGCATTCCGCCGGGTTTCGCTCAGAGCGCCGCTTAAAATTTCGCAAGAGAGCAGGTGGGTGTGTCTCGGGGATTGCGACTGGCAGATATCGAAATCGTTTCCAGACCACTCCTTAATCAAAGTTCGCCGGATATGTAACGCGGGCGACGACGAGCACCCTCGCTAGACGAAAGCTCCCGAAGAGAGATCGCCCCGAGGGTCCGAAGGAGCGGACGATCAGATCAGATTGATTCGAAACGTGCAAGAAGATGGGTACAGTCATCGTTGCGACACTCACAAAAAGGAGGCACGACGATTTTTTTCCTCGATCGATGGTAATGTGCGATTTAATATTTTGTCACGACGTTGCAAAACCCACACATCGACAGGCAAGCGGTGAGGCGATCCAGTTTTGAAACAAAACTTTTAACATGATCCATGAGCAATCTTGTTGCATACACACTCTTAGCACAAAGTCACCTGGCGCAATCGGCGGATAAGTCGAAAGAAGGCGCAAAGTGGTGTTGCGATAAAGCAAATAACAAATGGCAGGCGTCGCAATGCGGCCCCGCCGCAACGCTATGGGAACATCGATACGACGTGGAAGGAGACATATGCCCGCTTGCGGAAATGCCAAAACTTATATGCACCGGGAACGAGGAAAAATACGGCATTTCCGCCCGACTGCAGGATGAGAGATTCATCTCTTGCGAATCTTCCTCGAGTGACTCACTGAGCCAATTTCGAACTGTCGAAGGATCATCGTCGCGGTTACGGCATCATTCGCCAAATTCTTATACAATGCTGTCCATCATCGTCCGAATCTGCCCAATTCGTCTCATTATGCCGACGGCCGAGACACTTGCACAAACATTTCTGTCAAGGTGGCCAATCATCATCTATCGCGTTATATACGCCGACCCCAATAAAATTTTGGTTCGATTTCGTACACCGGCGTGTTTTTCTCCAGATCAGACGATGATGTTATGAAAGTACAATAACTCAAATTTACCAATAGCCGAATGTGCGCACACGTCACGTGCTTTATAAGATGCAATTTCGCAATGTGATGTAACTCCGTAAGACAAACCAAAGGGTGGACGACGATAGCAATGATATGATCTGAATCGATTGGAGAGCTGATGTCAAAATATTCAAATTTTGCTGAAAATCGATTATCTAAGATCGGATGAAATCCAATAGCGGCAGTTACTTAATCGAAGCAAAAAAGGAACTGTCGCGCCGCAAATTTGTCCACACGAGAGACCGCAACAGTTTAGCTGTCGGAAAAAAGGAGATTAGCAAGAAGTAGATACATTATTCATCAGTGCCGCAATTGAAGCCGCTCACCACATAACATTTAAAGGAGCTCGAGCAACCGGGTCAAGGGTACCGCTGCCTTTAAGGTTATTACTTTAATAATAAGGGAGATGGATGCTCGCAGTAATTATACGACATCAGCACCGCGCAACAAAAAAGCGGCGGCCGCGTTATTGACACATTTTCGACTTCGAAGTCCGCACTTCACAAGTTCAATCCGTCATCCCGAGGCGGTTACGAAAAAGTCGAAGAAACGAACCGCGGCACTCGAATTAAGTAAGCCTCGGATGAATGGCATTCGACAAAGGCGCGTATAAACTCGTATGAAAGGATCGTTAGCATTGTGTCGCATTGGGTAATTCGGCGACGACCGTACCTACGGCGGCCGCAACTCTTTCGTTCGCATGACCTAACCCTTCTATAAGCGAACCGCCCGTCGGCGCTTTCGCAATGGCGAAAAAATAGATTCGCGTCCTGCGAAATGAGTCAGCGCTCCGAAAGCGACCGCTTCCCGAAACGCAGCCCGAAAAGGAATCGATCCTCGAAGTTCGGCATCGCATCGATCGACGGGATGCCGATTTCCACCTACGCGTCCGCGCACGCAACACCGTATAATTTGCTCGTTGCACATTAAAGTTTAACAATAAACTGTGGTGCAACATCCATTATCTCCTTAAATGTATTGCTTCATTTGCTCGTCACTGAAAACGAGACGCAACAGCTGCAGCGAAGATTTCTCCTCATGCGGCCCTTGCAGCACGTGCCGAAGACCTATACTCTTGCGCTGACACAACAGATTGCGAAAAATCAAACCAGATCACTCGGAGCGCTTCAAACGAACCAAATTTAATATAAGAACTAAAAAATCTCATCATCTTTAATCATCGTCCGAATTTAAATCACGCAACGCAACACAAAATACCGCCCTGCCTTTTATCCGCATGTATCAATCATTCCAGCTATGCTGGATTATGATACCAAATACCGGACCTTTGATGTAATATGATCCCAATTATATAATTTTATTAAAACAACATTAGAGTCCTTACTGCGATACACAATAACAGCCATCAGTCACGCAAGAAATATATTCATCTTAGTCCCGGACGCCGATATATCGTTTTCGCGATTCTATTCAAATCAAAACGACTGAGATCACAGTCAACGCGCACAATGTGTTAACCAGTATCATCGACTGGACAGGGAATCTAGTTTAGCAAAAAAAAGGTTCTAAGAAAATAAATCTGTCAATGACTCGGATGATACTTTCGGCATTTACTAAAATAATATCCCAATTTGACATTAATTTACGAGGATGGAAAAAAATAAGAAATATACATATAAAAATGAATATCTTGTTTGTTCGTATGCAATGCGCTGCCATACCGTTCATCAAATTGCAATAATATTTCGTCAAATTATTGCTGAGGATTATGCGAGTAACATAGGTATAGTTTAACGTACAAAAATAAAAATTTGTTTGTTCGTATTTAATGCACTGCCATACCGTTCGTCCGAATATAGGCATAGTACAATTAACCTTATATATATATCCGCATTATTCAGTGGGGTTTCTTCTTTTTTTTTTGTCAATATAAAAAGGGATATTGTTGGTTGATGTATCTTACAATTCAATATATATATAAATATTCGAACATGTAAGAGATTTCGATTGAAATGTATAAACATACAGAGTGCATTTTAATGGGGTGGAAAATATTGAATAAGGGATGACCTACTTACTTAACAACAACAACAACAACAGGATTGAGGACTTCCGTTCCCGTTCTCCGTCCTGATTGTATATTATTTCGTCCTAGATTCTTAATGGCAATCAATAATGACTATGAAAATAGTCTGCTTTTACAATATTATTTGAGCTTTATAGGCGCATTGAATGAAATATTAATTCGAAGGGGGATATTAGAATTAACACGTTATTGGCGGGCTATTCAACAACAAACACCAGAAACAAAAAAAAAATATTTACACACTTAAACACTTAGTTATTCTTATGTCAAAAATAAATTTTAGCAAATAAGTAAATTTTATGAATGAGTTTTTTTTGTGTCCCGCAGTTTATGCAAAGTCTTTACGAAAACGAGAGTCATCGTGTCCCGCTGTTAACGTGTTAATATATGATATTTAGCGTCGATGAAAAACTGTTGATACAACCGGAAGATGCACTCGAAAAAAGAACAGCGAAACGAATGGATGAAAACAGGAAGATGTGTGGGTTCATGATTTAGATTAATGGTAGCGATTTCTTCAGCGGACTCGATGCTTTCGGTCGGAATGAATAAAAAACTGGAATTTATCCTCAAAGCCAACCTTCGACTGCGTCGTTTTTAAACGTCGATATTTTCCTTGTCGGCCGACGCGTAACAAAACGAGAGAAACATTTACATATTGTCCGTTCGGCTTCGATAAATATTTACTTTGTGCCCAAGTAGGCTGATAATGTGAAAAAATACTATCCTTGTGAGTAGTAAAATCCGCATAATGCGGCACGCAAACAACCATTAGCGAGTGTCAAATACCACAGAAAGTACGCGCTCGATTTGCGTAAAACTAGAAGCGATCGAGACTGTGTCATCTCTCGGGGGGCCCTGCGATCGATTCGGATCGCAATACGCAAATTCAAGGCCCCAAACGACAATGGGGGCCTCAGCGTCATGTCGGTCGCGTTGCAAAAGCCGGCCCAATAGTCGGCCTATTTTGAAAGAGAATCTATGAAACGGCGCTCGAACACCGGCACTGCTAGCACCGGCGAACGGCTCAGCTGCGAAATATGGCAGGTCAAGTGTTGCGAAAATGCAAATGTGCCGTCGTCGGTTTGCTGAAATTTTGAAACGACAATTGTGTTAGAAGCCACCGGCTTCGAGTGCGCACATTTTTTTAATATCGAAGCGCGTAGCATCGCGCAAAAGCGGTCGATCCTTGCAAAATCGACATGTGGATGAACTTCAGAAACGCGCAACATCTCCACGAGATATCCGACTGGACGAATTGCATAACGAATCATGGATATTTTCTCGTTTCATAACGCAGCGAAGCGGCGTTATAGATATTATGAAACGTATCAAAATCCGGAGCTCGCATATTCAATGCGACAAATCCTCCGAACCAAATACATCGAATTTGGTTTCGTTTTTGACCCAAAAAAATATATAGCAATGACATTATTTATTCTTAGCTAACTTATAACACAATTGTGTTACAAAAATATTTGCAACGCGATTTGCTTGAGGCGGAGGAAACGGTTCGATTCAGAACAATAGAGCCGTAATAATGAAAACGCAAAAAATTCGTATCCACCTTATTATAATTACGATACCCGCTAGTAAAATGTTTATATTTATGCTTAATTTTCGTCATTAGCAAGAACCGCAGACGCATTTGTGCAACTTTCGTTTCGATAAAACGCGATATTTTTTGATGGTATTACGCCGGCGCGCGCTATTTCGCATTACACACGATTGCGTTCGCGATTATTTCAAAAGAAAGTAGCGAAGTAAGAGCATCGCACTCCAACGACGAAGAACAACAACAGGAGGATCCTGGACCAATTCGGGATTGAATTTTTTATCTAACATAAATCGTACACCTCAGCGTACAGCACGACGAAGGCTACTAAATCGAGGCATTCCCGCCGAAATCTGGACGCTTGGAAACAGTGCCATAACTACTAATGGGCAAGCTTAGGCGACGCCTTGGGGCAGTGACTGTTTAATCTATGTACCAGTATATATATGTTTTTAAAAAAATTATATTAACCTTACCCTACCGGTGATGTATTTACTACACATCGACTCTAATAATGGGAATATCGATATGAAATATAATAGATACGGGATTCAAAATTCTTGTATTTCTCCGTAATATAATTACGAATCATATCAAAGTATTATAGTATATAAGTATTCATCTGCAGCGACGGAAATAAATAATTTATCGGGGGAAATCTTCGGAAATAAAAGGGACTTGATCAATGAATAATCCCGAAATCCCGGGATTGGATTCCCTAAGCAGGATCATATATTTTTTGAATCCATTGTACGAAGGAACCAAAGGCAGATGCTCGTGGATCTTCAATGGCACATCGTATTTATTTTCATTTCCACACTGTGCCCATGCAAGAACAGAAATTCCGATGACACCACAACAACACAACCGATGCCGAGACAATGTGTAATTGTCCACGATATCTATTATCGACTTTGGTAATGACGAATACGTAATTTGTGCATTTCCATCCATCAGTAAGCGAGGCAATAATGTAACGAGCGTTGCGACAATGGCTTTTGTTGAGCGTTTGTAAATCGGCTGTCTTTCAGTTAAAACAACAATCAGATGAAATAGTTACTTAGAAAGTAACATGCAAAAAGCATTTCGATTGCATTTCATTGCATGCAAGTTGCGCCATCGCATGATTATACCACGACACAGTCGTTGCGAAGAAAGTTCTTCGACGCTTGCGTTATGGATGAGACGCTGGCAAATCGAATTTCCGTTCGGTCGTCAACGTTTCATCATCAATTTTTCCGACGAACTACAACAAAACAATATCGAAAAAAAGGTGTGGGAGATAAGAGCGGAAGCCGAATTGAACCATAGCGCGATGCGGTCGAATTGACATTGTTCTGGATAAATCTCGAGCGCCTTATCATATCAGTAAATTAATTTTTTGATCGATCTTCGAACGCCGCCTGTTTGTTTTCATATTTAAATGTAATGCCTCGCCGTTGCGCAATTTGTACGGAATTCGTCGAATTGTTCGATTGTGAATTGTACGACAAACAAAAACAACGGGGCGAAAAAAAACTGTTTGGTATTCACCAGTTAACACTTTTCGACGTACAAATACAAAGAGTATCATAAATCTACCTGAGCACCTGCTGCCAGTTTGCTTAAATAGATTCGAAATGTCATAAAATGGAAATTGTATTAGATTCTGGCTTCGACGGTGTTGTTTCGCAATTCGGACAAAAGGGTCCTGCGTGATTTATTTACGAGCCCTTTTTAGAAAAATTGTCGTTAAAATCTCCTTTTAATGGCTGCTAATTGGCTGTCTGTTGGTTCTTTGTTTGGCAGAATGCATTTCTTGTCAGCCGGCCGGCAGGTGTATTCGATCACCTTTTCCGAGGCAGATTCTACCTGCGCCTTCAGCGCTCGAGTCGGAAAACCGTTGCCCAATCCGCGACGGAAGATCGCGCATAGGAAGAATCGCGACGGCGATGCTAATGAGATCCAAATCCGATGGAAGTGTCCGTTTTGTTTACTTTCTAGATGGGGGCAACGATCCGGTCACATTTTTGTGAAATCATTCAGAAGGCCCATGCAGAAGCGGACGTGTCGCAATCGAGCGCTCGCGAGCCCGATTTCTTTCTAGCATTTCACCTTTCTCGGGGCGAGAGGAACTCGATCGCGCAACAGAGAAGAAAGTCGCGCGCGACCTCCGCCGGAGAGCATTGCACTACGCTTTTGCAATAGAAAAACGGAGGCGAGAGAAATGCACGATCGCAAAACGCCATAGAAAGTCAGGCCGATGACTTCCGAGCGGTCTCGCGTCTTCGCAATCCTCAGCTGATCGCCGCGACCGTCGATGACCTACGAGATCACTCCGAACTTCCTGGATCGATCCCACCTCGGGTTGCAATCGGAAGAAGCGCATCATCGAATCCATGTCAGACATTTCATAACATCGAAGAGATACGACGAGGTCATGATTATATACATACACATGATCGTCGGATCATCGGATTCATTGTGAAGTTGCGTTCAGCAGCATCTCGCGCGACATCGGCAAACTGATATGAAAGACGATCCGAATAAGGAAAGACGTTCTCCCATTGAATGAATCGCCGGAGATAAATTTATATCGACAAAAAAGGAGACTCTCAAACATCACGATGCATCGATCGTACAAATACAGGATCTGACACTCCTCATCAACGAGGATCATCATATTTGGCGCCAAATCATCATCGGATTGAATGCACACGAAATCGGAGCAGATGCAGATGTCCACTTTTTAAACGCGTCGATGTCGGCCATCGTTCGAATTTGCATATCAATTTCTCTCCTCGCACGTTCGCTCCCCGGCTGTTTTTCATTTACGTATGCGAGTTTAAATCCAGATGACGAACGCGCATTTCACAATCGATGTTTGAGGAAATTCAGCCGTTTGTCGCTTCAATACAATGAGCGATGAATCGACGCAATCAAACAATGATTTCCGCATTTCTCCAAATTCTCCGTTTCATAGGAAAATACGCAACGGTGGTGATAGCATACGAGCGCAATCGTAACAATACACGCAATCCCTATTGCAGAAATGATGGTGGTACGATGTAGAAAATATCACTCGGCAGCGCAATGATAGACTGGAACTCGTCCGATGCGAGGATTGATCGATTTTGACATCGATTTTTATCCAACTTGGAATTACGTGTTCAAAACGGAAGCTTGCGTTATGCATGCCACGCAATGATTGCACAAGTCCTACCCTTTATCTACGCTTATCGCACATAATGAAGCGATCGACAATTAAGATTAAAGCGCGAGATTAGGGGCGCACAAAAAACGAACGGATCAACCCTCAGCGTATGTGGAGCGTATATGACAGTCTAGACGCTGTTATTGCTTTTTCGATAGCTGGAGCGCATCCGGACTTTTTTGCGCGATTCGGAGATAAAGGCGTCCAGCATCCAGGGAGCGATCACCCGGAAAGAATGCGGCTCGCGATCGAATAAAGCTTGTAAATTTCAGGAAGAGACAAACGTCCGGGGACGATCGTCGGTGAAGCAATCTTCGTCTATTTCTAGATCGGCGTTGGCGCAATCGGACGCTGCAAGCTATGCAGTTGTCGTCAGCGACGATGCCTATAAATATTATCCGCTTTCGCCTGCAGAGGCTGAGGAACCGAAGCAGGCGCCAGGTATCCGGACCTCGAACATCCTGAGGGCGCAACTTATCTCCGCGGGGAAAAGTGGCAGTCACGCCATGCCTGAAAATGCGGAAGCCGTTCGGTGACATCTGAGACTGCAGACACATCATCAACTGATTATATCATACGAATAATTGCCGCGAGACGTTTGCCAACAAAAATAACACATGGTACATTGAGATACAACAAAACGCGTAAATAATAATACCACTCAAAACAACAAAAAAAAGCTTAAAAAAAACTTATTTTGATCACACAATCGCAAAGGCGACATTAAAGCGCCGCCGATGTACCAAAAACACATTTGAAAATTTGCTACCGGATCATCTTGAAATGAAGATGAATAAGAACGGACAATCGACATCGGTCATGGTGTTGATGAAGAATTTAATGACACGGTTGTTATTCATAACGATGAAATGCATGCCTTTAACGATGAAGTCCTATTAGAAATGCAGAGCGAATTTGCGAAGATTAATGACGCGGAAAGCTATGGCAGACTATGTAGAAAATGATCCTCGGATGGAGCAAAATATTTTATCTTCCACGCTGCTCAAACAATAGATTTTGGAGCGGTCAAATTCTTAATTTGAATAAAAATTCAGAAGGCCATCCCTTATTTTACGTGAGACTTACGCAGTGAGCTTTTGCATTATGCAACGCTTTTATAGGACCAAATCGAGTTATATGAGGGCCGAATTCAAGTTTATATGCATAATTATGTTCTATTGTTGATATGCTCATATAATAAGGCAATGGTCACGCTGGGATGGCTTGAATTATTTACAAGTCGATCTCCACCTGTCCGTATGCAGTCCGTGGGAACTATTTGAACATGAGAAATTAGGTATTTTTAGATTGCGATCGATGTGTTTGGGATTATTGGAAATGAGCAGGTCTCGGCACGTGTCGCCGGTTTGACGATGGACGATGACATGGACAGTTCAGGAGCGCGTGTCGCAACCTCGGCGTGTCGCAATATTCCGCTTCCGGTGGACGCCCGCCATGCGGGAGGCGGACAAAGGCGGAGTGGCGAGGAAGTCGCCTTCATCAGAGGGCAAGGAGAGACGACGATGAGAAGCTGAAGAGGCGTTTCGCAAGCGTCGCAGCGCACACAACACACGCACGGCGGTCCCGTTCTGTCCGCGGTTACCTCACCGGAGCAAAAGCAATGCGGAAAACTTTGCGAACCAAACATCTCGATTGCATTAGAAAATAGTGTAACGCAGAGGCGACGTAATTATCGCTCCAATGTAACATGCCATTTCACATGTGAACGCCGGGCCCCGCTGATTCATGATTTTCGATGTTTTTAATCAGACATTATGCCGTGGAACCGGAAAATGGGGCCACGACACTATCTTCAGGATGTGTACCGTAGCGTTTACAGTTAGCGATGGGCTCTTATGAAAGCACGAGCGACCGAATTGTACGGTGGCCGTCGTAAAAACGCAAAGAAATGGTAATGCATGCGACCCATTTAGACTATTCCCCCTGCATTGTTGTCGGATCGATACCTGGAGCTCGAATATCAATGAATCGTAACGATGCATGCCTTTTGAAATGCATACTATTAGAATGATTTCATATTTAAATGCGTTTGCGTAACCTTTTTACTTTAAGGCGCAATGGCGTAAACGAGAAGCATTTCTGCACAAGGAATAAGCGCAACGTCTAATTCTGCTGTGAGCAACGTCTAGAAGGCCAACATAAATCATCATGTTTCCAATCGCATATTTTACTACATACGTTTCATCAATGCGTCTACTTATCTGGCTGCCGATCGTTTCGCGAAGATTTCATCCTTTCGCCTTGTCACACGACCTGCTCGCGATCATGTCATCAAACTTCGACCGAATTAATTCACTCCAGCAGAAGTGAACACATTCGATGCGCGTAAAATCGAAGTCGAACAACAGGCGACAAGGTCGCAAAGTCACACACATAAAGTCTGCGACCTCAGAAGCCCCTTCGATAAACGGAGCCTAAGGAATTGCCCTCTGTGCTCGCTCGCAATAATCGACAAGTGCAACCGGTGATCACAATAACAACGCCAAGTGCAGTAAAGTTAGGTGCGATGACCTTTAGGGAGCTAAATGTGCAATCTTACGCTGCCCTATCGACTCTATAAAGCCTCTACAAATGCACGGAATGAATAAGGCGCAACAAAATATATTTGGGTACCCCTGAATAAATATATACAGTAGCGCATTTCGATCAACCGGAGCGATAAATCACCACCAAAAAAAACCCATCCAACACGAAATATATACGAGACTATAATTCAGGTAGAAATACATAATTATAGACCAATAAAAAATAACGACATACATCTTCAGTTCAGAAATTTGCACTCAGTTGTCCCCTATCAGGGGACATCGTGATTCTAGCATATCACTCGGATGTCCCCTCTCGTGGGACATTAAAGCTTATTATTGATTACGGAGAATCAACTTATTCCAGCACAACTTTTCAAGAAATGCATGTTATCTAAAATATGGTACAATTACTAAGATATAAAGCGGGTTTTACGTCGGAAGAGAATGCGAAAAGTTCAAGACAAGAGAATCTTCATACATTTATTTTGGGTGCTGGAAATGTGTATTATCAAATCTTATATAATGTACTACATCTAAGAAGAAAAAAGGCGTTAAACTACTTATAAAGACAATATTTTCAATCGATTATAAAATTTAAACAACGCACGCGGTCAGTCTTCTTTGGACAAATTTGTAATGAGAGGCACTCATTCGTCATGTCAGCGGTCCGAAAAACGGACCGATTGGACACACAAGCCTTGTGGCCACTCTGTTGTCTTTTAGGGCTTTTTGCGGCATTTTCTACGATCTGTACGAACATGGAGCTCCTCAAAATACTTTCTTATCTACTTGGCAAAAAAATTCAATTGGAATGCAATTTTTTTCTTCAAATTCTTCAAATTGCGTTGAAAATATGGCGCTAATCGACAGCGCGGCATGAAAATATTTTAATGCTCGGCGCCATCTCGACTCTATGGCTTCCGACAGTGCAATCGTCCGAATAAAATGACGTCCAAAAGGAATCCTATGCTGGATCTGCATGAGGATTCCTAGAAAGTCGGGTGGTATCGCATGTCCAGGCGGCGCCAGTCTGCATACGAATCGCGCCTCGACACAAAAATAACACAAAACGAGCGTGCGAG
The DNA here is from genome assembly GCA_008973525.1 of Stenopsyche tienmushanensis. Taxonomy (NCBI): domain Eukaryota; kingdom Metazoa; phylum Arthropoda; class Insecta; order Trichoptera; family Stenopsychidae; genus Stenopsyche; species Stenopsyche tienmushanensis. The sequence goes on from WACJ01000100.1 coordinate 541,027, forward strand.
ATGCATGTAAAAATTGATCAGCGGACAATGCGATATTCATGCATTAATACGTCCGACGATGCACCGAGAATGCACTAATTGAGCCGACGCAAATAATGCATTCTCGGTTTACGTGCAATACGCGGAAGAGCGACGTACGATGCCACTGTCACGAGTGCATATCACTATGCAATCGCCTCATGCAATTGAAACCACCATCGCGGGATGAAAAACGCTGCTATTTAACGATCATCGATGGCATTTAATTTTGACGGATTTCTGTTAGCCTGTGTGCTTTGTTGTGTTATTGTACCACCGTTAGCATTTATATCGCTGTTATTGAATCGAAACAATGGCGATTGAAACCCTACACGGATGTTGTAGTTGCAATTTCACTGTAAACAAAACTTCAAATTGCTCGAGTGGCACACACAATGCATTGTTTTTGCATGTATATAAACAAGGAAGATGCAAACAAACAATATTAAAAAAAAAAAAAAAACAACACCCGGACCATTGAAAACATATATATAACTCATTCCCGGACCCGGCGTGCATAATTATGTAAATAATCAAAAACATGGAAAACGAGTTCTAGACTTTTTTTTATGTGTATATATTCGAGTCTTTGTTGATTTTTCGACACGGTCAACATTTGCCATGATAATTTTTTAGATCTGCGTATATTGGCCATTGAAATAAAATCGAATGTCACTGTGTAACATAACTAAATCAGAATCGACGGGGTTTTAATTGTGTTATGATCGATACAAATTATCCGTTGATTTAAAAAAATATAAGTAACATACAATTATCCGAGGATCCTTAAGGCTTTTGTATCATAAGAACGCAATTCCCACAAGTTTGATTCGGCATTATTTTTTTTTTACAGCGCGTTTTTCATTTCCTCGTCGGTCATTTGCGGAGGCAACTTTTTTAAATACACGTACTGAGATCATCGGGTCGTTAAAAGCTCATTTATTACAATGGCAGAATTTGCGGATTTCCATCAAACATCAAACTCTCGTATGGCGTTTTTTGGCATTATTTTTTTTTTCGAGCGCCCAAAAAAATATAAAATTATACGCTTGTGCGCTTCGGACGGATTGCAGAAAACATTATCACTCGAGTTCAAGTGAAATAGATACGTTATTATCGTTCGTGATGAGTTTAGCAAAGCATGCGAAATACTCGAATAATTGCGATTCATGACTTCGGCCGGGCGGCGCAAAAAAAACAGGATTTGTAAACAACGCCTTAATATTTTGATCACATTGTTTGCCCCGGAGTATTGTTTTTGTATGGAGAAGCAATCAAAACGATTCATTTGTGTTATTTTTTTTTTAATTATGCGTCATTCGTTGGATGTGCAAATATTAACAATAATTAAATTGCGATAGTAATTTATAAGGCAATAGTTTGGACTGTTTCCGTAAAACTATATATTTCCGATGTGTAATTTCGGCCATTATGTCGGACTAACATCAAATCCATGCCATATAAGGTCACAGTTTAGCACCCGCGGGCCACCGATACACATTTTTATCTCATGTTTATAAACAGCTTAACACTTTCATGGCCGGTGATGCATATGTTGCAGTAATATGTCTAATGGTCTGATTGAAGATTGATCTGAAACTTTTGAAGAAGTTTTGAATTTTTTGTAAACATTCAAAACTTCGTCCACCCCTAGCGTAAGCTTTTGGTAATTTGGAAATGGGTTAAATCGCGAAGTTGTTAGCTAAAAGTTTTCGATGCATGTTGTATAATCTAATATATAAAAATGCGCGAGTAACATAGGCATAGTCTAATACATAAAAAAACAATGTTTGTTTGTCCGTATTTAATGCGCTGCCATGTCGTTCATCCGATTGGAATAAAACTTTGTCAACTTATTGTTTACGCTTGTGGGAATAACATAGGCATAGTAAAAATATTGTAGCGGTAGGCGCCTATAGAAGTCGGGGCATATTCCAATGGACAAAAAAGACGATAAAAGATTATATCATGATTTTGATTGTAATTATGCCCCGATAAAAAATGTATTGATTGCGTAAGCACGTTTTTGACTTTTGTGGGGTCGATTCACGATGCAAAATTATAGTTTTTCCCAGATGCCATAGAGGCGATCTAATGCCAAAAATAAATTACGCGAGAGAGAACAATCGACTGGAGCTCTCCGTACGTACATTATATATGCGATGGTCATATAGAAGAGAGAAAAAAGAGTCGGGAATGACCGCACGGCAGCCGGCGTAGTGTGAGATAAGAGATTCGCGCCATCGACAATAACAATTCTGAACTGTAAATCTGCAGAGTCAAGTTGGGTCGTTCACCTGCGACTACGAGAGCGCAAATAGACGACTAGAAATTTAGTAGTTCCCCCGGTGCGATGACGCGCCGAAAAGAAAGTGGCGGTCGAAACGGCGCAACTTGGAGGTTGCCGGGGAACTCCAATTCGACGCCGCCCGAAAGAATCGGATCAATACTGCATGAGGGTGGCAAAGGTGATGACCTCGACGTCGGCCATTATTTGGCATAAAACGCCAGCAAATACGATCCGATGCCAATTTTCGACATCATCGATGCCCACAATGACTCATCGTCTGTTCGCTTCGACTGTAGCCAATATGTAGCAGCAGCGAACGTTTTCAATTATCGAATGTCAACAAATGGCACATGTACTCCTTTGTATATGTATAAAAAAGCTAAATACAAACAGGTTTCGCGTGCCGAGCAAAAAATCGATGCATCGAACAATATATCTTCTGTGGTCGATGCACATTGACTCATCCGAATTTGAATATTCATCATCATCGGGATCGGGCGAAAATCGGACGGTTCGAAGCGGATCGGGACGCTTGCAATTTGTAACGAAGGTAATGCGTCCGAGGACGAGATCAGATCCTGGCGTAGGCGGTTCGGTGACCGAAGTTCGCAAAAGACGACCCGGCATACGTACGGTCGATTCCGACGAAGAAAAAAAAAGACTGCAGTCGAAATCGGGACGTGGGAGGATCAGAGCGAGTTTCAGCTCTGACGAGCAATAAAAGCTGTCGAAAAGTGCGGGACGCCGACCATAAAAGGCGCTAAACATCTATCAAAAGTCGCAGATTCAGATGCGGATCGACCGCCAATTTCATGCAATTAATCGCAATGAGCGCTGCTAGTGCTCATGCAAAATAAGATCGGGTCGAATACGTTCGGAGTGGGCAGCAGCAGTGGCGATGACCGAAGATGTCCTCACTGTATGTGGCCATCAACTTTTGTTCAAAGAGTGCAAACTTAAGCGGCGAGATTCGTCATGACCGCTTGGGAGGAAATGGCTAAAAAATAGGTTCGTCGAAGTGCAGTCGATCCATAATAAACCCCGATTCATCAGAATACGGAGAATTTTTCACGCGTTTGTGATTGAATACGAGAGCAAATTTTCCTTGTGCAGAGAAAACCGCACGAAGCCGGTGATTACCACTTTTGTGATAAAATATCATTGTAAAACTGTTGTATTTTGCCATATCCGGGATTGGTTAACGAACGAGCGATATTATGATTGTTGAAAATTTAGATAATCAGAGGCGACCTTGTCCAATTTTAACCCTTCGAGTAAGAATTTTGATTATGTTTATAGATTTCCAAATTTTGTTATATTGAATGATGTAGGTCATGTGGGCATTGTATGATCATTATTATATCATGCGAGTAATTCAATAATACAGTTGACTTCCATTATCCCGGGCGACACTTGCATAATTCCCGTTTTTTATTGGTCCATCCTATATAATTAGTTGCGTGTATCGCGCGTTATCCTTTCGTGGCAATTTGTAATTTTGTTCAGTGGATGGCATCAGGTAATTTATATCCTCGGGGTTGATACGTCAATCGATTAATTCCGTGTACGGCTGCTGCCGGTCCCGAGTTCAAGAGATGAACTCATTGCGTTCCGAAAAAATATTAATGCCTCCCCGCAAAAAAATCAGCATTAATAAAGACCGCTACAGTGATGTCATTCGAAACGACGCAAACATCGCCCCGGATCGAAAATTATTCACGATCAATAAAATGATAAATAACGGACGTTAACGATCTGCGATGTGACCTACAACGCGTCGTTTCGCACACGCCGAATCGATCCGATTCCGACGATAAATGAGTCCCGATTCGACGCAAATCGTTCTGTGTGCCGGCGTTAATTAAGGTTACACTGCAGCCGAACAAATACACACAGGTAATGCAACAAAGAAACTGTTGTAAAAATAATCATCGCTCCACTTGAAATCGTGTCAAGGTAATACAAATACGCTATGTACACAGAGCAATACTCGAATCGAAATTTCGATAAGATTTCGGCGTTTTTTCTCACGCATCGACGCGGCAAAAGATAAGGGTTCGCAGGACGCACAGGTGCGTCCGTCCCGGGGGTTAATTGCTGAATTATTTTACCATAACGGGCTGCATCGACAAATAGGGGAGAGTCCGAACTGGGAATATTTACCTGCAACAAATAAAAACACGTCGTTAGTGCACGCCGACAATCATAATAAATAGATCTGATGTCTCTATCTCACGATGACTGAATGTCATATGCATGTTACATGAATCGATCACATTGGAAACTTAGATTTAATCATTGTCATATTAAATTTTGGCAAATACGCCAATCATTTGTATAAATTTTAATAATGTGTATATATAAAAAAATATAATTTCGATTGGATTTCATTGCATTATACAATCTTGCGCAATTGCTTAAAATATGGCTCCATTTGACATTGATCAAGAGCTGGAAATTAATAACGGCACCTGCAGCGTTTCTGCATTCATATAGCGAGCGACACAGTTAAATATGCATTTTTTAACATGCAGAATTCAAAAATCAAATACGACCTTCGTTATAAATCTTCGAATTTCGACAACAATTTTTTTTTTTTGGACGCGGCGTACGAATCGACGCTGCATTCGTCGCCGGATCGAATTCTGGCCTCCGATATTACGCTATTGAATGGGCAAAAATGAAAACGTTTTTCAATTAGAGGGGGGTTTTTCGTCAGTGATTGCTAATAATGGTTGGCAAGCATGTGGATATCCGGTGGTCGTGCCGTGTCGCCAGCAGAACTGTTAAGGTTAAAGCGGCGCAAGCAACAAACGCAAGTGGGTTAAGGCTGTACCAAGGATTTCCCAACATCATGCAAAGGACCAGCCGACCTGGCCATTCTTCTCGCAATCGCCACAAATACACACATAACAAACGCACACATCTCCGCCGGCCCGATTCGAAGGAGAGCGCAACGCGTTTTGAGCAATACCTCATTTTCCACCATTGACAGATTACTAATATTTAGTCGCGAGATTAATGCGCGCTCCGTGAGCTATCTCGCATACGAAAAGAGACGCGAAGACAATGTTATTGTCCGCAAAAATCGTGACATCCCATTCGGTACGCCGACGATGCGAAACGACAAAAAAATAATTAGATTTACGCGCTTTTCCACTCTGAAGAGTTCTTCGCGATGCTGCGTCACATCCATTTTGCAAAAGGCACCAAAACGACAGCGATCTCCGAATGTGACCATGAACGATTCCCAGATCATCAGAGCATACGTAATGCGGATCGATCCATCAGTACAGTTAAAGAACTATCAGCCCGCACAATTAGAGTACTGTTAATTGGCCCCCCGAGTCGAAATAAGTGAACTTTCTAGCGCGGCTCGTTACTAACTCGGCAATATCGCAATTAACATTCACAAAAGACCCTAATATTACAACCCGTCGCTTCCAGACGGCAAAAAAGCGCATCACGAATAATAATTTGCACACATCCGAGAGATTCATGATTGATTCGCGCGCTAATTTCCTGACGATCTTATCCAATTACAAGCGTTCTATCATCGGGTGGAGCGTGTTGGTTTACCGATAAAATGGCAATCATCGCCGGAGCCGACTTGACCCTGCACCCATTTGTGAACTCGCGGGCGCGTCACACGCCGGGTATCGCCACGCGTTTTTGCCCGCGGAAAAGCTAATCATCTCATCTCGCGATATCGTCGTTAGAATCGTATTATTTCGCCCGCGCGGGGCAGATTCGATCGGTGCAGAATAATTACACTGCGTACGTGCAAATCGAGCCGATTTTTTGCCGTTGCAAATTTGCAGCACGTCCGGAGGTCTTTTCAATGACACGTTCCGAAAAGAGTCATTTCGGCCTATTGTTTCGAATCGTTGCGTACTCGAATCACGCAAAAATTCAACGCGATTGGCGTCGCAAATCTCAAACGCGTACATTAGCGCAAAGAATTTAATGATCTCACGGGGGCTTATACATCTGGTTTTGACCCGAAGCCGAGGAAAAACAGGTAAAATCATGAGCGGTTTGATATCGTGACGCAAATTCTGCATGACTAATTTATGTTTGTATAATGTACAGAAAGGACGATATCGCTCCTTATTGTCGATGATTATCAAGCGAACATGGTTTTCGACTAAGCTTATCCAATACGCTTCCTATTGGCAATTCAGCTATCTTATCTGCAGGCATTCTTGAAATTGTTCGACAATCCTTTTAGCGCAATCGGTGCATAATGGAAGGATGCGTTTAAAATTAATATTTTTTCAACGTAAAAAAAATGGATGATGAACGACCCGACTTCCTTTCAGTCGTGTCAGATTTATCCCCGAGATAAAACACGCACAAGATCGAGACCATCGTTTTTACGTCTCCGTCCGAAATGCAAGATAATCGAAAAAAAAGCAGATGTTCGATCCGAAGAAGGATGCACCTTGTGTTGATTTAATGCGAAGATCGGGAGAGCAGGTAGCAAAAAAGAACGAGCGCATAAAGAGACACGCAAGTGGGAGAGGGAGCACCCACGTTCTGCGAGAGGGAGCGCAGAACGCATTGTTATCCCGAAATTAAACATCTCCGGGGGGACGAAGGGGGTACGCGCGAGAGGCCCGATCGCGTCGCTAGAAGCTAGACGACGAATCGAGAGCAGATGTTTCGCAATGCATTCAAACCGGTCCTTTGTATTGTATTCGCAGGTAGGGTGGCGCGTAAGGGTCCCGCGGATGCCATCTGACCCTGCGAGCGACTCATTAATAACACCTCGGATGTAGACTTGCGCATGCTACGGTCATTTCCAAATTACCATCCAAACAAAGAAACAGACGGCACATGCTGCAGACGAGAAGTTTGGGAAATCGATCTACAACTCCAGAATTATATCAGTGTCAGCTGGTTATAAGGGTATTTGTTTACTTTGAACCCAAAAAAAAAAAAGATAGGTAAACGTGGGAGTCGTCGAAAAGGCCAGGTGAGCTGGAAACATTTGTCATCTGCATGCTACGAGCGTCCTTTGTTCCTTCTAGATTACGCGGCAGCTTTTCGAGCAGCAGATGGGACGGTCTGCATACGGCACATGATGTCTGAAAATGGTGATATCAGAAGACGAGGTCTACGCCGTCGATGCAGCGGAATTACCATTTTGGGATACGGACGCAAGTTTTTTGCCAATAAGTTCATACACGCGACCATTGTGGAGCGTCCGGTTTTAGCGTGCGTTCGACCCGATTTCAACAACGATTATCTCCTTTATGCGCCAAATTCGAATTATACAGCCGGATCGTCTGAATGCCGGACGTTTCGTACAATGTTTTTTGAAGCCCTTGAGCAAAAACATCAGTGGCGTCAGATCGCCTTGAGAATTTGCGCTCGTCCCGGAAACCGAGACCTCAAAATTTGTATATATATATGCTCGTGGATCAAACGCATTCAATGGTTCGATGATTGAATGTTTACCTGCGGCATGATGTATGCGCTTCGACTATATTAAGAGGCAATGAAGCTGGATCGCGATAATGAACCCGAAGGCATAAATCACCGACGAAAGAGACACGGTGTACATTGTTAACAATGAACTATTTCTCACTAGCAAGGCCAGGTAAATCTCATTTCGCAGGTGATGGAATCGAAGACGGACAAAGAACTGCCGAGATCCATTGTTGTAGCACCCTACTTGCGCCGATGGTATTGTAAAATGCGCACAGAGCAAGTTGCATTTTTTCTCCGGCCAAGGTGTTTGCACAAAAGTAAGGTCCATCCATTTTTTTCGGCACCGTCTTACGAAAGCCCAAAAACTTGAGTAATAATAGCACAATGGAGAGATCGGTGCGTCGTAGGTGGAGACAGAGCATTCGGTTAGCGTTTTGATCGTGTCGAACATCTGCCAGCGCTGTTTGGCTTTAATTTTTTGTATTAAATTGTATTCTCTGCCGTTTTATCTGACACTTTTCATACCGACGATGCGGACAAAGGATTCAAAAATATTAACGTCGACTGCAAAGGACTCGTCGACGGGTCCACCAGGTGAAGCAGTGAATAAATAGGGCCAGGTGGGACCTACCGGCGAACCACGTGACACCCAAGTACGCACAATACACAAAAATCAAAACCTACAGCAGTATATCTCAATAATATTTATATTTATATCTGAAAGCGTGCTTATCGTCGAGATTATGCGGCGCTACGATAATAACTCGCCTTCTAAAATAGCTCGCGATAAGACTGCGAGATCTGATGATTTCTCATTGTCTTTCAAGAAACACATCAAAAATGTCCAAAACAAAGCTAACGGATAAACATCTGCCCTTCGACTTTCTAAAATTCGTACAAAAAAATAGCCGCGGGTGCGAAATTAGGATAGGTAAAAAATGCGGACCGTACAGGATCTTCCCTCTGGAAGCGCTTAAATTAAGCAACTTTAACAGTAAATATATTTTACCTGGAAATATTTCCATCGTTTTTGAGTCTATATACATAAACGCCCAATGATGACTAATATAAAATATCAACCGCGTAATCATCAGAAAGCCCAAAATCGCTTTGAATGCGTTCAGCGAGCGCGCTTTTAGCGCTTGGGGAGCAAAAAATAAAATTTCAAATAAAAGGTAGGTCATCATCTCTACTAGGCGCTAAATGTGTTTGTAGGACGCAAGCTAAACCGGTATGAGCTTTTTACAATGCACGCATGTGCACGTGCTTTATTTGTTTGTATGGCGAGTCCTCGATTTGCGCGAATCCGACGTTGGCAAATTTGGCATGTGCGCGATTTTTAAATTCGCCGGCGTCATCTCAACACAGGAAACGCGCATCAATATGGAAGACGACCAGAAGAGATGGCCGGCGCATCAAATCAAGACTCAATGTATACACGTTGGAATCTAAAAATGTGACGTTTCAATTAGCAAGATTATCCAATTTATTGCAAAGTGAATAAAATTTGCGATGAAGGGACAGGTTTTTCCGGATCTTCCGATCATATCATCGGCACGGAATAAATTCAAAACTGATTGTATATCCATAAATTATCTCTAACGCGATTATAAGCAGAGTTCCTATATAATTCCGATACTATTAGAATGCTTGGATGTCTTGGGTTTATCAACAGTAAATAATGAAAATAATATTCAATACTTGACTTCTGAAAGGCATATGTGGATTACTCACGATTACCTAATTTGATTGGACTTATATTTAGAAGTCTAATTAATATATGACCTTAATTGGGAGAGCCGAATTAAATTCATCGTCGAAAATAGCAAACGCCCACGGTTGCCAAATTCGACGATCCGATATCCGCTCCCGCAAACCCCGGAGAGCGGATCCGAAGTGGGCGTTCAAAGGGGGTACGAAATGAAAGAACAAAAAGAAAAGAAGGAAGAACAAGGAACCGGATATAACGGGAGACGAGTTCCAATGCCGCAGACCGAAAGGAAATAATAGAACATCATAAAGTAGCGGAACCATCTGGCGAGCGCGTCGTTTTATTCGCGGGATCGAGGACCCCGAAGGCGACGCCGATGGTATTTTTTCATCGCTGCGTTTCGCACAGGAAATCCACGATGTGAGAAACAGGAAGTCGAGGCTTTCGAATTCACGAGTGCCGGGAATTAAATGTGAAAAAGAGCAGCTGGTCAAAAATAACAATGAGGAGAGCCGACGCAATCGGTCGACCCGCGCGGGATGAATTTATTTTTTTGCGAAACGCTCATATATAGCAAATAGACCGTGCCAAATAGATAAATAAAGTGCAATGTCGAGATTGCGCAATTAGCAATATGTTACGATGGCAAGATCGTGTTCGAGAGTTTGGAGCCGGTGCTGGCTGATCATTTTTTCGGCGGTGCCCGCATAATTGCTACTGTTTGACTTCTTGCATTTGAGACCTGGAAGACGTCCACGCCCCGAGATATTGATTGCATGCAATCATGTTTATCGTGAACTTCAGCGACGACCGAAAAAACTGTACCCAAGCGAAGAATGCCGAGCCAATTATGATAAATCCTTATTTTATTTCACCCTGTCAATATCAAATCGATGTATTATTTTGGTAAACGCCAAAAGTATCATCGAATCACTGACAGATTTATTGCCTTTGCAACCATTTTTTGCCACATTTTATTCCCCATCCAGTCGATGATACTAGTTAAAAGTTTTGAATGTTTGCAAACTTTCTACATATGCATCACCGGCCATGAAAGTGTTAAGCTGGTTATAACAATGCGATGGAAATGTGTATCGGTGGCCCGCGGGTGCTAAACTGTGACCTTATATGGCATGGATTTGATGCTAGTCCGACATAATGGCCGAAATTACACATTGGAAATATATAGTTTTACGGAAACAATCCAAACGATTGCTTTACAAATTAATATCGCAATTCAATGATCAAACCCGTGATGATGCAACATATGCATCACCGGCCATGAAAGTGTTAAAGAGGTAAGACACAGTGTTGTGTCCGAAAACCAATGATTCATAAAGAGCATTTTTACACGTTGAGATTGGAGAGAAACATATTAGGTTGTCCCATAAGTTTCTTTCGCAAATGAACACAGATCTGATCATAGCCGTGGTTGAAGAAAAACCGCGATATACTGTTCGCGAAATAGCTAACAAGTTAGAAATTCCACGAATATCCGTCCATAGTCATCTGACAAAATTGGGCTACATCAATTGTTCAGATGTGTGGCTTCCTCATGAACTGACTGACTCTTAATGAATTCCAGCGTATTTCAACATGCGATCTTCTTCTCCAACGACATAATAGCCAACCTTTTTTGAAGAGACTTGTCACTGGAGATGAAATTTGGATACTCTATGAGAATATCCAACGTAAACGGTCTTGGACCAAAGATACAGAAGCTTTAGCTGTAGCTAAACGTGGCCTACATCCAAATAATTGATGTAATACAAATTGTTTATTTTTTTCTTAATATGAAAACGAAAGAAGCTTATGGGACGCCCCAATACATTAGCTCACTACCCAAAGGGTTAAATAAGAATAATAAGCCACCATCGCGTAAAGGACGATATATCGGCGTCCGGCACTAAGTGTTCATCAGCTAGTTGTGGATTGCATTCTCATTTATGCGGATTTAATTAGCGCTCGATTCGGTGTGCGGTCGTTGTTTTCGCGTACGAATAAAGAGGAATAATGAATGCATTATGAAAAACGGCGAAGCAGTGGAGTGGTCGTGTCCATTGAGTGGAGATCGTTCAGGCTCACGGCCACAGATCGAATTGGCTCCGGTGAACGATTCCGCACTCGTCTACTACTACTGCTGGGTACGAGCCGTCACTCGGACGTGACGCAATCGAAATCATGTCAAACCTTGAAATTTATTTTAGCGAGAAGGTTGCCGTGCCGCGTGGCCGGCGCTCTCGTCGACTCCCGACACTTCGACAGCCCGATGTCGCAGAATCGACCCAAACGGACTACGATCTTCGATAGAATTGCACGACCGAGAAACAGTCGTTTTAGCACGTCGACTCCGACCTTCCGCAGATAACGAAACCCAAGGCGAGCTGCTGGCCCTACCGGCGAAGGAAGACGCCGCGACCTCATCCGTTAATGACGTCCTTTACCTTCGGCTTCGAAGATGGACATCGGAATAATTCTATTAAAAAAATGACCTCGACAACAATAAACGCGACCGTTTTCACTGCGTCGAAAACCTGGTCCTGATCAAGATTCTTTTGTGCGAGTGGCCTTCGTTTTTTCGAAGCATTAGATATGCGGAAATGTCTAAAACAAACTGTTCTCGACGAGGATTGCGAAACTCCCGATGCGAATCGATACGGATCGACATTTACCTGGGGAAAAAAGTAGGGATATCGAATAAAGCTCCCGTTCTAAATAGATTAACGACTGATGCAATCATCACCTACATTAACGTTACAATATCGACGTAAGAGATTAGATACGATGACAATATCGATATAAATGACGAGGCCTATTACATACCCGAGCATACGCAATCATATGATAAATTACAACAAGAAATAAAAAAAACAACACACCACAACCTACAAACTTATAACGGCCAAATTCCAACCTATTTAAAACACACAACACAATCGGGATCCTTGCAGCACACAATTCGAAGACTGTTGCGACCATCGATGAATTCCCATCACTCTAATCGTAAATATATACTAATGTAAACAACGTGCGTATATTCCACGCTGATAAGACTGCATATGATGGGAATCGTATATAATTTGAATTTATTCAATAATTTCACTAGAAAACCTAGTCGATAATTCGTCGCAAATGAAAATGCCAAAATACCTGCGGTACGATTCGATTCAAAAATTTGATAGGCGATCAATTGCGCGTCAAAAACAAGTTTGTACCTAAAAATAAGCGAATTAAATATACGCTCGCAATAAATGCACGCATTATCGCTACAGTCGCCGATAAATCTCAAGGTGCATCAATAATATCGGTAGCAATGATCACAACGATATTAACCATTTGAACTGCGTCCCCTGGATAGGGGACATCATAATTTTAACACATCACTCGGATGTCTCCTCTGATGGGACATTAAATGCACTAAGATATATATATATACAATAAATGTCAGCGGATTTTATGTTAGAATCGTCAAACTGCTAATTATCTACCACAATGCAGAAATGCAATCTACCCGCAGAATATTATGCGGTGGAAATATCGATCAGTTGATAAATCTAAATGGTAAATATGGATGCCGTGGATCAATACGCTTTGATGTATTGTTTTCTCATTCATTGAAATAGTGGAGAAAGTTATTTTTTGGGGTCTGAAAATGTGTATTACCAACGCTCAATCATAATCCTATTTCCGTATGATCAAATTCCGTCCTCGTATTAGACGCCGATTCTAATTTTAGAAATGTATAAGTAAATGCAATACGCGCCGTCAGCAGCGATCAGATTTTCGGACCGGTTGGTAACGCGCCGCAAGAATGAACGATATTCGCGAGTTGAATACATATTTTTGGCTCGGTCTGTATTCGAATCGAATGCATTCGGCGTGTGTATGCCTACGCGATACATTTGAATGATAATAGTCGATTATGGCCGGTCACTCGGTATGGCGTTTGCAAAAAGTGGCGTCGGTATATCAGTGGGCAGGCGGGGAATAGATTCGCCCGTCGCAAAAAATGCGGTGCGAGGCGATGGCCTTTTCACCGACCATTGTTACGTTTGGTTAATTTTAACTCCAGCCTCCGCAGTCCGCCCATCAGCTTCCGTCAATACGCGGCTGCTTTTTTTCATGACCAATTATAGCGCACAGATACGCCGAGAGATCCCCCTACGTCCTGACGAAACCCATCGAGCGCAAATCCGACGTCGAAACGAGAAGAAAAAAAAGCGCCGTAAATTATTGCAAACCCGTTGCATGCGAGCTAAAGGATTCGATTATCGCAGTCTATTCATAACGCCTCCGTCGTCCGAGTATCCAGAGTCCTCCGCAATCGAATAACACGTTTTCATGCAACAATATGCACTCGGTTCAGAATCGTTCGGTTCGTACGCTGGGCCGGCGTTTTCTTGACATTCTGAGCATGATCTTGCCCAATGAGTTGTGTTATAATTGAGCGTTGTTATTACGATATTTTCAAAGATCAAACGAATCGATGCTGCATTGGGAGTGCTTTGCCAACTGCAGGGGGTTGCGTCATCGCGCGCAGGATACCCGTAATGAGATAATTACTCTGCCTTGGCTTCCAGTATTGTTGTAATAGATGAAAAATAAGATCGCCGGTAGCAGTTTGGCAACGCAAAAATTATGATCTGACCGACGAGAAGCGATGGAAAGAACGTATTGAGTCAGACGTTGCAGGAGAACGTACATACGGTGGCCGATTGCAAATTAAACGCCCGCGGCAGGATTGGAACTGGAGACTGCCGAGTCGGCGCGAGCGGGGCGTGTGGACACCGTATTGCGAAACGCTTCGATAAAAAAAAGACTCCATCGTACACACATATAGGATTCTCGGCAAGAAAGGCTTTTGCGAAACACAATTGCAAAATGACTCGCAGAAAAGGGAGGAATCCATCGGGACGCATGCGGTCATTGCGCTCGAAGACTCGCTGCGCCAGATCGTCCCGACGGTCTTGCACGGGAGCGTCCATATTATCTGACGATTTTGAGATCCCAAACAAATCCCTTTTCGAGCTTACATATAAATCTAGAGTTATAAGGAGCTAGCGTATATTGACTATTTCGACACGGTATTGCGACACGCAGTCGAGCCACAAGAGGACACGTTGACTATGCCACTTATAAAAAAGGCTGTGCAATCATTACTACATAAAGCAAATGACTATGTAATAAATGTTGCAGAATATTTATAAAAAAATTGTATCGTCGCTTCATGACTCGAGATAAGGATTGATCAAACATTGCAGGATTCCCCGCACGTTTTTCCCAATTTAAAAAAAAATGTGTACCGCGAAATGGTCATTTTTCGGCATGGATGCGGATGCTGGACTCTGTTGCTGGGTTGCGTCCTCCGAGATCCGAACGCTCGATCATCATCTACCGCTCGGGGAAAAAAAATGCAACATTGATCGCTCAAAAAAACACGCACATGTGTGTCTGTGTGTAACACGAATTGCACCATCTCAATAATTGCAAAATGGACCATACCGCATAAACATTTTGGTAAAATTGCAACAGAACTTCTGTAAGGTGTTCGTTTGATAATTAAGGTCACCTTTAAAATAGCGAACGTATTAAAAGAGACTCTTGCATTAATCGAAAGACGGCTACTCGATATTTGTTAACGCCGAGATCGCCGTGAGATATGGACGAGATCGTGACTCAACGCTCCGACTCGAAAACTGTTCGATTTATTAGCCACATCTTCGTCGGAGCGGCGAGGAAACTGACGAGTCGTTGACTTCCATTGTGCGGGCGCTTCCTATGAGATACGCGAAACGCGGAAACGCCGAATCGATAAGCAGCGCCGAAGACGCCGAGCGGAAGCTCCGCAAAAAAGGACTGCAATAACAAACGCTTTTTTTCGTCTCGGCGATTTCATATTCACGACGATGATGATGATGATGATCGAGATCCGCTCGCGGACTCGCTTTTCTAAGTTCGGTGAACTCTCCCACCGAATTGCGACATGGCGAATATTGCATCACTGCACGCACAACGGGCCACGGCCAACTGAATAATGTACCACTTAATTTATACACATCTGAGTGCTCTCGCGCCGCTCAGAAGAAACTAATTAACGGCGAAGAAATCGGAAGACAATCGAGCGGATCGACAACGGCGAACCGCGACGGAACAGAGAAGCGGAGCAGAATCGCGCGGAGGACGCTCTTGAAAAAAAGCCACGGTCTTCCATGGATCAACGCGCGTCGAAAAAGGGCACAGTTTTGCAATGTCATTTGAGTCGCGTTTGTTGGGTATCCAGTTGCACAATTCTGTCGATAGTGCAGCGGCCGGTTCTCGTTACAAAATCAGATGGACCGACCGGAACACGCGTTTCGTCATCATTCGTTTCGACAATCGACATAATCGACAAAGGAAGAAGCTGCACCCGTGAATCGATAAATTCAATCGCAAATGAGAGACTAACCACAACGCATCCCCGATTTGCGATCATCTCGCGCATCTCAAGGCGATAACTGATCTGATATTCAACGAGTCGAACGATTCGCATCCGGCTTCATATTATCGACGAAGGTCGAACTTATCTCAACATTCGCCGAGGAAGTCATCGATCAAAGCTTGATAATGTAGGAACTTCCCGAGTCCGGGAGGTCAGCGCTCTCTCCTAGGTCGGATGTATTTACATTTTTTTTTCGAGGGCTACCACCGAATCTTCGAAGGATCCGTCCACGATGAATGCGCAAACGGACGCTGCGCGCACCATTAGTCACGGACTCACGCATAAAAACTCCTTCGTATGACGTCACGAGCGGAGCGGCAGTCAGACGTTCTTCAGACGAAGAATCCTGCCGATGCGACGTGAGTCATTGAAAAAGTATCCGCCGATCCCTCGGGGGCCGCGGGCTCGGACGGGGTCAACGGGCTCCGGACCATATAAGAAGGACGACTCGACACGGATAAAATCCATGCGGAATGTAGATCTTCGGATTGTACCATTTTCATTGTGAATGAACGGCGGCCGTGACTTTTTCCGTCGAGATGCCCGAAAATCGGCGAAGAAGTCGATCCATCACTCGCGAATGATTTCATGCGTTGCGACACCGCGGCGCGCTTTTGACAATGAAGTTCCACTGTCAGATTGATACTTTTAGGCATGGACTTGTGAAACGGAAATTTTGCAACGAAGCGCAATGGGGTTAAAATTTTGAACTCCGTTGTCCCCCTCTCAGGGGACATAGTGATATTAGCATATCACTCGGATGTCCCTTCTCGTGGGACATTGAAGTTTTTTTAGTGTTTATTGGTAATGTCCAGGATGGTTCGGAATGCGAAGGGTTAATGAATGCTGTGCAGATGAAGCATCGCGCGTCGATGGAAGACGAATCGATGCGGCAATTGAAGATTAAAAGTATGACCCAAGTTTGTGTCCATCGCCGGATTTGACTATAAAAAGTAGGGTTTCGAAACGGCACATCGGTTGGCTCGCGGGGAACCGAACCGAACGACTGGCGATTGGGCAACCGGGGATTGCGACACCTCGACCGCCGTCCGTTCTGGCCTTCTTTCATCATCTCCCGAATATGATCTGTAACGAACGCCGAAGATATCTTCGCGGACCGATACGGAGCGCGTTGCAAAATAACAAAACGCAGAGCCGTTTTGTAATTGATCGACGCGAGTGCGACAATCGGACGATGGAAAACGGCAACATCGTATTCCACTTGCCGCCCCAGTTCCTCTATTTTCGTGGGGAATCGTGCACCTTATGGATCCGAAGGCGAGGTGGCGGACAAAGAAAAGGGGGAGATCGGCCAAATCCGAGGGGAGACTCGGCGACCCCGCCGCATGGCAGTCGTGAGGACGGGGAAGAAACAGAAAAGGAAAACATTCGCACCGCCACCTGCATGACCTCGAAACTTGGTCTTCGCAACACGTGAATCCGCCTCAATTGTGTAACCTGCGGCTCTGACCGTCGTACGGGCGAGATGCGCCGGCACGTGTTGGATCCACGTGGACCGACGTGCGTAATACCCATTAACTCCGCAAACAATGGCCTTTGCGTTCGATCAATTCCGACGCATTGCCTTCGAATTACACAACTATCGATTCTCAAGATAATCTCCATATCCGGAATCGATTGAATTTTAACACATCGTATGCTCGGGTGTGCTAAAAGCGAGCCTAATCGTATTTATATATGCGCTCGAACAATGCCGCCCGAAGAAAACCGTCAATTATTTACCTGCCGAGAGCTATACAACAATGCAGGCGACGTCCATCCATCATTCATAGCTATCTTTTGTCGTCGGGACCAAAAAATTCGACGTTTCCGTCGCAAATCCGACATCCGCTCGACGGGATTTCGGATCGTAAATTATACAATTTGTTTGGACGGGTTGCATTTTGTTAGCACGCATCGGACCAGCATATCCGGTCCGATCCGAATCTTCGAAGATATATGGACATTTCAGCAGGATGTTGAATTATAGCAGATCCGAGTAAACATTGTCGCGCAGAGCAAAGAGGCGGTGCGATATTTTTTTACCCGGCCCTATTATTCAAACTGCAACAGACGACTTGTCGGCAAACAAACCGCGTTTGAAAAAAAATGCGCATTCTGCAATACCATGATTCATATGATGCATTTTGTAACATCGGCGAAGGATGTATGCGAGGAAGCCTCGACCAATAAAACAATGAGGTTCGCATCCGCGGAGCGATTTGTTCACACTGCGCCCAATGAATAGATTAAAAATCCGGTCAGGAGACGTAACATCCTGCCGACGTCGAAATAACCACTCATGGATAACGTTTTAAATGCATCTTCTAATCACATAATGGAGGCTGCATTGTAGCAAATGTGTCCATATACACGTGTGCCGAAAGTTCTCTTTGTGTCGGGGCCCATTTGAGTGAAAGCCTTCCCCGAAGCCGATATCAAAGGAAGAGACGTAATCCGAACTCGATACCGTGCGTATACATGCGGAGTACATCCTCAAATCTTCTTAAAAGTTCGCTTTGAAAGTATCAACGTTCAAAGACTTGCGGCGATATCGGAAAGCGGTTTGATTGATACGAAATCATGCCAAACAACCCTCGCTCTGAACAACTTAATCCGATCGCGATACAAAAACACGTATCGTATCAAACGTATTCAACGTCAACTCAAAATGAAGCTCGGAAATTATTCGATCAAATAGTCTTTTTTAAAGCGGATTTGAACATCATCGATGTTTCAGATAACTATGCGTCGCAGACACAAATTTTTAACGAATCGTCAAACTCCAATGTATGGAAAAAACACACCATGACAAAGTTTAATCAACCATTATACAGTCAGAGGATGAAGTTCAAGTTCAGACTAATTCTGTTTGTCAGGATTTGCATGCAAATTTGATGCGCTGACTGCTACTTTTAGACGACAAATCGGTCAAGAGGTGCAAAGTGCGAAAGAACAGGCTGCCTGTTATGTGGAAGTCAAACCGACGACGAACTGTTTAGCGAATGGATAGACTCTGCTGCTGATCCTGATGATAATCTTCCTCTGAAAGCCATACTAATTATGGATAATGCTCTTGTTTAGTTTTATAAAAATTGTCTTTCTTCCACCCAAAACAACTCCTATCCTGCAGCCCGATGATCAGCAAGTTATCTTTAACTTTAAGAAATTGTATACGAAGCTTTTCAAACTCTGCTTCGATGTTACCAAGAACACGCAGCTTATCCTATGCGAGTTTTGAAAAAACCACTTCGATATCGCAGTGACCTGAGGTGGTTTTATAACGAGACTTCCGAGGGATTTGCGATTGAAAAACAGCCCGTCAAAGAAATTGTATCCCTGAGCAAATATCTAGGCTTTAACATAAACGAATTTGACATCGAAGAACTCGTTGTAGAACATAGCGAGGACCTGTGTCGACGAGTTGAGTGGAAGAAAAAGAAAATGTGGTTAAAGTTACAAACATTTTAAAATAAGTGTCGATTGAAAAATCTTTAAGAGGAAGACTAATCCTCACATCACTTCCTCCATCCACCGACATCCGACCCAAATAATTTTTTGGGGTCCAGAATGAATTAAATGCATTTTCATTATTTCTTATAGGAAAACCCGTTTCGGTTTACGAGTTACCTTCCGGAATAAATTAAACTCGTAACCCAAGGTTCCATTGTACTATAAAAAATGTACAAGGAAAATGTTGATTTTCCAGCATCTTGTACAAAAAATATAAGGAAAAATTGAATGAAAAACAGAGTTCATTCATATAAAGTAGATTTTGATATTCGTTGTCGCGGATTTGTCGCGCATATGATGATGGGCACTTTCGAGCGGAAAATGACATTATCATGATGATGTGACGTAGATATTTCGCAATATAAAAATGCCCAACGGATCATCGGTTTATCTGTAAAAACTGACGTAGCATTGGAGCACCACGATAAGGCCCAAACGTGACGCGTTTAACATTTTCCCCATGTGTGTCGGGGCTCACGTGTAAAAACGTGTCCGCGCGCAGCGCGAACGATACGGTTTTCGTTTTATTGTTCGGTTTCTCAAAATTTCGCAAAAGTTGATTGAATTGCGACGAAATTGGCCGAAGCCTTCCGCTTGTTTCGCAACGCGACGAAATATTAGACTCATTATATTCGCAATGTGTGACAACGGTCAGAATTGAATAGAGTTTGCACAGCCGAGAGAATAAATTACGTCCGTGAAAACGGATCCTATGCTTCTTTTTACGGCGTTCGTTTCGTGCCGCGACGTCATCGCACATCGGAATAATATCATATGATCTCAGAAAACGGATGACGTATCCGACACAGTCAACATCATGTCGTGAATCATGTTTTTTTATGAATTCCGATGATCCAAAGTGTGATCCATGGAAGAATTCGCAGGCGAGACCCGGAACCGACATCGACGCTGGCAAAATCCTCATTGTTGAGAATTTTCCGGCGGGTGGTTTCGTCGGACTCGCGAATCACATTGATAACGCGAATACGTCGGTTTTATAAATATTTAACGGGCGAATGCCTAAGAGCGCGCTGAAAATAGTTGACTTTACCATGTTTTGAAAATACGCAAAGACCGTGGGAGTATATAATACGGAGCAAGCAGAATCGCACACATTTCGAAATCCAACATACTGGCGCATTTGTTGCGGACGTGTTGAATCGTCAGCTCGCGGCTCGTCCGTCGATTTCTTTTTCGTATTTATTTTCGACATCGAATTCTGCCCTTCCGAGGCAAACGGATTCCGACGATGAGACGAGACGCTAATAAAAACAAACAGAGCCCACGCGTCGACGATGCAAATAGAGCTTCCTTTCAGCATCCTTCGGAAGACGAATATATCCAGCCGGAGATGCATCAGCCGTTCGAAATAACTGTGTATTTTTTGCTGCGAGAATGACCGGAAGACTTGTGGATTTTTTTCGTCTTTGCTTCCGCGGACACCTCAGAAGCCGATCTACGCGAAGACAAATCGACCTAAGAAAACAACGCGCTGAAAGCTGCCCAACAGCGATGGATGATATACGACCGGGCTGACCATATGCTACATTTTTTCTTCAAAGACTTAATTAAATTTCTTGTCACAAAAGCGATGAAGATATGTAAAATCATCGGAACGATTTGCCAATTGATGTAATAGCAAAATTCGTCTCGGAAGCGATAACGTATTTCATGCGGAGGGTGCCGCATGAGTTATCATCGCAAGTTTGCAATCGATTTCAATCAATCACCACATTTACCAGATGTTGTTCTGAGCGATCGTTCGTTTTTTTACGCGAGAAATTTGGATGCATGCAAAATATTTACAAAAACAAAATCAATATAGAATATCGACTCGCGTTACAAATATTCAAGATTAACACTATCGTGGCCGCGTCAAAAGGATCAGACCATTGAGCATATTACTTATATATATATATACGGCATCATGCGGCCGCAACGTGCGGATGCAACATATGCATCCCCGGCTATGAAAGTGTTAAATTACTTTTGCATAGGCAACTGCGAGCAGCGAGGCGAGAAAACTTCGGGAGGACATACGAACTTTTCACAGGGCGATTTGCTATTTGCGAAGATCACTCGATGGTATGGGACCAGCGTCAGAAAGAAAAAGGTACACGCGGAAAAAAGGACCCTGAACGAGACAAAACGTGTTTTTCGAGCGACACTTTTTGCCGTCGCCTTTAATGTCATAGAGTTGTCTTTATTTTGAATCCGATAAAATTATGCGCCACGGTCCCGCGAGCAAGTAGCGGACAGGTTTTACGAAAACGTCACGACGACGAGATCTTGGCCCCCTTACCCAAATCCAAATCAAAAACGAAATAATGGCCGAGGCGAAACTCGCCGGCGATAACGCGGACAATCGCGGACAAATCGCAACAATAGATTTGGCCGATCGAAAACGACGAGAGACGGTCTCCGGCGAGGATGCGCAGAGTATTGACACAACGACGGCGCGTCGAAAAGCGATTATAGAATTGATGATTATCGACGATCGCAAATGTATATGGCCATTTACAGTAATGTTTCGCAACGCAATGCAAACTCGATATATCTGTACAAACAATTGAACGATCGCCGCGTGCGATTACGGGCTGAGAGAATACGGCCCTCGTCTCCGTTGCGACATTGAGATATCGTCCGGTCCACGATACGTGACGCTCGACACGGCGGGGACGCCGAGGGCGGAGCGCCCGACGGGATCTCGTCTCCCGAATCTCACGGAGCGCCCTTGACCTCGAAAAATCAATAGGCGATCCGAGAGCCCTCGCTTCTCATGCAGGCATGTGCGCATCCTCGAGGGGAGATATTCAAATTCGAACGGGTTCCTTTTCAGATTCCGAGAGCTGCTTCCTCTCCTTTCTGAGCGACGAAACACGAAACTGTATCTTTCGAGGGCGGACCGTGCGACCGCAGGTCCGGAGATGAAAACAGCGGAGCGAAGACTCACCTCTGAGGATCTGCGAACACGAACTTCCGGAGTTTGAGATCTCTGAGCACGATGCCGTGCTCGTGACAGCCGTTCACCGTCTCGGCCATCTGTCTGAAGAGCCTCCGCGCCTCGGGCTCCCGCAGCCGCTTCCTGGCGCGCACGTGCGAGTGCAGGTCGCCGTGGGCGCGCGGGAGCACGAGGTAAACGCGCTTCGTGCCCACCAGCACTTCGTGCAGGGGGTTCACGTGGGGCTGCGAGTCCAAGCGGTAGTGCGCCGCCAGCAGCCCGCTGCACTCCCGATCTACCACCTGAAATCCACCCGAACATCAGCCACGATCCTTCATTTCGTCCTTCACTATCGAACAAGCGGAAAATTCACACATTTTTCACACGGATAAAAGCGGAAGATCCGGAGCCGATTCGCGCAACAGGAAGGTCGCGTCGCGCAACAGGTCGACGACGAGGACGACCCCACTTTGACATGAGCGCACTGCGAGATGCGAATCGACGCGAACGAGGCGGCCTCGGCCGAAGGTCGGAGGCGGGCCTCCGACGGAGCGCGAGACCTCGACGGGAGACCGCAGCCGGGACGCGTTCGAATTTGGCGCCGTCCGAAAGTCAGCGAGAGCGCGTCGCCGGCGGATGCGCGAGGGCGCGAGGGCGCGGGGCGCGGGCGCGGGGCGGCTCACCTTGCACACGTACTCCTCCTGCGTCCTGACGTCGACGCAGCGGCAGAGGGACGAGCCCTCGACCTGGTCCAGGAGGAGGTATCTCTCGGCGACGAGCGCCGCCTGGAAGGGCTCCGCCGATCTCGCCGGGCGCTCCGCGGGCGCGCGGAGGCGCTCCAGGGGGGCCCGCGGGGAGGGCGGCGGGGAGCGCGGGGAGGGCGGCGAGCGCGGGGAGCGAGGCGAGAGCGGCGAGTCCGGCGGGCCGACCGCGACGGCGACCTCCTCCGCCAGCTCCTTGACGGCCTCGTCGCGGCCCTTGCGGACTATCGGCGCGCTCCTCTGCGACATCGCGTCCATTTCGACGCACGGACACCACAGACACGAAACACTACGGGGGACGGGACGGGCGGCGGCTGCGAGCGACGGACGGGGGGAGCTCGCGACGCACACGAACGTTCCGCGCGACGGTCCGCTCGCTACTGAGGGCCGAGCGGCCCGTCGCCGAGTCGCGACCGCGTGCGCCGCGTGCCCCGCCGGCCCGCCGGAGCGAGACGGCGCGCGGCGCCCGAGCGAGACGGCGCGACGCTGATAACGCGCCCGCTCTTATCACTCATCTTATTTCATCCTTCTTATTAGAAAATCATTATATCAAAACGCGACTCCTTCTGAGATAAAAAACGCATCTCATTTTTGCAACGTATATATGCATATTTTATGTAAATCGATTCAGTTCCGATTTATTAACTTTTTAACTAGTTTTTAATCCTTTGCACTCCGTTATCCCCTGTCAGGGGACATCGTGATTCTAGCATATCACTCGGATGTCCCCTCTAGTGGGACATTAAAGTTTATTAGTTATTACGGAGAATCAACTTATTCCAGCACAACTTTTCGAGAAATGCATGTTATCTAAAATATGGTACAATTACTAAGATATATAGCGGGTTTTACGTCGGAAGAGAATGCGAAAAGTGCGCGTAGAAAGACAAACGTGGAAAGAGAATTTTCACACATTTTTTTGGGGGCTGGAAATGTATTTTATCAACTCTTATATAATTTACTGCATCTAAGAATAAAAAAACCAGCTAAACTACTTAATATTGTCAAACGTGAACAAATCAGCCTGCAATGCATATTGGGGAGTGCTTCAAAGTTTTTCATACTACACAAAATTATATAATGAAGGTTCATAAATGCACGTTTCTGCAGCAAAGTGGCACCGAGTAGCTGATAAGTAGTGTCCAGGATGGTTCGGAATGCAATAGGTTAATATTTTCTTATCTATCAATAAAATTATTTAATATACTCCTGTCAATTAAATAAGTAAAAAAACTATCATACGAAATACACTAATCTGGTTTTTACAAATATATGATTCGAAAACATTTTCGGCAGCACAGGTAAAAAAAACAGGTTTTTCCAAACATATGATGCAAAAAAGGATTTCTTAAAAAACAGATAAAAATGCAGATCAGTGTAAAATATATCATAAATTATTTTATGGAACAAAAGGATTAAAATTACTTTACGGAAAATGAAGAAAAACCGATATCCTGTACAAATCTTTTTGTTAATAATAGCTCTTTTCGAAATAATTATTAGAATTTTTTTTCGAAATCCCGATTTGGACATTTCACAAATCCTGATTTTTTGCACACGTTAAAAAACTATACACTTATAAAACATTTTTTTCTCGCAAACGAAAATTATTTATCGAGTCTGATCCTGGACTCCGGTTCGGTTGCAGCGCAATACTAAAATCTCTATTTAGAAATAAAAACACCGATAAATCGTTTCGAAACGATTCAGATAAATCCATCCAGAAATCGTTTAAAAGCCATTCCTCGTGTTTTTGATTTAAATCAGAGTCGTCAGTCAAATCAATTAAATTTGCATAATCGCTCGTGCCAAAGGCTACCGGCTCGGTGGCACGCATTGTAAATGGATTCCGAATCGATTTTTCGAAAAATATTGTGAGAAAGCTGCTTTTGTGGCATGCGAATTTTCTAAAATTAATAAAATCAATTTCGACATAACGTTCTTGCGATGCGGGAGAACGCCTAAAAATATTCTGTCAAAATGTAGAAATCCAGAATTGTAACTTCCTATCGAAAGACGCAATTTCACCTCTTGTAATATATTTCCTTGCAAATAATGAGCTAATTCCATTGCAATCTATAAACACAACCGCCAGATGCGCGAGAATCGTGTTACATGACGAATATGTTATAACCCTTTGCGGTCCGAAGGTTTTTTTTAAAAAGTGTTGCACTAGGTCCAAGCCATTACCAGTGAATTTATTATAAAACATATGCTTGTGGTGAAAAATGAAGGAAACGTGGTAAAATAAATAAATAAAATATGTATTTAGTACGAATGATGTTTGTTGATATATTTAATACTTTGATTCCTAAAATTACCTAAATTGTGGTATTTTTTAAACAAATCTTCAGGGTGAAGGCCGGGCTTTTTCTCGCTCGTATCGCAATATAATGATTTCCGTCTTCTTTTTCCTGGAATATTACGATACGAACACACTATACAATCTTTGTAGTTTGCAGAATTATATACACAATGGGGATTTCTATTCAATCGTTCCTCGTCATCGGTCGTCGATCTACGCCCGGTATCTGTCTTTTTGGCTGCACAAAAACTCCCCATGAGCTACATCAACATTTGGAGAAATTTTATATGACTCTGAGGCTTTTTCTGAGCTCCGAGGATGTAATTCTGAATAACTGTTGGCTTTTCAATCACTTCTTTTTGATTGTTGTTATCAATGCGTTACCGGGTTTTCCTTCTGGAATTTCTCCTCACCAATTGCGATGACGATGTGTGCTTTGCACTAAGTACTAACACTTCTCTTAACTCGCCAAGCTTGGTACAAATGTGTTACAGATGACAAAATAATAAAAACTTTGGCATTGTCAGCTGAAATCATTACTTTGGCAAATCAACTTGGTAGAAAAGGCTTTGATACTTTTTCTCAAAATGATGTCGATGAGTTGCTTGAGGATACTCCCTTAAATTATATTATTGGTTTGATGTTATATGGCAGCAAAAAAACAGAGAACGTTATTGAAGTGGAAGAAACTCCTGCTCCTCTTACTGTAATAATTATACAAGAAACTAGTTAATTTATTTATTGTGCATGACTCAAATTCTAAACAAGCTTTCAAATTCCAGTGTGAGCTTAAGAATTGCATGTCTCTATATCACGAACTGCGTAAAAAATATTGGTTAATCTTCGCAAAGTTTTTTTTTATGCGAATTTTTTATATGCGACTCTCCGTGGAACGTATCTATCGCATAAAAACAGACACAACTGTACTCATGTTCTTAAAAATCGTCTTATAATACAAATAAAATTTAAAATTATAATTTTTAATGACCGAAACGAAAGGCACGACGATTCATGCAAAACTTAACCAATATTCAATTTCAGAACAAAAAAGATGTGTCAGATTTAAAAAAAAAATCACCGTGTCGAATTCGAAACACTTGACTCATGATTTAATACTTCTTTGAGGAAAAAAGCATGTGAATCGCTCTTCATTTAACATTTATTTGTGACATATATATTGAGAATGATAAATTTTAGCAAAAAAGTAAATTTTGTGAATGAGTTCTTGTGTCCCGTGGTTTATGTAGTCTTTGCGAACACAAGAATTCTCATACCCCGCTGTTAACGTGTTAAATTTCTTTTCATTGCAATTAGTTATGTACTCATAAACGATCCGGCCAACTTTGTTGATCCTTCCAGTATTTATTTATTTTTGATACAGAAAATCAGAGCAATTCTAGATCGAAACATTCGATAGAAAATATTCATACTTCCTAGGATCGACACACCATTGGTCAACAATTGGTCAATACTAAATTAATATTTTATCCGAAGATTTAATCATCTTCCAGGCTACAGCGTGTTACAAATTTAACTGGATCCCGATACCATCAAGAAAGCTCACTCAAGATCATCAATGCTCGAACCAGTGAGATTTTACAAATGTTGATATTTTCTAATTCAAAATTTAAACATCAATATGAATTTTTAATTACATTTGGGGGCATAAATGGCAAGTTTTTTAAATGCTGAGAATCCTATTGCGCGATGTTTTCGATTATCGCGTAAACGTGTTTACCGATGTCGATAAACGTACCGGATATATGAGATGAATGCATGATGTAACACATGCTTAGTGTTTTGAACACTGTTCTTCGTTAGTTATGTTGACGCCCTTATTTCTGTCCTATAGATTGTAAATGATGAGCAAATCATGAATTAAATGAAATCGACAAAATGAATAGAAAATAATAAATAATAGATATCCTCCATAATGAATAAATAGGTTCATCGAACAAAAAAAAATGTTTTTGTAGAAAGAAAGAAAC
Organism: Stenopsyche tienmushanensis; assembly: GCA_008973525.1. Classification (NCBI taxonomy): domain Eukaryota; kingdom Metazoa; phylum Arthropoda; class Insecta; order Trichoptera; family Stenopsychidae; genus Stenopsyche; species Stenopsyche tienmushanensis. The sequence goes on from WACJ01000100.1 coordinate 568,468, forward strand.
CGAATATCGTCGCCATTGTGGTAAGTGAAAGTTTCAAATGCATTCGTAAAAAAATATACATATTAGAGATAAACTACATGAATAAAGCCTTCTAGATATATCGTCAGGTATCTGTAATTAGGGTAATCTTATTTGAAGAGTTTAAATCAGTGTTCTCTTGTGAGAACGTATGATGAATCTAAAGATTTCACTCAATAAGTTCGTAGAATTTTTTTCGGTCGTTTTTTCGCAATCTCTTCAAAACAAATCCTACGAACTTATTGAGTGATGTGTTATCCTTGGCATTGTGTTTGAAAAATAAAGGGGAAGTGCATTAATTTCGGAAATTTTCCGTTTTTTACTATAAGAAGATTCTTCAAACTATTTCAGATTCAGGAATCTAAATTTCATATTCGCTTAATTAAACACACACAAGAAGGCGAGAAGTAGCATCCTCGGTTGCGCAACGCGTTTTCTTGTAAACAAAGACGTGAAATCAAGTGAAATTTTGAGGTTTTTCGTTTTGGAACAAACATTTGTTTGCAACCAAACAAACAAAATCAAAAGGTTCAGAATTTTATTTACATTTCAAAAATGCATATTTTTAAAAAAAGTGCGTTAAACTTGATCGTAATTTTATTTTTATTGAGCCTGCTGTCGAAAAAACTCTCTCTGTTGTCGTTGAGATTGTTTTTTATCGTCAATAGAGAGTCGTTAAGAATATATAAATTAGCACATCTTTATTTTGATGTGATCAAAAACAGTTTTTCGATAAACTTTATACTATTCTTCTACTACAACTGGTACGTTGATTTTAATTATATCGGCAATTGTGTTGTCCAACTGTTTCTGATTCTATTACTTCTTATTTATTTGTATTATTATCTGCATTTACAAATCAGAATTGTTGAACGACTCGTTTGTATTTATTCGGTTTCTAAAAGATTGTTAAGAAGTTTGTTTAAAATGTCTTGGATATAATGAATCGATTTCAAGTGTATTGTTTATGTTCACTTGAAGAAATTACCGAATATTGTATGCTATCGACAGTGTTTATTTATATATGTACAAGCTTCATACACGCTGCGCGGTCCTCACATATAAGTGAATTTTTATGGCGGACATACGAATATAGCATCTACGTTTATGATGATTTTAAATTAGCTCACTACTCAAAGGGTTGATATGACTAGTGTTGTATTTCTTATTTCTTTCATTCGCTTTTTGATATACAGTAACATAGTTTCTCTTAAATCAGGATTAATTTCTTCAAATTTTTTAAATAAATATTGGTGAATACCTTCCACAGCTATCAGTGCAGTTATTATATAATATCTTTGTTGTAGTTTTGATTGGCAGAAGAACACCGAGTGTCCACAAAAATAATATTTTTACCGTCATGTTTATTGAGTTCCATTTTGTTTTAAATTTTTAAATAACTTAATAAAAAATCGAATAAAAACCGAATTTTCGATTGAGACTCCTAATAGCAAAACGTGTTAACTTGAACATTGTGCTAAATATCTCATGATTGATTATAGTCATTTAGTAAAATACCCTATGGCTGTACAATTGGAATGATTTAATGTTTCTTATTAAACACAATTGATTCGGTAATCCCCGTTTTACTCGAATTCGTATATATTAGACGCGATAGGCAAAAATAAGGAAAATAAATTCAAAATTATGCACGGTATAATTCAGAAAAGTTTAACATCCAGAGAGAAAGAGCGGTTTTTAATAATTTTCTATGGAATAAAGGATGTTGATTTCGAATTAACATGAGTTGGCAACCTTGAGACATTGTTTTGGTGCGATTAATTAATATTTTATGAAAAGTGGTCCAAGGGTCGAATTTCAATAAATTTTGGAATTATAATATTCAAACAATAAACATAATAACTATAGTGTTTGATTAGACTATACCCTATAATATTGGATTCGAAAATAATTAATCGCCTTTATAAAAAGCATACATTTTAAACGATCGAAATGTCAAATGGTAAATTCATAATAATTGTTGTTTAGAGTGTAAAGAAACTGGTTTGATATGAAAATCTTTGCAACCTTGATTTTAACACATTTCTCATATATTTTTCGCAAATCCGCTTCAAGACACGTGAAAAAATATATAATTACAAGAAATAAATTAAGCATAGAAGAGTACAAGATATGTTTTAAAAGTGTGGTCGCCAGTTACACCCAATGTAGATTTGAACCCATGACGATTGAGTTACTAGTCTGGCTGCTTAATCGCGGGACTACTTACAAGTTATACTTTATTCCTTAGCCTAAAAAAGGCGAATGTTAGTCGATTCGACTATCATAACATGCATGCTAGATATTTTTAACAGTTACACTCATTTAGTTGGTTTTCTAAGATAAAAATAATAATATAGCAGAAATAATTATCATTGAGGTTTCAGCTAAATCAAATCATGTTATTCTATACAATAATATTAGCCACGTCTTCTATTTGATTTTCTCTATTAAAGTCCCCGCTGTTGTAAAAAGGTTGAATGATGGTACGACGAGTTAACCATAAGACGAAGAATGGTTGAAAATGATTAACTTGAACGACGAAAAAGAGAAGACAAGCTTACTGGAGTTAGCTTGAATCAAATAAGCATCAACATTCAACAATTTTGCACACAATGTAAAACAGTAAATGCTTTTGCAGATACTGCAATGTCATTACCGAACACATTTAAGTGTTTTATTGTAGAATATGGATTTCTCAGTAAATTTTCAATGCCGATATGACTGGTTTACATTGGAAATGTATGTATGCCAAACCGCATACTTTTAAGGAATAAGACTATTGAACGGAATTAACACTCAGGCATCCGGTTCCGCGCTACTGCGTTTTTGCATATTGGTTGGCATGCCAAAAAATATAAAATAAGTTTGTCGACCTCTAGTTTATGGGTGGTCGATTTTTGAGCCCAAATTCATGGCCCTATTCATAAATTTGTCAAAAATCATAAACAAAAACTAGATTGTCTTGTAGAGAAAAAAAAGACCATATTTATGAGGACTGAAAAAAATGAGGACTAATAACATATTTTGGTAAATCTCATGTAAAAGATATCCAAATCAAAATATTTGAAACTTATATTATTTTAGCACATATTACACTCTTGAAGGGTGAGTGTCAAATTCTCCAATTCTCAGGAAACAAAACAAAAAATGGTTGTATTGAATTTGGGCTAACCTCTCAAAATTCAATAAAAGTGACAAGTTTATGAGGGTGGAAAATATTACGTTTTGCTTCGTCGTAAATAAATCTGAATGATTCTACTTATTTACTGCTAAATAAATATCTTTTAAATGTGTAGCTCTTAAATTTCATAGAAAAAACCACACATCCGATGAGTGAAAAGATATAATTATATTTGCAGATATATGCGTGATGGTTAATTCTTTTTACAATACAGAAAATGAAAATATTACATCAAATAGGCGAATCTCACATTGTAAAAAGTATCGATAAATTTTCGTATGGTATTTTTTGAATGTTGCGTTTCTAACTTGCTTATCAGGTTTTTAATTACCGACGCAGATTCCATTGAACAATTTTTATGATGTTTATGTATCAAATATTTTTACAGTTATTGATTTCGCCAGATCAAATGTCATTCTCTTCACTCCATTGTGACTCTCATCTCGTTTTTGATGAAATGTCAAATACATAGGAAACATGCTGTTGTAGTTCGTATCAATCCTGTTTGGTTAAAATAAACGTCTGTTAATGAATCGGAACAGTGTGTAGCTATTAAAAAGCGAAGACTTGCTTTGATCATGATATAAGTTATTGCGAGATTGATGCACAAACATTCAGTTAAACAATTATTGAAATATAGAATGCGTATTTTAACCTGTATAGTAGGACGATCGCGTATTTGCGAGCGAATTTCAGTACTTCAGAAAGAGCACTTTTGTACGTTGAGCTTGGAGAGAGACAGTGACGGATAGAACGTCTTGTAGTTCGATAACTGTGCATAGGAAACAGAGACGGAAAGCTTCCTGCGTACACTGCACGATTGTATAGATCGTTAGTCCAAATTCATCGATTAATAAAGATGTGTGAATGATATAATTAATCAATGCTTATGCAAAGAAATGACCGACTATTTTGCACTATCGACAGTGTTTATTTATTTAACTCGTTCATCGCTGCGTCTACCAGATATGCGCGTCTCCGAAGTCCATGTCTCTGAAAAGCGAATCCAGTGTCTCGCTGTCAAGTATTTCTATATCGATTTACAAATGTAAACTTTACGAACGTCTTTCTATAATGTCTTCCAGATGACAACTGTCTAAATATTTTTCGAAATCGACCTCGAAACATGCATTCTTACCCTTATCTGTTCGCACTTGTTTATCTTCACTTTGTTTTTGTTAATTTAACTATTAGCACAGTCAAGCTTATCGATCTAAGACAGTGGTTCTCAACCGGTGCACCGCGAGCTTATTAGTAAAAATTAGTAAAAAGGCAAAATGTTTTTGATTATATTTCTTCATATTTAGAACAATTTAAAATATATTGAAATTATGTGAATGATAGGCTCAATCAAAGGATTTGTTACCCTTGCAAAGACAAAAAACCCTAATATTATAACTACGCACTGTTTTTTGCATAAAGAATCTTTAGTTTCGAAAACATTGCCAATACTAAAACCTATACCAGATCAAGTTGTAAATATGGTGAATTTCATAAAATCAAGACCTTTAAAAACACGCATGTTTCTCACTGAAGTCAGATGGTTATCTATGGGTAAAGTTTTGTGTCGATTCATAGAACATAAGAATGAATTGTTAATCTTTTTCGAAATGAAGGTATGGATGATTGTGTAAAACGTCTTCAGAATAATGATTGGTGTGCTAAAGTGGCATATTTAACACATATTTTTAATTATTTAAATAAAGTTAAAATAAGCATTAAAGGGAAAAATGATTTTTTTTTACTTTTTAACTAATATGAAAACTAAAAAACGAGAAAGACTTACGAATTTAGATAAAGAATTGAGGGCATCAAATATTCGACCTAATATTTATGAAATCTGCAAAAGCCAACAAGCTCAAGTATCACAATTCAATTGATCATATGAATTCCATTGTGTTAAGTAGGGATGTCATTTTGGGTGGATATAGGGAGAAAAATGACCCCCCCCCCCTAGATTTGCACCTAAAGAGAGCCTTCAAATATTAATACAATTTTTCGACTATCGAATTTGGGTCCCGTGAAAACTAACACCGATTCACGTTGGGCGACGAGAGTGTTACATTTAAGTTTCATACGCGCTGCTGCCGTCTTGAGAGGTAAGTGGACTTGTACGGATGATAAGTGGCGAACAAGCAAATATAGCATCTAAGATTATGAAGATTTTAAATTAGCTAACTACCCAAAGGATTAAACATAATTACAAACATAGTTATACAATGGTTTTTTTAAATTATTTCTGAGTAACATAAATATTAAGATAACCATTATATGCTATATTCATTCAGTTTGTGACATATTTATTAACCAAGTCAACCACAATATTGAAAATTGTCACTAGCTATGGCGTTTCAAATTGGTAGCACTTCCTTTGGCGAACAATATAGAATTTTAATATTTATATCCTTGCGATTACAAAGCTGTCATTTACTATCATTGTTGCCATTTATAACGAAAAATAAAAGATCCCGCAACAACTCGAGACCTTCAACCACTTTATTATCTTCGACATCAGCGCTATGGAGTCAGTTTAAAAATCCACGATTCAGAGTTCGCAACCGACGCCACTTTATACGTCGAATCTGCTTTTTTACTATGAGTAATTCTGTTGTCAGGACCATACAGTCATTATTTCAAAGGATCAAGATGATTGTATACGACAAACAAAGAAATTTGCATTTGTGTCTCAGATCCGCATATATTTGGTATTGTTGATTCATTCCCGTCCCAGACTTCTCAAGTATACACACATTTGTTACTTTACAAAGTACACACATATTAACGACCAATTAAAACAGAACTCACTAATGAAATGCGATTTTAAAAAGTCGTTGGAATCGGTGAAACTCTGATGGTTCCGATTCAATCAATAACGGATTCAGTCTTCCTTGATATTGTTAATTAATCTCCCATAAATTAAAGAAAAAGCAAAGTAATTATATCTCGATAGCCCAGGAAGATACCTATGTTGTGCATGTTGGTAAGCGATGAAATGCGAAATGACCGGATTAAGGAGCAAGACTGAAGCCTACTTGATTCTGTCCTTCGTGAATTTGCAGACTGTGACCATGCATTGTTTTGTTTTAAAACCCGTTTGCCGTCAAAGAAGAAGACTTTACAATTTTAGACACGTAAATTATATCTTTTCTGCGGGGAATAATTATAATGGATGCTTCCAATTCGCACATTTCCATGCTGGTGACGCCAAGTTCGTATGTTCAAATGAACATTGTTTCCACAGCTTGTTAACTTATACTTCACATATTTTTGCATACGTGATCAGTAGCACATTGAATTGTATGATAATTTCTGAATATTGACAATAATGGAAGCCGGTGGAGAAAAATGAAATGAGACTTGTTTGAAAATTGAAAACCAAGAATAAATTCGCGATCAGTGGCGAATTTACCTATGGGCGCAGAAGGCGTGCGCTTCGGGACTCAAAAAGTTTTTGACCCACCGCGTAATTCAAGGGATTTAAGAAATTTAAGCTCTAAATCTAGGGCGTTCTCTACTCTAATGCCGCGTAATAGTTAAATCGTATTAGGAAACCTCTCATAATCGAAGGACGAATGGCAGAATTTGTTCTAATCAAACAAGGCCAACGGGCCTCAAACTTGAATTTTGCCAAAGACTTCTTAAGTGCTAAATCTATCACTGTACGCAATAGTAAAAGACATTAACATATATGGTAGGATGATCGCATATTTGCGAGCGAATTCCAGTGATTCAGAAAGAGCATTTTACACGTTGAACTCGGAGACAGACAGAGACGGAGAGTGTTTTGCACGTTGAGTTTGGAGAGAAACAGAGACGGAAAGATTATCTTGCAGGTCGGTAACTTTGAATGGGAGACAGAGACGGAGAGAATATCTTGCGTACATCATACGATTATAAGTATATTGTTTATGTTTACTTGAGGAAATGACCGAATATTGTGTGCTATCGATAGTGTTTATTTATTTATGTACAAGCTTCATACACGCTGCGACGGTCCTGACAGATAAATGGATTTGTAAGACAAGTGGCGGACAAGCAAATATATATGATGGAACCTATCTTATATTTCTGTTTGAATTCCTTGCCTTTTTTACGCGTTTTCTATTTACGCGTGTTTCTGAAGAATGTAACTACCGCGAAAATCGGGGGATGAGTGTTCTGATGAAATACCATACCTTCTAAATGAAAACTAGATAACAATAAAGCCGTAACTAGGGTATAAAGCTCCCGTGGCAAGTATTTAACTTAAAGGGGGGGCTTTAAGTTAGATACTAGCCCCGCTCCCCGAAAATCCAATTTATTTTTTAAAATTAACTATTACTATTATAAATGCAATATATTAAATACTATTATAATGTATAATTTAAAATAATATACAAAAATAGTCCCAAAAGTACCAGACTTAACGTATTTATGTTAGTTATTGTTGTAAAAAAAATACTACGGTAGAAAGTGTCTAGAGGCTACGTTGCTTCCGTGATCGTACAGATCATAGAAAATGCCGCAAAACCCTAAAAGTGGCCATAAGGTTTGTATGCTCAATCGGTCCGCTTTTCGGACCGCTGATATGACGAATGAGCGACTCACGATCGGATGCCACACCTGAACATAACGATAATGAAGAAAAGAGGGACTAGATAACTTAGTATATATTATAAAAACGGATGGAGTCAGTCAGTGTTGGTTTATGTAAAGTAGAATAATTGAGTAAATAAAAACCATGCGCAACTCTCGACTGGGTTGGTATCCTACGTTTTGCGCCCCAAGCCCAGTTGCGCTCGTGGCGGGCGCCTGCTTTACCACATCCTTGTTACGACCCTGGTTAACAAAAAATTAGCACTTTTGAGTAGTGATCTAATTTAAAACCATCATAAACTTAGATGCTATATTTGCTTGTTCGATAATTGTCGTTATACAAATCCACTTTCTGTTAGGACCGTCGCAGCGTATATGAAGCTTGTACTTAAATAAATAAACACTGTCGATAGCACACAATATTCGGTCATTTATTCAAGTAAACATAAACAATACATCATTATTAGGCGATACATTTGGGTTAACGATCTATACAATCGTACGATGTACGCAGCATACTCTCTCTGTCTCTTTTTTTATCCAAACTCAACGTGTAAGAATGCTCTTTATGAGCCACTGGAATTCGGATACAATATTTTGTTTTACCTCTTTGATGAGTTTAAGACCTACAAATTGGAGGAAAAGCAATCAATGATATTCAATAAACATACAGATTTATAATCACTGCTGAAAATCAAATTTATGCTCGTCATCAACAGAGATGTTGAGTTTTAATTTGATGATTATAGGGCACTTGATTGAATACAAACGCCACTGGATAAAAATAATTAACAGAGTGACTTCAATATAAGCAGGATTGATATAGCTTGAAAGGCGCATTTGTCATAATGAAAAATGTTAAGTGGTGTAGTCATTTCTAACTGCAGACATTACTCGTGACGGTCATCAGCAGACTCCAAGTATTATAGAAGAAATGTGTTGCTGCAAAATAATGATGAGGTATTCGCGAAACGAATGCAATAATGCGACAAATAGAATTCAAGAAATACATCGAAGAAGTTCATCGATAATAGTGCATACCTAAGGATCAAATCTGTCCGGTGATCAAATTTAGAGCTAAAATTGCACCACAAAGATGGACTACTAAATAATATTTTTTAAACGCGGCGAAACCACGATGTCCCCGGGATTTACGTTTGTAATTTTGGGAGTCCCATTCTTTTTAATGTATTTAATTTACGAACGAGATTAAATGCGGTTTTTCTGGCAATTTACTTCGGGTAAATCCAAAACAACTTTGATCAGTGTCGAAAATAATATAAATTGATTACGCAAAGAAGCGATCTTCGCCTTTCGATGTATGCCTTCTTATTGAAGAATCTTAAAACAGATTCTAATTTTGGAATATAAGCCATTTTATAAATTGATAAACAACAGAATAAATCGATTTTTTCACCGTCAGCATATTTAGACAAAATTGGCAAAAATTCCCTAATTTTGTAGTTCCACTGTATGTAGAAAATTAAGATTATGTAATTAGTATTCAAAATGAAGTTTGACTTTAACACTAGATGAAATAATACGAAGGCCACAATTAAGAAATCTATCTGAGTAAGTAGGCCAATTAAAAAGGCAATTTAATCGCTGTAAATTGGTGCTAGATGCTAGATTCATAGATGTGAAGACATTTTAAAGTATAATCCGCCTATTGATTGTATTTATATAATATAAAATTTCTGCTGAATCTGCCGTATGAAGGTTGGCTAGTCCCCAATGTTTCCTATATGAAGAGCATCCGATATACATTTATTATATGTATATAAACAATGAAGGCAGCTTGTTTTCTTCGTAGGTGTACAATAATACCGGTTAACGAAGTAGACGTGCTCCAGGATGTTGCTTCGTTATCAGAAATTTCATTGTCAAAGATAAAAACAGTTTAGAAACAATGGAAATGTAATGCCACATGCACTATACAAAGAGTTTTGTTAGTTTTTAACTATAATAGAATGCTATGGGTATGCGAAAACTAATGAAGCTGCGAAGAAAAGCAATTTCGAATGCTGAAGCCAAAGAAAAAAATGAAAATGCAGATTATGTCATTCATTTTCTTATCAAGTCTTGAATATTTTCTCTGAATGCTAGATTAAAATTGATCTAATCTATAATTGAATATTGCGTCGACGATTTTCTCGTTCAAACTTGTGCAAAAATTCCAGTCTTATCCGGTTTTTAACCTGAGTTTTAGCCTGTTGAAGCCTGCATGAATTTTATTTCCAGTATATTGTTGCGGTAAAGCGTTGATTAAAAAAAATCAACCTTTAGCAAAATGATGACTCAAAAACGGTTGGATCACGAATGTCTCATGTGTACGTTTCTTGTTAACAAGTCCAACCCTGCTGTTGCTTTGTTTGATCCTTGATGTGAATACAAAGATTCATCGAACGTATTTTGTTATATCGATGCAAAATGTCGAGGGGAAAGTATTATCGTTTATTTTTACTATTGACGTGCATAAAATAATAGCAGGTTTGGGATTAACATATCGCGAGCAAGACTTGTGGTCAAACAAGTTCAGTTTTGTTATTGTATTCGTATGGTAGATACTATTTTTGTTCAATTCTAAGCAAAATATAACTATCATCGCCAACAACGAGGGATTCTACAATGTCCAATTGCAAAAAGGGTGCGATAAAATGTTGCACTTCTGTTTAGTTATTGGATTTGATTTTGTTGGACGTAAGCCGGGATATACCATTGCGAATGTCATAGCAATTATAATTTAAGTGAATCGCGAGACGTTTTCTTGGAAGAGTCTAACCAGCTATGGTATAAGTCGGATTTACAGACAAACGTAAAAGAACTTGATACCTAAACAAAAGCGTCTACCAAACAATTTTGCCCAGTTTATTTGCAAAAGGTATTTCATCGTAACTCTGATCAAAATTACATAAAAACTAGCATTCTCGACATCAGTGATCACCATGATTTTTTTTCTATATTGCAGTCTTTTTCAGTTTTGGCTTAAAAAATCCAAAGGAAATGTGAACTTGTTGGCTTTCTACTGAAGATAAGCCTTTGAAAAAAATCCTTTCTTAGCAAACATTTCGAACATTTTTTTTAACAAATTATAACAACAAACAATACAGATGCATTTGAAAGAGAACCAAATCAGTTTTTCAGTTTTTAAACATAAACGAATTCCAGTCAACTCTTCTATAGTATCGAGATAGAGACTACGCTATAGAAAATTAGGCACCCATACAAAATTTGTAGATTAGGCACCCCATTTGATTACACGCGCGACCTTATGTATTTGACCCGTTGCTTATATAAAAGGTACTGCAAACGAAGTGAACGCTATAGGAGTAATAGTGAATGACGTCATCGTGAAAGTTTATAAGCAGTCCGCGTAACCTGTATACAAAATTTTAGAAAAATCGTAGAAATTCATTTTCTTTTTTCTCCAGCCTGCTCATTGTAAAGATACGAATTTGTTCTGAAAAAGATTCAAAACTATCTTTTGAGGAGAACCTTTTCTTACATAGACCAACGTGTTATCACGCCGAGTGCAAGAGCACATGCTGTCAAGTGAACGATTCAATATTTTTCGTTCAAAATTTATATTCAAAACCAGATTTTCAGGATAAAAAAACCGGTTTTCGAAGGTCACATTTTTTGCCTAAAAACTGGGTTTTTAAAACTGGTTTTAAAAATCGACATGCCCTAATCCTAAATCCTTCCTAAGAGAATAAAATATTTTCTTCTTTGTTTAAAATATTGGTCAATCAACCCATGTACGCTATAAATGACTTTTATTCAAACATTGGACAAATAATTTTAACTGCATCTCTATAAAGGTAGCGAATATACTGAATGTTGAGAATGAAACAAGATTGGACATTCAGACATAACTAGTAGTAAAACGCTTCCTCTGCATAGTAGCAAGGCTTTCCTTAATTGGAATAATGTGGAAGATGGGTTCTAGGAAAAACCGCGTAAAACGTAGTGATTTATCGTAAAATATCATCAAAGAAAGAGTTTATTTTATTTGGAATTGCCACTCTTGTTTTTCAAACAATTCAGTGTATTCTCAATTTTACGTGCCTGAAAAAGATTAATTTGATTCAAAATATTTTTTTTTTTAATTTTTGATACTCGGATAATAAGGCAATTCCTGAATGGTACTGAGAAGGATAAGGATACAAAGCGATAAGGATACTTGTATCTTATTTACCAAAACAAACAACTATTCTCATGTTTTAATTACCATGGTTTTCAAAACAGCCAACAAAGAGTTTAAGAAATCTTGTTATACGAGGCGAAAAACACAACGGGAGTAAGATTGTAAAAATGAACCCGGGTTAAAAAGAGTTCGATTGCTAAAACTAACCTGTATGGTAGGTTGATCGCGTATTTGCGAGCGAATTCCAGTGATTCAGAATGAGCAATTTTGTACGTTGAGCTCGGAGAGATTGAAACGATGTGGGTGACATGTTGGGCGACGAGAGTGTTAAACTGACTATTACCCGGTTTAACCCTTTGAGTGTTGAGATAATTTAAAATATTCATAGTTTTAGATGCTATATTTGCTTGTCCGCCACCTGGGCTTTTCGGTTTTCAAATACCGGTTTTGAAATTTGACATTCGGAAACCTTTTTTTTATCTTAAAAAACAGGTTTGAATATAAAAATTAATTTTTAATAATTATTGTCATTCACTATTACCATGTTATGTACTTGAATTCTGAATCGTAAAATCAAAGACATTTATCCATTTGACATTGACATGTACGTCATTAGGGACCCAAAAATGTGTTCTCTTGAAAATTTTGTTTGTGTAAAAAAAGTATTGGTTTCCACATGGCTACCATAAATTAAATAAAATACATGATCGGATAAATTATTACCTTTTTTCTTTCCGGTGCTCAATACTAATGAAAAAATCAAGCTCAACCCTCAAACAATTCAGTGACCACATATGGATAGTTTTCGGTCTCGTAGATACTGGATGTCTCTTTGTTCAAGTTTGCAGAATAACATACGAAAACAATAAATCAGGGTATTTTTTTCGGAACCCACTGATTTCACATTTCGGTTTGGTTAATATTATTTTGTTTACAAGATTTTAGTCTATTTCTGTTGATTGACATTATGGGGATGGGAAAGAGCTTCCAATAGCATTGCCTCTGATTACGAAGAAGCGATTTTTGTTTTCAGGAACCCTTGGAAAAAAATTCTTATGTCAAAACTTTAAAAACAGAATTTGCCCTTTATGAGTCAATAAGGGGAAAATTTTAGAATTATTATTCGAGTGCTAAAAATGTATTCATCCTACTTCAATACCCAGCGAAAAGGTGTTTTCGTTAACTATAAATATTGTTACAAAAACTAGATCGTCATTAAAAAGCAGATCAGTCGATGTATTATGTTTACTGAAAACGTATTTCCTAAATCAAGTAGAATAAACTAGAATTAATATTTCTTTTTTGTTTGTAACAGCATATTTTGTTATGATTATTTATTGTTTTGGATCATTTCAAATTAGACTTAAAAATGTTTGGAGTCTGTGTAATGCTTTTAATATTAATTAAAATTCGAATAATTTTAATGTATCCGTTATTTTAATTCCATATTGTTAATGAGTTAAATAAAAAAAGCACTGTCGATAGCATAAAATATTTGGTAATTTCTTCAAGTAACTATAACAATATATTTGAAATTGATTGATTATATCATTCACACATTATTATTAGTCGATGAATTTGGGTTAACGATCTATAGAATCGTGCGATGTACACAGGAAGCTCTTTTTGAATCACGGGAATTCGCTCGCAAATACGCGATCATCCTACCATACGGGTTAATAATGTGCGTTTTCCGTAATAAATAATGAGTATTAAAATTATGAAATAAAAATGTGTATTGTAAATATGATATTATAATCGAAACCAAATAGAAATTCGATGATTTGGGTTATTCGGGCTTTCCCAGTTATTCCCAGTGTTTGTTCTCCCCAGCAGTCCCTCGGATAATCGAGAGTCTACTGTAGTTTTCTTTTCGTAATTGATGATTCAAAGTCATTATCTTTATCATAATAAATATGTAATCGAGGCATTTATTTATATCAATTTCTTAATATTGCAAATGTTTTATCCCTCGTTGAACATTTAGATTTTTATCACCACAATGTATCTATTTTGTGAAAACCGCGTTAATCAAAGAACAGTATAATGGTAGAACTAATACTTGTTATACACCTGATATATTTGCACAGGCTTCGTATCATTTGAAGTGGTACCCTATCAACAATGCCAAATTATCTTTAATGTAAATTTGGCTCTTGATGGTAATGTTTTAAAATGACAAAATTATAGAAACATGGTATTTGAGGCAAAATTATTGTATCCACTCGTATTATTGCAACCTGCAATCGTTTAACAACACAACTGCATCAAAAACAAATACATAAATTATACAAATGTAACGATGATAAGATATTTTGCATAAAGATAAAGGCGTACTTATCGGAATAATCAGCCAAAATAACTGGTTTTTTAATTGGTTTGACAGCATGATTTATAACCGTTAGTCTTCAGGTGCATAGTGGTTGAATAAAACAATGCCAAAGAAGTTGAGCTTTATGGGTTTCACTTTCTAAGAAAAACAGGAATTTAAATAGTTGAAGGAGTTTGCTTTGGTCTCGCATTATGGTGTGCAAACAATGTAACACTTTCGTTTGTTATGCACCTTTACGAGTTCCAGGTAAACAGTGCGAAAATAGATATGGGGAATTTGGTGTATATTTTGGAAACATTATCGTTTCTTACATATCTTTGAATTTAGACGCTTTATGGTAAAATGTTAAATTAAGAATTACGGCTATTTTGAGCATCATTTCTTAGAATTTCTCTTTTGACACGCGTACATTTGCATTTAAATAATAGCATTCAAACACTTTGGTAATGCATATTTAATAAGATTTCCTAAGCAAATATGTTCTAAACCAATCTGAGCAATTCAAATAATTTAAAAAAAACTAACAGATCCCAGGCATATATTGTTTTAATTATGGGGTTTCCCAAAAGCACTTTTACATTTAAGTGTCAACTGATTTTGGAGCAATATTTCAGTATAAAATAGCACTAATTGACTGTTTAATGATTCAATTTTTCATGGGAATTTCAAATCGGATCAGAAGTAATTTATTAGTAGCGTCGCTCATTGCGATACAATTATCCAAATGGCTTATTTCACAAAACTGCTGTTCTAAGACGGTGTTACGTCCATAAGAAAATAGCAAAGTGGGTCGTTTTATAGACACGACCGTCTGTGACCTAGACATTTATAAATATTTTTTACATGGAAAAATTGCTCAGAGAGCCATATAGCTTATTACCCTTTAGCTTCGGTGTATAAAGTTATTATATGGTCAATTTTTTTGCTAAACTATCACAAAAGAATTATAAGGAAGCTCAGATCTGTATTGTGACGTTATCGAAAACAGCATCAATTATATATCGCAGTCACGTATTCTCATCGCCAACCCAATTTGGATTTATTATGAATCTGTGAATGGAACTGGAAGACTATCATTAACATCCGTTCTTCTCCCATAACGATACCACTACATTATGGCATCAGAGTGTGACGAAATACATAATAAGTATTGCTAAAAATAATTTGGCAAATTTCGATTTAAAAAATTACAATAATATCCCTAGGCAATATGGATGTACATATTTCGGTAGGGAAAATGCTTTATGGTTTTGAAATTAATCAATTTAAATTTTGGATGCTAATATTGCTTAGATGTTACAGCGAATGAATGATACATACTTCAGAACGTATTTTGACTGGATAAAAATTCGGGAATTATCGAAAAATTGCTACAATTACTCTGGACAACAACATGAGAACAAAATAAATTAATACTCATTTCAAAACATGTTATTCACGACCAAATTTTGTTTTTATTAAAAATGTTTTGGACTAAGTTCTCAGGAAATCACAATTCAATCAGAAAAGTCAATTTACAATTATATTTATCAACATCAGTGATGTATGTCAACGGTGGAGTTGTTATTGAAGATTACTTGTTTTGCAAAAATTTGTCAAGTATTTATCAATATCGCTAAATTTGTAGACTATATTCACGATGTATATTTTTAGGTTTTCATAATAGCTGTTATTTGCTTTGATGCCAAGCATATTGCCTTCAAATTTTAACATATCCCTATACTTGAACTGATTTATGATGTGTTGCAAACTTATAGTCAACTAAAAAAATATTCACTATAATGCAATTTTTATTTTTAATGGTGTCTTGAAGTTTGAATAACTAAGGGGTGAAATAACAAGGTGCTTGAATAACAACCCAAACGTAAATATTCAGAAGAATATCTGAAATTTGGCTTTTCTAACTTGACTAACAATGGAATAGAGAAGCCACAATGCGTATTGTGTAAAGTTATTCTCCGTTATGAGTCTATGAAACCTTAAAAACTCAAACGTCATTTAGAGACTGAATGCATTCAGAACCAGGGCCCGTAATAAAGGCGTGGCAAAGCAGGCGCCCGCCACGGGCGCAACTGGGTTTGGGGCGCAAAACGCAGAATACAGGACCGATCGAGAATTGCACATGGTTTTTATTTTACAATACTGATTGACTGTTTGTTTTTATACTACATACTATGTTGTCTATTTCTCTTTTCTTCGTTATCACTTAAGCATTGGATCGACCCAGCCGGCATAAGCCCGCAATAAAATAAATACAACGATATTTTCAACCGATTATAATACTTAAACAACCCACTCAATCAGTCTTCTTCAGATAACTTTGTTTCATAATGAGAGTTTTCAAGTAGACATGTTCAGGTATGGCATCCGATCGCGAGACGCTCGTTCGTCATATCAGCGATCCGAAAAGCGGACCGATTGGACATGCAAACCTTGTGGGTACTCCGTCCCCTTTTAGGGCTTTTTGTGACATTTTATATGATCTATACGATCACGGAAGCACGGAAAAAATTAGTTCTTGTGTATAATAGTGAACTAAAGATGCAAGAATATATCTGTCTAATAATATTATTCAGCAGCGTATATCAAAACTGTCCGCAGACGTTGAAGAGCAGATTTTGAATGAAATCAAGGCTTCACCGTTGTTTCCTTTTCAAGTTGATGAATCAACAGACATAAGCTTGTGTGCTCAGTTGCTTGTCTTCGTGAAATATATTAATTCAGTTGAAACTACTACAAAAAGTATTATAGAGAAGATAAATACGGTTTTAGAGACTGGAGGATTAAAATGGAAAAATGTCTATGGTGTTTATACGGATGGTGCACCATCTATGCTTGGGTCAATATCGGGACTTTTAGAAAAAAGTAAAAGAACTAACTCCTCAAGCAAACTGCCATGATTTACTGGCATGCCTTTGTTAGTAAAACTCTTCCAAATTCTCTGCAAGAGGTACTTGATCCAAGTAAATTACATCAAATCTGGAAGTCTTACACGAAGTTCTTCTTTTCTGTACTGCAGTTCGCTGGTTGTCGAAAGGAAATGTTGTGAATCGTGTCTTTGAATTGAAAGATGAAATCAAGTTGTTCTTATAAATACAAGAAAAACATGACCTTTTGGTATAGTTTAATGAAAAAGCTTGGTTGAAAAGAAGTAGCATATCTAGCAGATATATTAGAACAACAAAATAGGCTAATCCTGGAACTTCAAGGAAAAGGAAACGAATATTACCACATTTAACGATAATCTCGAGGAATTTTTATCCAAGCTGTAAAACTGGCAAAGAATAATAAATCTTGGATACATTGCAAAGAAGAGATTACTGGGGATCTTAAATCCCTTGAAAACGAAATTCAGCGTTACTTTCCTGAGCTGAAAGAAGAAGAAACTATATTGACATGAAGTTCATTTTCTGCTTCCTTTAATTTAGCCAGAATTCCTGATGAATTACAAGATGAGTTCTTGGATTTGCTGAATGATTCCTCGGCATGTAACTTGTTTATGAAAAATTACTCATACAATTCTGGTGTGGTATGTATCATTCATACTCAAATGTGACGATACTCTCCTTTCGAGTTTTAGTTCAGTTTAGTTTAGTTTAGCAGATGATGTTAAATTTATAACGTTTATTGTAGATTTATAAAAGATAATATATAATGATGTGAGAAATAAAATAAAAACTCACTTCAAAGCAATTGAGCTCTTGAAATGCAATTTAAAAGCAATATTTCATCGGAGACAAGGAGAAAATCGTATGAGATATAAGGTCAATGAATATGTAGTTAATAATTATGAATTAAATTTAATAAATTGCATTCAATTTTAATGCGCACCTTTTCTCCCACTTGCTCAATTTATATTGGAAATGGTCTTAGAACAAGTTGGGATCCCCTGCTGTAAATGTACGCGGGCTATACCGGTATCGAGGATTTGATTAAATAACAAACATTCGGCAATATTAACATTTAGGTAAAGTTTACATCAACCACTGATAGCATTGTGCAATAGCAACATTGCTAATAATCGTAAAATTACATATGGAATTCATCCAAAACAAATCGTCATGGTGTTCTTGGAGCTCGATTATGGTTCAACTATGAATCGACTTGTTATATTTCATAATGTTGTGCAACTACTTGCAAGAAGTGGAACTACTGAATATTACTACAGTGCAAGGGTCGAATCACTATTTACTATAAAAATAAATTATGAAATATCGATTTCATTTCATAAACGTTACGACTTCCACTCTAGTTCTAAGAGCTTGCATCGCGAAGAAATGCATTGCGTTAATTTGTTGCACAATATTTGATTCAAGGGCGACATTAAGAATCCTGATTTGGAGATTACGTTATATGGCATGCAATTTTATGACAAAAATTAAGAGATTGTTGAATGGTTTTCACCTTCGTCGTTTGTTAAGTCGAAGGTCTCCTTTTATTTCCATGCATCCGTTTTTTGGCATGCAATTATCTCCTATGAATTACGGCATACTAGATGTCCTTTTAAGATTTGTTGTAACTACTGATTATCGTGCTAATGTACCGATAATTTATGTTGGTTTTATCAATCAAATTCATTTTGTCGTGTCGTATCAAAGTGGATTTTCATAAAATATGATGAAGGATACAGACTTATTTATGTCAATATCCTGCAAATACTTTACATTTTCTATCTAATTTGTATTTTTTGTGATTTATTTTAGCTAAAAACATTGTGGTCAACAAAACCACAACTATAACAATAGGACATCGTACCAAATAAATAGTAAATATAAATACATAACACCATTGTCTATTATATAAAAATTACAAATTTTAGGATTTATATCTTTTTATGGAAGTTCTCCACATTTCATTATAAATCTGTTGAAATAAAATTATAGCACGATGCAAATATAATACTATTTCAGGCTGAGATTTTTGTGGTAATGATATTTTGCAAATGCATCAGACATTTTGAATGGCTTTACTCAAGTACCAACTTCAATAAAAACAAATTTGTGTCCAAGATACATTTAACACAGCGTGTGCCGTTTTGAATTGTTAAATTTTAAGAATAGAGTAGAATAAGGCACGCTGAATCTACGACAAACGACCATGGTTTTGATTTAATATTACATTGTTAAAACGTTATGCAATCGCCACGATACATAAATCCTCAAAATTTTCACAACATTCAATAGCAAATTTATGTATATGAGCCTGAAATGAATTCTATTTCGTCTGTAATTGCTAGCAATTTCGACATTTAGAATTTGGCTGATTTATCCTGTTGAGCCTTTTTTGCGATCATCTTTATGTAAGGGTCTTTGTTCATCGTCGTTGTGCAAACCGACGTACAATTTCGTAGACATTGCATGTATTTTTCGATCATCAATCGATTGCTCCAGCTTCAATTTATACAGGTTTTTTTTATGGTTTTTATCAGTATGATAATAAATTCCGAATTCGAAAGCAAATTATTCACTTACAGCATTTTTACGCCTAGTTAAACCTTTTTCATTTCAAGTCAAACCTTTTTCCAGGACTGTAACAAGGACGTGGCAAAGCAGGCGCCCGCTACGGGCGCAACTGGGAATGGGGCGCAAAACGCAGAATACCGACCCAGTCGAGAGTTTCACATGGTTTTTATTTTACTTGAAACGACACTGAATGAGTGTCCGTTTTTATAATAAATACTAAATTGTCTAATGCTTATTTTCTTCGTTATCTCTTAAACATTGAGCCGACCCATTCGGCATAAGCCCGCAATAAAATAAAGACAACAATATTTTCGACCGATTGTAAAATTTAAACAACCCATCCGATCAGTCTTCTTCAGACAACTTCGTTTCATAATGAGAGTTTTTAAGCGATCGCAAAACGCTCATTCGTCATATCAGCGATCCGAAAAGCGGACCGGTTGGACGCACAGACCCTTTTTAGGGGTTTTTGCGTCATTTTCGGCGATAGATGCGTACCCGGTGCCTTCTATGATCTGTATGACTACGGAAGCCCCTTCAGGGGTTAAATTACATACATGTTTCTTTGTGTTATTGCTGTGAAACATCGTCATACATTCAATTGAAACATCATCACGACGCTGTTTTTATTTCATTTTGAGCAAACGCAGCACTCATCTTGCGCACAGCTTTCTCATGTTCAAATTTTCAGTCAATATGCGATGTACAGCATCTTTTGAAAAATCTACCATGGGTGTTTAGCCCATTTGGTCGACTAATGCGCTGTTCGTCTTGGCAGCTCGTATAGCCTCGATTAAACTCCGCCACCCAAAATCTTACTGTTGTAAACGAAGGAGCAGACTCCCTGGGAGTAGAATCTAACTCGGATTTGATATTAGTTGGACTGAGACCTTCCCAATTAAATTATTGTATCACTTAACGATAACCAATTCTTTCCATGTTTATAAATTCAATGAGAATGTTCATTATTGATGTCTGCCAAAGAAATACATATCAAACAACGTAGCGTCTTGAAACATAAGATTTATAAGGTCCGTTTTTTATAATACACAACTCTGTGACTTAACGAATAGATGGTGTTAATTCGTTATCATTATGTTCATTAATGGCATCCGATCGCGAGCCGCTCATTCGTGATATCAGCGGTCCGAAAAGCGGACCGATTGAGCATACACATCTTATGGCCACTCCGTTCTATTTTAGGGCTTTTTGCGGCATTTTCTATGATCTGTACGATCACAAAAGTAACGTATTTTTTAGATACTTTCCATCATAGTATTTTTTTTAAACAACAACCGCCAACTATGTAAGATGCAGCTCTGAAGAAAATGCCCTTGCTTAAATGATGATTATCAGTGTTGAAGAAAAACATCTTATGCTTCAATAAACATAATTTTCTTAGTTATAATTTTTTTAATTATTTAACGTTTCATAAAATATATAGCAGAAAGCAATTATTTTGGATGTTTTACGTTTCATTCAATTTATATAAGTATTTTTGTCTGATTTACGTGATTCACTGCGAAATGTATATTATGATTTGTATGAGCCTCAAGGAAAGAACAAATCGAATAACATTATCTTCCTTGAATGACCCATTACGAAAGACGGGAAAAAGAAAACAGGAAATCGCTTAATATAATTCAATCGCCCTCTATATTTAGCGCTGTCGCAATGATAGAATCGATTCTAGAACACTTAATGAAATTTCAATAACACTGCGGCTAATGATTGAGAGGAAACGATTAATTTTCAATTCAATGTCGATGTATGTATCATTTCATTGCAGGATGATATGTAATAAATCCGTGGCTTATGAGGAATTTGATAATCATCGTGGCTGATGATTTGATTGGAAATGATTTCCCCGTGCATATAAAAGACAACTGTTGTTTTGAATAAGACATGAAGCCACTTGCATGACTAGATGCTTTGATCTCATGCACAAAGAACGATGCTTTGAATAATAAATAATGTTGTACATATTGAAGAAGAAGAAAAAAAAAATTAAAAACCATTCTTCACTAATGAAGTTTAAGCCTCGCAGTCGAAGTTTTATTGCACGCTACTTGCTTTTTAATTATTTGAAAATCCTTGGACGCGATCTTTAGCATCATCAGTTCTTATGGAAGAGGCAGGATAAACCAAGGACTCAATTTTATTGAGATGATGACGACAGCCTTTTTGGGTCGATGCCCTCGTTGGCTAGTTCAAAAGTTGTTGCACTTTGCATTTTTACATACACACATCCTACACGTCCACTGGATATTACATTTGTGAATATGATTATTTACTTAGAAATTCATTTCACTTTCATATTCGCAAAATGCTAAATGAACGCTTACAAAGCGACCTTATGAATGTGATAGCAATACGAGTTCATTGTATTTTTAATTTTGTTTTTTACGATCTGCCATCTATATAATTTTCCTTCTCTCCTGAGGAAAATTAATAAGGAAAACGTCGCCATATCAATTATTTTTTATTAAATTTTTCCCTCTAGATACATTAGATAATATTAATCGTTAATGTATACAACAAACAGTTTAAAAATATTTTTTATGCTTTCACCAAAACAATGCTTGAGCATATCGTTAAAATATTGCAATATTACACACGATTGCGAAATAAGACCAGCTTGACACATCTATGCAGGTATACGCCTAATCATAGAATTCCCGATCAAGGTAACATTAAAACATATTTTTATGCAACAAAATTAGCCAGCTCATTGTTAAATCAGCGTTTGTCATGAAAAATAAACTCACAGTCATTCATATTGCCGGCGGTTGCGAAACCGCCGAGTCCTTGGCTGATAGGCCACCATACGTAGTGCGAGATTATCGGACATGCTTTAAATATCCGCCGATTATCAAATCATTTCGCTTATTTGGAAATTATTGATTGTCATTGCCATCGATGTGACGATGACAACTGTCAATATTACAAGCGGCGCAAAACTGTCAATAGTAACGATCATTTGAAGGTCGATTCATTGGCCTGTTGGTTTAGTTGTATCAATACCTGCTTTAAATAATATTCAATATTACGTAATAAATTGCATTTTTGCGCAACTATTTTGTTGTGGTGGGTTTTGGGCATTTTGTTTTCGAAAACAAATCTTTCTTATCTTCCCCGGTTTATGTGGTTGCGAACAACATTGTGTACGTTTGGCAATACACTGTATGAAATCTTAAAAATACAATGGGCAGCTCATGTCTCGAGACAAAGACTCAAAAGTTCCACGTTCTATATAAAAAAAGAAATGTGTCAAGATGCGAGCAACCCATTTTTAGTGCTGGATTAATCAAGGGTAATAAAATACAGCTTTATGCTTCATTTTCACAACAGCTTAATATAGATCAGTATTCCCCAAACAGGTAGGTCCGCGGACCCAATGCCGGGCCGCAGAGGGTACGGTTAACTCTATAGGTATGAAAATCTGGAGACAGCAGGGTCGTAACAAGGGTGCGGCAAAGTAGGCGCCCGCCACGGGTGCAACTGGATTTGGGGCGCAAAACGCAGAATATCGACCCGATCGAGAATTGCACATGGTTTTTATTTTACTCAAGCATTCTATTAAGTTGTCCCATAAGTTTCTTTCGCAAATGAACACAGATCTAATCATAGCCATGGTTGAAGAAAACCCGCGATATACGATTCGCGAAATAGCTAACAATTTAGAAATTCCACGAACTTCCGTCCATAATCATCTGACAAAATTGAGCTACATCAATCGTTCAGATGTGTGGCTTCCTCGTGAACTGACTGACTCAAATAAACTTTAGCGTATTTCAACATGCGATCTTCTTCTCCAATGACATAATAGCCAACCTTTTTTTGAAGAGACTTGTCAATGGAGATGAAATTTGGATGCTCTATGAGAATATCCAACGTAAACGGTCTCAGACCAAGAGTACAGAAGCTTTAACTGTGGCTAAACCTGGCCTACGTAAAAAAAAAACAATAAAGAAAACGGCCAGAATTATGAGATTTTCGAAGAGGTGGAGAATGGTTATAGAACAGAATGGATCATATATTATTCAATAAATTTTGATTTAATACAAATTATTGCTTATTTTTTTCTTATTATGAAAACGAAAGAAACTTATGGAACACCCTAATACATGCATCAACACTGATTCTGTCCGTTTTTATAATATATACTATATTGTTAAATCTCTCTTTTTGTTATCGCTATGTTCAGGTATGGCATCCGATCGCGAGCCGTTAATTCAGCGGCCTGAAAAGCGGGTTTTGAAAAGTCAGGTTTTGTACCTTGCTGTGCACTTTTGTTGAGTAGGCTGGCATTATCCAGATTAGCGGGACGAATAAACAGCTCCGGGCGGTGAAGGATCCCCATATTCTTTTGTCTCATGTGTGAAGTGATGGACTCGTGTTTCATCCATGGTTATGAATCGACTCAAAAACTCAACTTCATTGCTGTGAAACTTTGCCAAACATTCGATTAAAACATCTTCACGACGCTGTTTTTGTTTCATTGTGAACAAACGCGGCACGCATTTTGCGCACAGATTTATCATGTCTAAATTTTCAGTCAATATACGATGTAAAACACTTTTTAAAATGCCTACCATGTCTGCTAGCTCGCGTAATTTTAATCGTGGTCGTCCAATACTATTTTGCTGATTTTCTTCGCCATTTTTGGCGTGGTCACTTCGCTCGTTTGATTTTCGTTTTCTTTCTCATTCAATTTCAGTATTTACTTTGCAGAAACTCTAACACTGAATCAAAGAGTGCATAATGTCGACCCAAACAAGGAATTTCGTGTTAAATAGCAAATTAATATAATCTTCTTGTCATTGCTTGTATTTTATGTACTTAATTTATATAGTAGACTCGTGGTAATCCAACAAACGTTTTGTAATGCGATGTCGGACTACAGAGTACTGCCCCCGATCTCTTGTAGTCCGGAACTTTTTGGAAAGGAGCACATACTTGTAATCCGAAAAAATATGTCGGACTACAGGGGGCGCCGGATTAGACTGGGGCTGGATTACCGCAGGTCTTGCTGTACTTGCATTTTATTTAAGATGCAAAATTCGCTACTAGTGTCCATTAATATTCTGTCACAAGGACCCCTGGAGGTTTGTAGGAACCACTTTATGAATCTATGTTCTGAACGATAAAATCGTATTTTAAAAGAGATGTTGTAATTGACTTACATAACCGATACATAAGACGCTTGAGGACGGTCCATCAAAGTCAGGTAACACCAAGCAGTGTGTCTTTTGACGAGTCCACCAGGTTATACATTCCATAATTAATTTCAAATTATACATTAAGAGATTAATTTAAATTTTAAATAACCATCCGACTTTTATGCGCAAAGCCTAAATCTTCGATTCTTTAGCTTCCAATGTTCATAGTCCCTAAATAAATATGTTCAGTTGAATATCAGCATATGAAGTTATTACAAAAATGTAACTTATACTGGCATAATCAGTTTGAAAAAGCGTTGTTCCAAATTTCAAAAGAATGTTCATGAATATTCAATTCTAATTAGATACTTCCTTCCGGAGTTTTAACAAGACAGGTGTAACAGGTGCACAGGCATATACCTAAGATAAAGCAGGACTTAAAGTGGAATTGATAAATATTTTAAATAAATATATGTATATTTAACTAGGTAATTTGTGCTGCTGTGGGAACGCTTTAAAAATTATAAAAAATGTAAGATGGCCGCTAAAAGGGATTTGAAGTCCTTATAATTGAGAAAACATAAACACATTCAACTAATATATTTATTGATTATAGTGCAATCACTATCGACGAATAAGACAAAAATATGATACAGTATTTTTACGTCAAGTTAAAGTCCTTCTTTATTTCAAGTTAAACTGTGAGATGTCAGATGAAATGTTTTATGCTCCAAATTAAATGGTACAAATGTATTTATAAGCACATAGGATGATTTGTACTGTAACGTGGAGAGAACCACCATAGTAATGACTTGTTTACAAAAGCATACGAATGATCGACCTTTCTGGAAGTACGATTAGCATTCCCCAGTGTCGATAAGAACGATGAACCATCAAAATAATGATTTGTTTTCTAAACAATACGGATGATCGAACGAGCTAGAAGCGTGGCACCATAACATTCTAGTGATAAGAGCAGCGATAATTACCGTAAAAATTTCATAACAGCTGGGAAATGAAATTGTCTTCCAGAAAGATAGCTGCAAGAGAAGGGGAGCATTAATCCGCCTCTCCCGCCCCGAGCTTCAAGTTTCGACATTTTCTACGCCTCGCAGCCGCAGCCTCTAGGAAGTGGGGACAATAAAGATGTTAGAGAGAAGACATCGTTTTTGAAGTTCGTCGCCTGAAAATTCATCACCTACCATCCCTCCCTTTTATTGAGTCCTTCTCGCTGACGTTACAAGTGACGCGGCAGCCGTGGGTCGTGTCTTCCAGACCTTGAAATTTGCATTCCTACCCTTGTCTGTTCGCACTTGTTTATATTCACTTTGATTTTCTTAATTTGACTAATAACAGAATCAAGCGTATCGATCTAAGAAAAAACAACACCTGAGAGACAGTGGTGTAGTAGGGCGGGAGCGCGTAGGGTGGGCTCTCCCACACACTTTTTTCTAGACGATTTCGAAATTTTGCATTATATAAATTGCACAAAAAATGTATTTTTTTAGGACCCGAAAATGTGTTGTTCTCTTGAAAATCTTGTTTATATAAAACATGCAAAACAAAATTGTTTTCACGTGGCTACCATAAATTAAATAAAAGACACGATGGGATAAATTATTACCCTTTTCTTTCTCGGTGCTTAATACTAATGAAAAAATGAAGATCGACCCTCAAGCAATTCTGTGACCACATGGTCTCATAGATACTGCTCGTCTCTTTGTTCAAGTTTGCAGAATAACATACGAAAGCAATAAATCAGGCTCATTTATTCAGAGCCCACTGATTTCACATTTCGGTTTGTTGATATTATTTTGTTTATAAGATTTTAGTATATTTCTGTCAATTGACATATACGATGTTTTATTTGAAATGTCGCTTCTTTCTACTTCTCTTCAAAATAGAGATATAACTGTTGTGCAAGCCGACAAATTGATTCGGTCTATAGAAGGGATGAAATAACGTAAAGGAAAAAAATGTTAGTGGCAGAAATTGCGATTGAAGGAATGGAATTTGAAAAAGTGAAATAAGAGACTAAAAGAAGAAGTTTCATTAATTGATCCAGGTTAGTTTTTAACTAGCATTGTAAATAATATGAAGGAACGATTAATAACAAGTACTATTTCATCGAATGAATCTACTTTATGGAGAGATTAATGCTGTCTAAATCGAGACATTCCCGCCGAAATCTGGACGCTTGGAAACAGTGGCGTAACTACTAATTAGCGAGCTTAGTCGTCGTCCAGGGGCAGTAGCTATCTAATCTATATATACATATATAGAGTACATATATGTTTTTAAAATTGTTATATAAACCTTTACCTACCGGTGATGTATTTACTACACCTCGGCTCTAATAACGGGAATATTGATATGAAATATAATAGATACGGGGTTCAGAATTTTTGTATTCCTCCGTAATATAGTTACGAATCACACAAAAGTATTATAGAATATAAGTATTCATCTGCAGCAGAGGAAATAAATAATTTGTCGGGAAATCGGGAATTTTGCGAATTTTAGTCCATGTCTCAGCAGAAAGGAATTTTATCAGTCAAATTGATAGTGTTATGCGAAAATGGGGGCTCTAAGAGTCCCTGGCTAAGGTGATGATTATAATGACCTAAACAGAAATGCGTTTTAAAAGCAAAATATGCTGGTGTTAAATTATTATAGTAATTATTGACTGACGACTTTGTAAATATTTTCAAAAAAATGCTGTTCATTTAATGTAAAAAATATGTAAATTTTGTATGGAATAACAGAGCCGGAATCAGAATAACAACCCATTAAGCTTTGCATAGTTGTTGGAGCTTTGTGTAACCATTTTTTCTGATCATTTTGATTGTATAATTAAATTTGGACATTGATATTATATATTTTTTGTAGTTCAGATAAAGTGTCAGCAAAACATCAAACTTTTGTTTTCATATATTAACAACTAATATGATAATAAGCAAAAACCGTTCAACATTCCGCCTGGCAACAGCACGTATGATTACAGAAAAGTCCTCTTTGAATTTAAGAAGATATGATATATTTTGGAAAAAGTTCTTATCATTTTAAAACTATTCTCAGAAGCAAATCGTTATTATCAGAAAACTAATAAGACTCACCTCATTGTTAATAAAATACAATAAAAAACATATATAAATATGAAAGAATCATTATATAAACAAATAATAAAGTAAAAATTATAATTTAATAATTTTTAATAATGAATATGGACGAATTGCGTTTGTATTTTGTATACATTGCGGCGCCATCTTTTATGTGAAAGTCTAGTTAATGCATCTTATTCTATTTATTCCCAATCTAAATCACTTTCACAAAATGATTCAAATTGTATATAGATTAAATAGAATATTTCATAATTATAAAGATAAAGACTCTATTAAGGCATCGTATAATTATTCTTGGAAGGACGACATCTATTTGTGATACACCTTCTCTTTTTATATAAAAAAAATGTGTAAATATTTTGCAATGTCCACAATATAGCAATAAAGATAATGCAATTTAATAATATATAATTTACACATTTTTTGAAGGTTTATATTGAAGATTTTTAAATTTATGTTAGATCTTTCACCACAAATAATATTTAAACATAAATAAAAAAAAATCAATAAATAAATATATATTTATTAATGTGAATAACAGCGTACTTGTTTTAATAATTTTAATTTTAAGCATAACTTTGTATAATAAAATATTCCAGGAAAAATTCAAATTGTTTCGTTTTTGAGTTTGCAACAACATAATTTTGAACGCTGGCAACATCCAGATGCTAAATCTACAAATCTAAAAATAAATCATTTGCGCAATCGTTTTTTATTATATTTTCGACCTATTTACGCCGTCGTAATTATTTAACACGTTATTTATACAAAACTAATTGATAATAATTTCAATACACAAATATCGTCCAATGCAATTCTTGGAATTAATATCAAAACAATTAAGTCCATCAGATAACAAATATTTCATTGCTTGTATTTTAATTATATTATTTGAATTTACCAACCTGTCGAAAGTTCAAATATCTTTGTAATGAAAATATTTTCCTATTAAATATTTAAACAATTTTATTTGTCACAATTTACCACATATTATTAATAATGCCGATGAATAAAAATGTATTTCTTAATGCTCTAACAATAAAATAAATATTACCGAGTTATTTTTAAAAATATTTCGATATTCTTTTGTTTGGATTCAAATTATTCCATTTGAAATATAATGTTACCATAATCATGCTTTAAAATATAAAATACCGTTTATAATATAAAATAATATGAAATTTATATTATAGAGCAATTAATATGGAAATAATATAAAGTTAAACACCTCATTTTAATTTTATTATAAAGGCGTTTATATTAAAATTAAATATTTAATTTTGAGCGTTAAAAATTATATTTTATTTTTAAATTTAAAAAAAATATAATTTATGAATGTCACGCATTTAATGCGGTATTTTAGAAGCGTTTGCAAATCGTATTTTAATGTTTATAAATTTGTTTATTTACAATAAAGATTATTTTGCGTTGTGTTGCCAGTTTATAAAACAATGGCGGAGGTTTGTGTGCCGTCGTACGCAGCTGTCAGTATTCGCGCGTTCTCGTGTTGAGTTTATTCTCAACGTTTCGGTATATTTGCATAGTCAATCATGCTATTCGAAGGCTGTTTCTTACATTTTTCGAATTTGCTAGAAAGAACATCCATCTTGTAAATTCATATCCCGTTATTCTTGCTTTCCTTTTCGCCCGCCACAAACTTGTCATCGCACTCTGGCTTTTAAATTGTTATTGCGAAAGTTGATCGTTTGTCAGCATTCGATTTTATTCCGAAAACTTCTTGTCTCAATATCAATTTTCTTTATCTACAGGTGTTGGACTTGTGATTATACTAATTAGTGGAGAACTCATTGATTTTGAATCGATTGTTTATTAAGGTCACATATAACCTCAATATGTCTGTGCGGTAAGTTTTTTGTTCTTATATAACAAGATAACTATTTATTGCATGCATAAATATGTCTATTAGATAAAATATAAATATGTAAATTTATAACAAACATGTGTAGAATCAATATCTTTAATAATCATAGATTTTGATCATATTTTTAGACTTAGATTAAGAATCTTCGATTATAATTAACATATTAAGGTTGTAATGTACATGTTGTTTCAACCTTTGATAGGGTGAGAACTCATCTCTATAGCTACAATAACATTAGGATTTATTCGCTTTCCTGATGTTTATAATTTGAAAACTATATTCAATATAAATTCAATGCGATTTTTTATAACGATTATTGTAGATCAGTGGTAGTCAATCTAATCGCTTCCATTGATTAATGGGCGCTCAAGCTAAAATGATGGGTGGTAGGGTAGTTATTGTGTTATTATTTCTATGAAAGATTATGCAACTCCAGGTGAAATTTAAAGTTTTATTAGCTGCCTTAGTAAACTTAAATTGGATATGGAAAAAAGATTTTAAGACATTTTTAACTTGAAGGCATCCAACCGGATGAATAATCTTTTTTATTGCTAATATTGCAATAAAAAAGTAAAATAAATAAGTAAATATTTGTTTGACTTTTGGTTTTCAATATTATTAAAGCAAGGATCATGTTAGTAGAAAATTATAATAATAAGTTACTTATTGGAATCCAGAAACGAAAAACATGTAATTTTATTCTGAAAGTACTATTAAAGAGGGCTTGCAAGTTCTACTCTCACTGAACTAATCCTGGTGGTATATGTCAAATTTCAAATTATTGTTAATTCTAATAATAAAAGGTTAATTCAGATTGCAACTAGCAATTAGGGATTCTGAAGTCTCGACTTTTTCAAAGTCCCAGGATTCGAGACTTTTATTTTCTCTTCAATTATGTACAGATATTTTAAAGTAAATATTTATATGTGTAAGCTAAAAGAATCATCTTGTTCTATCTTTGAATCGAGCCATCATTTTCAGTGAATTTATTAAAAAATATGTTTATGGTGAAAAATGAAGGAAACGTGGTAAAATAAATAAATAAGAATATGTATTTAGTACAAATAATATTTGTTGTAAAATTTAATACTAATTTGCAAAAAATAATTTCTAAAATTACGTGATATTTTTTAAAACAATCTCCAGGGTGGAGACCGGTCTTTTTCTCACATGTATCGCAATATAATGATATCCGTCTTCTTTTTCCTGGAATATTACAATGCGAATACACCATAAAATCTTTGTAGTTTGTAAAATCATATATATATAATGGGGAATTCTATTCAATCGTTCCTCCTCATCAGTTGTCGATCTACGCTCGGTATCTGTCTTTTTTGTTGGACAAAAATTCCCGATGATTTGCATCAGTATTTGACGAAATTTTGTATGATTCTGAGGCCTTTTCTGAGCTCTGAGGATGTAATTCTGAATAATTGTTGGTATTCCTTCTAGAACATTTGCTTCATTCCACAGCTTAAAAAAACATACTAAAATCATCACAGAATATTTTTAAAAGTACCTGTAAAGAAATGTCCACACGTTATGGACACTAGACCTGCCAGTAAAAAAATTATGTCCGATACACGTGGACACTGGATCACAAAGGGTCCTGCCCGGCCATTTATATTCCTGGACCAGCCTTTTATATT